>CM056198.1:142648174-142968174 GCA_029692085.1 Gymnothorax javanicus | reverse complement strand
AGCACAAAATATTCCTCTGGAGGGGCTCATAAATATTATTCACATTTTCCTTTCATCTGAGTTCTACACAATTAATACAATTGCCAAATATGATGGAACTTATTCGTTATTCGCATGGTGACGAGAAAAATTACCTTATGTGCATCACATGACCACCAAAGTGGCAATATCCAGACACAATATGGCACTCATTACATCCGAAGACTATGGCTGCGTTCGAATAGTCTTTTTTTGGTGAGGAAAGTTCCTAACTCCTTGAAAAAGACCCAGCCGCCATGATAAGTACTGTATGTTCCAATTCTCTAAATGTAAAGGAAAGGTGCTTCAATACTCCCTAACTTATCACCTTTAGCACAGGGTACACTGAACTGTCCTTTTCAAAAAGAAAGGAGATAACACTATCCCACAATTCCGTGCACCAGCAATATTTAAAGTGAGTGTCATCCATCCGGCCGCTCACAAAATCAAACGAACACGATGTGCAAGAGACACATGACAGCGTCGCCTAGTGTAAGAGCATTCTGATTCTCTGATCAGTGTGGTTTTCCTAATCCGTTTTGAATTATACTTTCCACTTTTCCTTTCCCTCATTACGTTTTCCATCGAGGTTAAAGAAAAGTAGGAAGGAATTAGATGATAGGATGTAATTTTTTTTTAGAACCCCAATGCCGAAATAGTTGGGACAAAGTGTAAATTGTGAATTAAATCAAAACGCAATGACTTTCAAATCGCACCAGCCAATATTTTATTCACAATAGAACAGAGATAACATAGCAAATGTTGAAACTGAGAAATTTTACAATTTAATCCATAGAATGAGTTCATTTCAAATTTGATGGCTGCTACAGGTCTCTAAAAAGTTGGGACAGGGGCCTGTTTACCATGGTGTAGCATCCCCTCTTCTTTTTGACACAGAGTGGAGGCGTCTGGGCATTGAGGAGACAAGTTTCTTGAGTTTAACCATTGGAATTTGATCCCACTCTTGTTTAATACAGGCTTCCAGCTGCTGGAGAGTTTTGGGTCTCCTTTGACAAACTTTTCGTTTAATTATGCACCAAATGTTCTCAATCGATGAAAGATTAGGACTGAAGGTAGGCCAGTTCAGCACACGGACTCTTCTACTAAGAAGCCATGCTGTTGTAATAGCTGCAGTATGTGGTTTTGCATTGTCCTGCTGAAATACACAAGGCCTTCCCTGGAATAGATGTCGTCTGGAGGGGAGCATATGTTGCTCTAAAACCTTCATTTACCTCTCAGCATTCATGGTGCTTTTTAAAACATGCAAGTGTCCCACACCACATGCACTAATGCATCCCCATACCATCAGAGATGCTGGCTTTTGAACTGAACGCTGATAACAGGAGGGGTGGTCTTTCTCCTCTTTAGCCTGGAGGACACGACGCCCATGATTTCCAACAAGAATGTCAAATTTGGACTCGTCTGACCACAGGACACTTTGCCACTTTGCTACAGTCCATTTTAAATGAGCCTTAGCCCACAGAACACGGCGGCGCTTCTGGATCATGCTCAATAATGGCTTCCTTTTTGCATTATAGAGTTTCAGGTGTCATCTGTGGATGGCACGGCGGACTGTGTTTACAGACAGTGGTTTCTTGAAGTATTCCTGGGCCCATTTAGTAATGTTAATGACAGAATCATGCCGGTGAGTGATGCAGTGGCATCTGAGGGCCGGAAGATCACGGGCATCCAGTAATGGTGTCCGGCTTTGTCCCTTACGCACAGAGATTTTTCCAGTTTCTATGAATCTTTTGATGATGTTATGCACTGTCGATGATGAGACCTTCAAAGCCATTGTAATCTGACGTTGAGGAACATTGTTTTTAAAGTATTCCTCAATTTTTTTATGCAAGCCTTCACAGGTTGGAGAGCCTCAGGCCATCTTTACTTCTGAGAGACTCAGCCTCTCTAAGACATCCCTTTGATAGCCAATCATGTTACACACCTGATGCCAGTTATCTTAATTACTTGCTAAATGTTTTTTCAGCTGATTCTCTTATATATTAATTGCTT
Organism: Gymnothorax javanicus; assembly: GCA_029692085.1. NCBI lineage: Eukaryota > Metazoa > Chordata > Actinopteri > Anguilliformes > Muraenidae > Gymnothorax > Gymnothorax javanicus. The sequence goes on along the minus strand of CM056198.1, from coordinate 142,966,143 downwards.
TTTCAGCCTTTTTTGCCTGTGTCCCAACTTTTTTGAGACCTGTTGCAGCCAGAAAATTTGAAATAAGCTCATTTTGTGGATAAAAATGTAAAATGTCTCAGTTTCAACATTTGAAATGTTATCTGTGTTCTATTGTAAATAACATATTAGCTCATGTGATCTGAAAGTTATTGCATTTTGATTTTATTCATAATTTACACTTTCCCCCAACTATTTCGGAATTGGGGTTGTACTATTCGAACGCAGCCTATCTTTCCCTCACGGAGATGGCCGTGGCGTTCTGAATGAGAGTGTGCTTGCGGAGCTGATGCGGGGTCTCTCACCTCCTTCCCCAGGGGCATCCCGCTGCCCAGGGCGCAGGTCAGGCCGATGACCTTGGCCACGAAGGTCTTGAAGGTGAGGTATTCCTTCAGCACCACCCCCCGGAGAATCGTCTTCATCTCAGGAATCCCGGAGCCTGAGGAAGAGGAGGGAAATCTAGAACGTAAGAAATATGAAGGTGTATGGCTGTGCATGTGTATTTGCTCGTGTGTGGGAGTGTGTATGTGTACTGTTGTGTGTGGTGTTGTGTGTGTCATATGCTTGACAGACAGCAAGTTTCTTGTTCTGTATTTGTCTTTCTGAGCGTGAGTATGCGCGTATGCTTTTTTGCGTGTTTCTGACTGAAAGTGCACATATTTTGTGAGTGCGTGTTCATACGAGTGTGCGTGGGTTCGTGTACCTGTCTCTTTTGCAGAGGCGTTATTGAGGATATAAGCATTTTGTATTTGAGTGAATGGATATGCATTTTGTATGCACGTTTGTGCGCGTGTCTGTGTTTGTGGGAGTGTGCATTTGTGCATATGTGCGCGCATGTGTGTTAGTATGCATGTGCATGTGCACAGGCTGGCTTGTGTGTGCATCCATATATGTTTGCGTGGTCAGGTGCGTGCGTGTGTGTGTGTGTGTGTGTGTGTGTATCTCACCCACGGCCTGAGGAGCCAGTATCTGTGTGAATCCTGCAGAGAATGTGATGAGTACCACAGGATAGGTGACCCAGGCCAGATACTGCATTAGCATGTTGTAGCCTAGCCCCTTGTACATCCACTTCTGTGCTGTAGAGACATAATGCACAAAGGTAACACAACCAATTAGCAAGCTCTCTCGCAAATCTGAGTTTTATATGCCTTCCCCAATCAGAGTGTGTCTAACATCTCCGTTAAACCTTCACCAATTAGGGGGCCTCTAACATCTCCTCCCAACCATCAGCCAATCAGAGGGCTGCTTACCTCTACCTTCATAAATGAGAATGCTTCTATGTTTTACTATCTCCCTTCAATCTTCACCAATTAGAATACTTCTTACATCTCCCATTCCCAGTCAAAGTGATTCAACCATCTCCCCTCAATGTTCACCAATCAGAGTGCTTCTACCATCTCCCTGCACTAATTGTGATTCTTCCATCTCCCTTCAATCATCACCAATCTGAGACTATCTAGCATCTTCCCCTCACCAATCGTAGGCTGTTGTAGTACAGTTAATCTCAGGAGGCTCCCCTTGTCTCCAGTTTGCCCAGTCCTTTACAGTTGGAACAGAGCAGAAAGAACCCAAATGTCCACTATAGCTTATATTTACCAAACTGGACACATAACATGAAGCTCTGGTAAGGTGAAGAGCTAGGCCTCCAGGCAGGGCCAATCTCTGGCTTGTGGGGAAAAGAAGGCCAGTCGAAGATTCAGATGAGACAATGCAGAACAGAGACAGCCAGGAGTTCTGCAAATTTTATCACAAACAGAACATACAGTATATATTTAGCTAAGAGCTTATATCTTGAAAAGCTGGTTAAAATGGTGAGGGTATGATGCATTAGAATCTGTAAGCTCAAAGCCCGTCCAAAGCAGCTGAGTATCTCACCACGAAGCCGATAACATCATTTACCATTTTATCTCCACTTAACGTAAATTTACGCAAACTCAGCATTCTGTACCTTAGATGTACTGCATCTCCAAGGGCATGTTGGTGCAATGAGCAGTGCTACGAATGTGGCAGATTTCAAATCCAGCTCAGGGCCTGTCTGCGTGGAGCTTGCTTGTCCTCCCCAGGTTTGTGTGAGTTTCATCCTGGTACTCTAGTTTCCTCCCACAGTCCAAAGACAAACATATCAGGCTAACGGGAGACTATAAACAGCCTATAAGAGTGAGTGTGTGAGAGAATAGTGTGTGATCCCAGTGATGGATTGGAGAGCTCTCCAGGGTGTGTCCCTGCGTTTCACCCATTTTATACTGTGATAACCTCCAGCCTCCCCAACCTTAACCAAGACGAGGGCTGGATAACGGATGGATGAATGAATGGAGGCAACCCCACATAAAGAGCTACCAACTGTCTGCATTTCAGTCTAAAATGGCTTGCCCCATATATCTGTGCGTTTTGCTAATTTTACCCGACACCGATGAAGGACGGCGAGGCACAAAATTAAATATACGGCAGACAACTGCGCGGCCGAAAAAAAGGGTTGGATTGAGCTCGAGTGAATTAGCCCTCCAAATGTGCGCTACGATGGGTACTTTGCACAGGGTGCGCAATTAATTTGATAAATAACCACCTCCTTCGAGGCTGACCATTGGGCTAATTTACTTCTTTTCAGCTTAATGTACCTCGACAGAGGCACACCTCGCCGAAAACAGGGTTGCAATAAATGAACTTGAGAGGAAAGAAAGTGTGAGACTTCCTTTCTGTAGGTCAATTCTCAGTTCCAGCTGCACTCCATCAATAGTTCAAAACGCATACTCTTGCCTACTTAATTCCAGTTTGCTAAAGGCACTTAAACCACCTTTATTTTTTTGAACATCAGCCCACTAACTTGAATGCATATCCCTGCAAACACACAGGCATAAACACACAAACACACCCTCGTGTCTACAGTGAGCACCATAATTCATGGACAATCACACATTTTTTGTTATTCTTGTTCTGTGGGCCAAGTGAATCAACGGTTCTGAATCCAATTGTCCCTGAATTTTACTTGCTAGAGAGGGGACTGAGGGCAAGAACTCCCTGAAAAATGCAGGAACGGAAGATGGCTGCAGTACAGGCCCGGCAGAGCATCACCAGGGAAGATAACCCTGTGTCTGGTGATGTCTGTGAGTCACAGACTTCAAGCAGTCACTGCATACATTACGTTTTTGATGCACCTGAAAATGGGAGGGGGACTGAGTACTAAAGGTGCTGTAATTTCGAAACATTTCATCCAAAATTTTTTTAAATTTATTTTTATTTATTTAAGCAGGGGGCCTGACTGAGACCATGTCTCCTTTTCAGCAGGGCCCTGCATTACAAACAATTAAAATAACACAGTTTACAAAGACATCTGTAGTACCAAGAAGAAAAAAAAAACAAAAAATATACAATGCCATTATTAAAGGGAAAACATTAATTAAAATAACAACTGATTCCAGGTGTGTGGGACATTATAATAAAAAGCTGTCTTACCAAGCTCTGTTCTTACACGAGGAACATTCAGACACAATGAGTCCTGTGACCGTGTCTCATGGCAACCCACTCGCCGCGTAAGAAGACTAGCTAAATAAAGAGGGATTTTCAATAAAACACATTTATAAACAAATAAAAACCAGTGGTAGTCTCGTCTAGCTTTCAATGACCCCCACCCTACTGACTTGTATAAAACACAATAGTGGGTGTGGAAGTCAAGACCTGTGATAAATCTTATAACAGAATGATAAATAGAATCTAAAGGTTTTAAAACAGAAGTAGATGCATTTCTATGAATCACATCACCATAATCAAGCATGGGGAGTATTACTGAGTACACAATCTTCTTTTTACTTTCGAAATTGAAACAAGCCCTATTTCTGTATAACAAGCCTATTTTACTCCTTATCTTTTTGGTTAAATTTTCAATATGCAAATAAAAAGTCAGCTTGTCATCCAGCCAAATGCCCAAGTATTTATAATGGGGGACATGCTCAATTTGGCTACCCTGCAGCATACAAATATGAAAATCAAGGGGGTCCTTTTTTCTAGCTTTGGTGAATACCGTGAACTTGGTTTTGTCCTCATTTAAGACGAACTTCAACTCAATTAGAGATCTTTGAATAGAGTTAAAATCATGCTGCAGATTAGATATGGCCTGCTGAACTGAAGAAGCAGTCGAGTAAATGATGGTATCGTCAGCATATAAATGCAACTTACAATAATCCAAAGATAAGCCAATATTATTAATATAGATAGTGAATAACAAAAGGCCAAAAATTGAACCTTGTGGAACTCCTCTGCTGATTGGACCACTTTGAGACTGAATGTTTTCAAATGAAATATATTGAGTCCTATCCTCAAGATAGTTTTTAAACCAATTACAAGCAGAATTGTCAAGGCCAATGTCTGGTAATCTTTTCAAAAGAAGGGCATGATCAACAGTATCAAATGCCTTAGACAGGTCAATGAAAAGGGCTGCACAATGCTCTCTGTTATCTAGTACTCTTACGATGTCATTTATAACTAAACAAGTAGCAGTAACAGTGCTAGGGCCAAGACCTGAAACCAGATTGGTGAGTATTCAAAATGCAATTTTCAGTTAAAAAAAGATTGTAATTGAGAATTAACTAGGGACTCCAGAAGACAACCTGGATATTGGACAGTAATAATTTAAATTACTTGCATCTCCCCCTTTTAATAAAGGGAGAACAGTAGCAGTTTTCCATACTTTTGGTATCTTGCTTGTCGTAATAGACATTAAATATATGAGTCAGAGGTTTGGCAATGAGTGAGGCAGAGAGTTTCAAAAGATATGGATCTATCAAGTCATCCCTTGTAGACTTATTTACATTAATTTCATTAAGAGCTTCAAGAACTTCCTCAGTTGAAACACAATGTAAAGAAAATACAGTATTATTATTCCACAAATAAGAGGTTGTAGGACAGGCAGATAGATCAGAGGTGCACTGCTTATCATTGGTCTGCTCAGAGAAACTTGGGTCTGCTACTTTGTTCATCTCTAAAAGATAGCCTGCTGAGACAAAATGCTGATTAAAAGCATTACTTATTTCAACTTTACCAGTAATCAAATTTGAATTAAAAACAACTTGCGATGGAAGAGAAGGAGAGGAACTTGAACTTTCCAGCATTTTTACAGTTTTCCAGAATTGCGTTGGATTTCTACCAGCATCTGCAAGGGATTTTAAGTAAAAATCAGATTTTGCCTTTCTAACGGACACTGTGCATTTGTTCCTAAGCTGTCTAAAATAAAGCCAATCTTGGGGTAAGTGGGTTGATCTGGCTTTTGCCCATGCTTTGTTCTTGTCTCTGAACAGTTGTGAGAGCTCCACCGTATACCATGGAATCACTCTGTCCTTAATTCTCAGCGATTTTAAAGGAGCATGCTTGTCTGCCACAGAGTTAAACATAAAGGCGAAAAATTCAAGTGCAAGCTCTGTTTCAGGAATAGCAGAGACACGATGAAAATCACAATTATACAAGTCATGGAGGAAGCCTTGAGCATGAAACTTTTTATAATTACTCTTTTTAGCTATACGAGGCTTGAACCTTTGGAGTTTTGTTGTTCTTACGCATGCAATGGGACAATGATCACTAAGATCACATGCAAAAACTGCATTAGCCAAATACTTGTGAGGATTATTTGTAATAATAACAACAATTAGAGAAGATTTTCCTGGATCTTTTAAATTTGGGTGTGGGGGCTCTGAAATTACCTGGAACCGATTTAGTTGAATGCATATATTCTTTAAATCATCAGATACAGAAGTGAGCCAGTCCAAGTTTAAATCCCCAAGAAAAACTAATTCAGAATTCAGGTAGGTTAGAAGTAAGTCAAATAATGCATTCACAGAAATCTGAGATGCACATGGCGGCCGGTAGACTCCCGATATATAAAAATGTGAATTAGCATTCAATATCAATTTAATGACTAAAACCTCAAATTGTTTCTCAACAGAATGGCCGATGACACAGGTAGCCCTTAGTGTATTTTTTACATAAATGGCTATACCACCACCTCTTCCTTTCCTAGCACATCTGAAAATATTAAAACCATCCACTTTAACAGTATCATCTGAGATTGAGTTATTCAGCCACGTCTCTGATACAACAAAAACATCGGGATTTGTGTCTGTAACCCAAATTTTTATCATGTCCAATTTAGGAACTGAACTCCTCACATTTAAGTGCAATAGACCAAGCCCGTTTCGTTTGTAAAAATCAAAAGGAGTTTTCAACGGTAAAAATCCACTGTTAAAATTAACCACTGTATTCATCTTAATAGGGATTAAATTCCCAGGGTTAACACCATTTGGCCTTGATGGGTGTCGATTAAAACTCCTTCGTTTTGTGCACATTGTAGAATTAAGACCACCATACCTGCGGAGGGTGTCAAACATTCTGAAATTGTATGGAACATCCAAGGGGTGATTCTTAGAATTAGAGTTCAGGTCACAGTTGAGTAGTGACCCACGCTGGGAATTCAACACGCAGTAGACCATGCTTGCAGTAAGCATGTGAATACCACGCCAACTTGGATGCACCCCGTCCCTTTTAAAAAATGCAGCACGCTCCCAAAATAAATTAAAATTGTCACTAAAACCGATGTTGCGAGAGACGCATTGTGCCTGAAGGCACAAATGAAGGCTCAGAAGTCGAGTGAATCTTCGGGGCTGAAGATAAAAATGTCCCGGCCATATCCATCCAAGAGATTAAAAAGTTGAGTAAAATCCCTTTTCAGGAGCTTTGATTGTTGGCAAGGAATGTCATTTGCGCCAACGTGCAGAATTACTTTCTTTGCGGACATATGCCAATCCAGAATGCCAGGAGTTTTTGCAATGATATCCGCTACTGTGGCTCCAGGGAAACAGTTCGTAACTGCTGCCTTATTCTTAAAACCCCGGACAATGGAGTCTCCAATGACCACCATTTTTGGAGACGGGGAGACAGGTTCTGCCCTCTGTGCACGAGCTGTGCTCTGTGACTGCGGAGGAAATGGCAATGAGCTGGGCCGCAGACCTCATGAATGATCGGGAGATGGCCTTAGAGGGCAAGTGGCAGATGACAAGGCAGGCGGTGGAGAACCGGGGGGAGAGGACGGCCCGCAATCAGCAGAGGAATGGAAAATGGATGGAAACACCCTCAAACTGGACAAAACACTCTGCACTTTTACCTCAATGTCATTGTATTCTTTTAAACTCGAGGTGCTAGAGTACAGAACTAAATAAAAGAGTAAAAAAGTGTCCCTGTCCAATGATTTATGGTGCTCACTGTATGTTTATACTGTATGTATATGAAGACCACAAAGGAAAAATGATCCAAATTTAGCATTTTTGTATATATTATGTATTATTATAATATTTATAATAATATATAATCATATTATGTATTATTATAATATTTTATATTTTTTGCTTATTTTTTCAGTGCTTTGTTTCTAAGATCGTTTTGAATTTTTAATTCATCATTTCTCCACAACATGAATATGTGACTCTGATCATTTTTCCATTGTGATCTTCATATAAAGTGTATCCCTGAGGTTCGATAAGGAATGCTATAGGCCCTATAGTCACACCCAAACACTCATTACAAAACATCAGGCAAATGATTATCAATCAATGTCAACCTATCAATTGGATCCCCACTTGGACCCCCGCACAGTTCATTTTATTACTCACGGTCCATTTTACCACAATGCAAATGGCCTCAACCACACTAGCTTATCATAATCCTCCCTTGCATGAAACACTTAATAAGATGAAATTTTGTTCATGAAATTGATGTGTTAGTGAAAGAAATTAATACATATAAAGAAATGAGTGAATCACAGCTGGCGATTAAGCCCTGCTTTTTGTTTGAACTGCAGGAATGTGGGGGCCAGCCCTATAAATGCAAAAGTCTCTGAGTGAGTGATGGAGTTATACCATTGGTCGGTTGAGTCGGTCACATTTTAGATGAAGTGTTGCTCATAAAGGCTTTATACAGCATGTATAATGCCATCATAAATGAGACATAATGTCTTCATAAATCATATATAAGCAAATGTCATGCTTTGTAAAGGGTGAAATAACACATCCTTATTCAGCATGTGATGCCAGATGTGATACAACTGATTATGTCACCCTTTATAACATTAAGTGACATTGTCAGTTATATCACATCTGGCATGACATGCTCAATAAGGATATGTTATTTCACCCTTTACAAAGCATGACATTTGCTTATGTATGATTATGAAGACATTATGTCTCATTTATGAAGGCATTATACATGCTGTATAAAGCCTTTATGAGCAACACTTCATCTATAGTGTGGCCGTTGAGTCAATGCTGAAGTTCATCTATTGATCAGTCGAGTGACTGATAAATTCACACTATTGGTCTGTTGATTGAGTGATGAATTTGCACCAGTGGTCAGTGAAGTGTTGGAGTTTCCTCATTGGCCGTTGCTCTTTCAAAACAAGATGCTCCTCAGAGCCTGTACTCGGGCCGGGTCTAGGCCCGGGCCAATCGCGAAACCACGCGCACGCATGAGCAGGACAATCGTGACCCCGAAAAAAAAAAAAGGAGAACGGAGCCGAAACTTAGACTCGTGGCCTACCAGCCCGGGTAATTATTAGCCACAAACATGATCCCGCTGCATACTAGGTTTTGACCTTGTATTTTTTACGGCTTTAAGTACGGGCTGTTAAGATACTTTCTAGCTCAATGGTTCCTCTGTGTCTGGACTAGTGAGTTCCAATCCATGCTGCACATCTGGGATGTCAGAGTCCAGTCCCGGAGGACCACAGTATCTGCTTGTTTTTGGTGTTTCACGGAACATTTGGTTAATTTAAGACATTGACTAGTTAAAAAGTCCTCACATCCTGTTTTCTAGGCCTTTATTGGCCACTCATTGAAAAGGGACTTCAAATAGCAGCATACTATGGCCCTCCAGGACTGCAGTTTGACACAATACGCAGGATAAAAATCCTGCTGGAGTTTGGGGAATACAGTCCCCTAATTTAAGTACCTATCCATCACTCATTTGACACCCCAGTCCTAGAAAAATGACATATTAAAAAGTCCACAATTCCTTCAGCCACTGCAACCCACTTAAACTGCCAGAATTTACCCTGGAGACACCTGTGGAGGATAAAAATGTTTATGGAAAAGCTGCCCGACCCTGTTTCTGGAAAGCAACTGCACTGTAGGTTTTCACTCCAACCTTAACAAAGCATGCTTCCTTGAACAGCTAGGCTGAGTGCAATATCACATACTTGTTTACTAAATGCTGGATACTGCAGCATACTGTATACTAGATACTTGCTGCTGGTCTCCAAAGTGGTATACAATGTAGTAGCTAGTATGTAACAACTACCATTTTGCATACTTCACAGGCTTATGACAACCAGACCATCAAGATCACCTAAGTCTCAGTAGGACGATACCATTAGCTAAGTTCAATTATGGGATACACAACACAACAAAGGTAGCTCCAGCTGCATGATGTAATTTTTGGCCTGTGTAGTATGTCATCCAAGTATCTTTGGCATATCCGTTAGTTTCATGTTGGTCACATACTTTATGCCACTTGCTACTTTCGAACATGATCAGTATTGGAGTTGTCAGTTGTAGGTGATTCCAAACATGGCCAGTTTTGTAACGTCTTGAGCTGCTAATTAGTAGAAACAGGCGAGCCAAAATAAGGTCGAAATTAAAACCTGGAGGATGGTACACAGTATCTCTCATAACAGGAGAGGGTAGCCCCACACTGGGGCAGAACCTCTCCGAAAAAATGAATGGTACCAGAATTACCTGGAGTCAGGCCCTCATCCCATCGGGCAGAACTGCCCAACTCCTTTCCTGGAAAAATACCATCCTCATCCTTTCAACCCAACTAAGGCACATCGGAGTCAACTAATCAGCCACTAATTAAGATCCCAAGCTGTTGAAGGAGGTACTATATATGGTACAGGTTGGCATGAAAACCCACAGCGCATTAGATTTTCAGGAGGAGGGCTGGACAGCCCTGAGATAGAATGGGATCATTGGAATCGCTTATTTTTCAATCCTGTCTTTCCGCCCTTTTGTCTGACCCAGAAATCGAGTGAAATCACCAATAATTAACAAGATGGCAATCCATTAATTCAGCTCAGAAAAGGGGATAAAAGTTTCCCAAATGTACCTTCAGGAACCTTACTTCTGCAAACCTTTACAGAACTTTTTCCCTTTTTTTCTAGAAAGTAAACAGGGCACTCTCAGAGATCTCTGGTTTCCCTTCCCCCCAAAAAGGCATGTTCAACCAGAACACTCCTACCAGTTCTCCAAACCAAAACTCTGGCTTTAGCACTGGAGTTAGTCCCCTGGTGCTGCACTGTGGCTGCCCACTGCTCCTAACTAGCATAAATGGGTCAAATGCAGAGATCAAATTTCCCTACAGGGATCAATGAAGGATATCGCTGTCTTATTGTATTTTATTTTAGTACACAGCTGTCAGGAATCTGTTTCTCACTCTCTTTCTCCCCTCCTGACGTGCACAGGCTCACCTTGCTGAAAGAACACAATGAGGTAGTCCATGAACCAGCTGACCAGGGCCATCACAAGGCCCAGGAGGATGAGGAAGATCCAGTCCTCACCCACTCGAGAGATCACGAACCTATGACACCGCGAGGTGCAAGCTGAAAAGAGAGAGGACCCACAAAACTACATTACCCACAATTCACAAGGTGCTGTAGCAATCATCTCCCCCCCCACCCCTCATGCACACATGCTGTATATACCCTCTCGTTCTGTAGACACGGCTGCATCATAGTTGGGTTGCATATTTTGGCCATAAATTTATAGAAGGAATTTCTTCCCTGGGACACCTTTGAATACAGCCGAGAAATGCAACCCATGTCTGGTTGATTTTCATAGCTGCAACACATTTATTGTTCATAGCCTTTAGTTGCCCACAATCCATTAAGCTCTTGACAGGTAATTTTTTTTTTTTAATTGGTGGTAAATGCCTTTTTTTAAGGTATATGCGCTTATCAGAGTCAGTGCGTGAAAATATGCTTCAGTCAAGCAGACATTTGAAGGAAATTTGTCTTGCTATGTAACCTGCTATGCCTTGCTTACACTGTAAAAAAAAAAAAAAAGTCGTCTCAACTGAAAAAAGTTAGTGTCTAGGCTGCCTTAAAATTTTAAGCTCATTGAAATTGAGATAAGTTGAGGTAAAATTCAACTTATAATCTTAAATTCAGTTAACTTGAAATTTTAAGGCAGCATGGACACTAACTTTTTTCAGTTGAGAGAACGTTTTTTTTTTTTTTACATTGTACGCAGGGTGAGCATCTCAACCAAGACGTCACAGTCCAGCCTTGTTGGATGGTTCCATTGTATGTAAGATCAAACACATAGAAGATGCCAAACTAGGTGAAATTTATGTAAGCTGCGGCCCCCAGCTGAGGCCTAGGCTTCAGATTACAGCAATTCACTTACATAAACACTCAAAACCAATTCAAAAGGCTATGAGAGAAATGCCATATTGCCACTGTAAAAACTACATTATTCACAATGCACTTGTTGTACAATGCTTTGTCAAAACTACAAGAAAAGATTACCATGCTAGGAGTAATAAAGATGCGACTTTTCTCCAGAAGCTACAGAGGAAAAAAACCCACGATACTCTAAACTGTCTGGTAAACGTTCGGTAATCCACTTACTTTCAAAAAAATAAAAATGAAAAATTGCATTCTGAATGAAACCGTTGTCAAGGCAATACTGCCCAACTCTGATGAAAGGAAGCAAGGGACATATGTGTCTATGTAACTGGCTTGCTTTTGTCAAAGTTGGGCAGAATAGACCAGACTGCACATATGGATACTTTGGTAAATGTCATGGCCATGTCCACTTTTGGGAGAACCCATAGATGTAAAAGCAATCTGATGTGTATTTAGCTGAAAATTTTGGTAATTTGTATTGATTAATTTCCTGTCAAACAAATCTTAGTTTGATAAACATGTCTGGTAATTATTTTTCCGCTCTGCCTGAACCTGAGCGGTCACAATACCTCAATAAATTTAGCTTGATCGGTCAGCGGTCATGCCCATTTAGCCTCTCCTCTCTCCATCCAAGAGGATAAAGGACCCATAATTTCCCCTCCATATCTTGCCCCCGCATAGCTTCAGGCCATAAAGCTCTCAATTTTGAATCTCTTTCTTTTCCAGGAAGAACGGAGAACCAGAGATCTGGATTCTTGTTTTAAGGTGTAGCACAACCTGCTGCACAACAGCTTTCCGGTATTTTCCTGGAGTTGCCAGATACATGAAGGAGCAATTCATTCCCTAAGAAGGGATGCGGCCTTGGTGCTTGATGATGCGATGCCGGTCTGGTTTATCTAGCTGGGCAATGTGACATAGAATAAGGCATGATGGGAGCACAGGTTTCAGAGAAAACAATTGCACCACCAGCAAGTTCACGTTTATAATTCCAGAAGATGCTAACAAGCACTTATGACCCTAACGCACAATGAAGAACTTCATTTACTGCAGTCCTAGTGCTTAGCTGGAGTTTAAATTTCATGTTCATAAAAAAAATATATAATAATTACTGGACCACAAAGCCAATTAATTACAGCTGGAACATCCAACTCTAAATTAAAAGTTTTGTAGAGTTTGCGGTTTCAACTGCAATGCAGTTCTTGTTTATGTGAGGGGGATGGTACAGAGGCCCAGACGTGACACAAGATAGGCAAACTAAAAGCCACCCACGAAACGCGAGTGACCACTAAATGGAGAAACGGTAACCGAAAAAGGGAGCGTCACTCCCCGGCGATTCCGCCAACAAAAAACAACCTAGACAAAATGGGCGAAAATCCTCCCAGAAAATAAGAGCTCTCTCTTAAGAGACAGAAAGGGTAGCCACCCCCTCCTGCTGGAACAGGAGCGAACTGACAGAGGTCAGCGAGCAAAGACTAATTGTGACGCGCCACAGCAAAACCAGGAACAAGTCGGCGAGGCTGAAGTTGCGTAAATGAGGGAAATGCCCATGCGCCCATGCTGAATCCTCGGCCAGGATGTCTGTTAGAGTTTCAGAGGGTGCCGCCATTTTTCTGTATCATGTGACTCGTCAGCACATCATATGACGGGTCTGCACGTTGTGATTAGTCGAGCACGTGTAACATTGCAGCAGGTAGCCCCCAACCAGTGAGTAACTTCCTTGCCTGACACGAAAATATCTAGCAAGCTAGATACGCTGCTTCCCTGTCACGCGAGGAAGTTACGCAGCTAAAAACCATCCCCACATGGTGCACGGTGCACGCGTGTCACTTGCCACAGGCAAAGTTGCACCGTCTGGGGCAGGCTTTCAGAGGTGTAAAGTCCAGGTTCAGAAAGTAAAAATCCTCCCCAGAACTTCATTCCAACCACCTGGATTTACTTCGGACAGGAGATAGAGCCAATATGAATGATCAGCTCATTCTGAGGGAAGGAGAAAAACCTGGCTGGATTTTTACTTTCTGGCCCCTGGAATCTCCACCTCTGCAGGCTTTAAATAGTCTCCCCACAGCTGCAAACAATGAGCAATCAACCATCTGATCAGAGAGCAGGATAGCCCTCAGGTGGCGAAGAAAATGCACAGCAGGCAGCAACCCTCCAAAACCATGACAGTTTACACTGCATTTCTCTATTTTGTCTATCGTTAGTTAGCCTAAATATCAATGAAACACAGCTATGCTCAGCGCTGTTGTTCAGTAGTTCTTGGCCCATTTCAATGCACATTTTGCGCTTTGCCATGACATGAGAAGGGGGATGTGGTTGGCTGCTTGTGTTACAGAAGCTGGGGAAGCTCTGATAGGGCCGCTTCATCATTAGAGGATGTTGGATGACAGTGGAGGACACACAATAGTCCATTTCTCATTCCCCTCATGTCCTCCTCCTCTCCTCCAGTCCTCTGCTCCCACTGTCCGGTTCATCCTTCCTGGGAGGACGCAAGGAGAGGTAGGGGGAAGAGGTAACAAGGAATGGAGTAGACACTTGAAATGCAGCCTCTATCTCAGTCCTCCTTCCCTCCCTTTATTCCTCCAAATACCTCTCTGTCTGCATCTCAGTTCTCTTAAATTGCATCCTTGTTTCCCTAACTTGCGTCTTTTCCTTGCATCTTAGTCCCTCCCACCAGGGATGCATGGAGAGATGCAAAAAAATCATTCAAGAAGAGAAGAAATTAGGAAATCTGTTTTTTGAGATATGATATGTTATTTCCTTTGAAATGTCACGCAAACCGACGTCAGTTTCTGAAGACGAGACACAGCTAGATCTCATGTCAGCTTCTGTCGTAACCAGTTAGCTTCATGGCTTAAAGCTTTCAGAGTTCCGGAATGGCTGCTCTCGTATATCCTCGCTCGTGGCTCCTCAGAGCTCCCTCCTTGCTCCTTGCAGCAGAAATAAGACCTTTCAGACAGCCAGACCAAGTTTTATTTCAAGCGAGGATTGAGGGGCGAGGAAATATCAAATAAGAGAACTGTGATGCACCCAAAGTCTCTCATCCCTCCCTCCCTCTCTCTCTTTCCTTCCTTCCTCTTTTCCTGTCTGCAAATCTCAACCACATTTTTCCCTCCACCTCTTTTGCCCTCTGTCACTCTTCACCCTCCATTTGTTTCCCCTTCTTCATCCATCCTTCTGTTAGGAAGATGAAACTCCACATTCCCTCGCTCCCAGTTTCTCTTTTCCAGAATCAGACTCTTTCAACCCACACTCTGCATCTCCCTCCCTCTATATTATCCTCCACCCCATCCCTCTTTCTCCTGCTCTCTCTTTCAGTGATGGCAGACATGCCATTTCATCTATTGTACTTCATATCTGCATGCATTTGCATGCGTGTATGTGAGTGTTTGTGTGTGCGCACGCATACAAGTATTTTTGTGTTTGCATGTTTCAATGTGTGCAAGCATGTAACAGTGGGCATATCTGTGCAAGCATGTGTGTATTCTCGAGTCAGCGTGTATCTGTACTTGCGTACATGTGCTTGCGCATGTGTGCGCGTGCATGTTTGTGTGTGTGTATACACATATTTTTGTGTTTGCATGTTTAAATGCGTGCAGGCATGCACCTATGGGCATGTATGTATGTACGTATCCGCAAGTCAACATGTGGCTGTATGTGTGTGTGTGTGTGTGTGTGGAGGAGAGCACAGGCGCCCATGTGGGTGGACACCTCTTCGTTGACAGCTGTGAGTATCGACAGCACCAACAGGTGGAAGCTCTGACCTTCTCCCTCTTCCTCTGTGATGTCACAGGTGGCAGTCGATTCAGTTCAGCCACTGCGCCTTCTGCACGCTCTCAGGGTGACATTATGGAGCAGACTTTCAGCCAATGAGATTGCTGGACAAAACATCTAATGCTCACATTCCTTTCAGTCAGTGGGGTAGCTGTGCAAACGGCTGCATCAGAGCATCCTGTGGAGCTGATGACGGTTCAAAGGGAAAAGTTTAGATAACTCGGTCTTCTGGGCTCTGGATGCATTACCCCTACTTTTACACACACACACACACACACACACACACACACACACACACACAATGTTTTCATGCTTTTTGGAAATATATCTCGTAAACATACATTCATTCCCAAAACCCCCTACCCTGACCTTAACCATAAACACTACATGCCTAACCCTAGCAGTTACCTTAACCAAACCCTAACCTCAAGCCCAAACCCTAGAATTGCTCAGTTACCTTGCGGTGACCAGATAATGTACTCAAAAAGATTTTTAAAAATCTGGTATTCCATCACTTGTGGGGACATTTGGTCCCTACAAAAGTATGAATGCACACCCACATTTCTCACACACTGTCTATATGCTCTGTGGTCCATAAACATTTGCTCAATTTTCAAATAAAAACGGGCTGCAAAGTGCACATCTAACCACTAACTCAGTTATTCCTGAAGCAATTGAGAGAGAGGTAAGCAGAGCCATAGCTTAAAAGAACTGGCTCGTATCCATGTTGAGCAGCCAGTGAGCAGTAGTCCCACTGATATCACAGCTGTCACTGTGGAGTCCAGTGTCTCTGTACAAGCCACTCATGGCACCTCAAGAAAACTTCTTTGTCCAAAATTAGCAGATATTCTTAAACACGGTGGAACTCCACATGCCAAAAGTTTGAAGGAGACCAAGTCCACTGGACTGTCTCAGAATACGGAGTTTAGGCAGCCAAACACCGACCAGAAATTTGCGGCCTTCTTGCCTACACGGTCTGTTAGCAAAGATTGGCTCTGCACTCTAGAGGCAAAATGGTGTAACTGCACAAAGGGAAATCAATTTTTATGATTTACTGCTTCTGGAGACATCAAGAGATGAATAAGCAATGGTTATTGAACAGCACTGCAGTGCTTAAAAATAAAGAGCCTGCATTCTGACTGTCAGGGCTGGAGTGACACACTTGCATCATTTCCAAACAGTCGTCTCTTCTAAAATTCAGTGCCTATTAGGGCGTTTATGGCAGCATTTTGGCAGCGTAAGAGGGGATGGATGGGGGTCAAGGGTAGTTGAATTCTCCTCAGTCAACCAATGAATTTCATTTAAATTTACTTAATGAATTCAAAACTATTCGTAATGTTAATTAAATTAAGCGACTGAAACGAAATTACACTGGCCTCAGCTGTGGAGCAGGGAAGCGGAGAATGCATTATGTCAACTTAGCAGAGCTGGCCGCGTTCCACACACGTATCAAAGATATTACGGAAGCAGCACACCCTGTGCCTCGAATGCGTCTGATTTATTAAATGTCCAACGCTTCGGCAGACCGCCAAGTCGACAAACCCCGATGAGAAGACAGTCTGATGCCAAGGTTATTTAAGCAATCGTTCGCAAAAGAGCCATTGCGTTCAGCTACAGTCACGTTTGGTGTAGGCCTCCAGTAAAGCGTGAAAACTCAGGTGAGCCTTTCTCAATTAAAATGTAATTCCCGCAAACATAAGCACAATAAAGCCATCTCGCGAACAGCCAGAAAGCCCGATGAGACAGAAGCTATCAGATCAAGCATGTTTCCATAAATCGTTCCAGGCACTGTTGACCAGGGGCAGGCCGTCTGGGGTTGAGGCCAAGATGTGGCAAATTCTATCCTGTGTTCTGCTAGCAGACGTTACAAAGATGCCGTCGTGACGGAGAGCCAGCTGAATGGGAGATGGCAGGCCGAATAACAGATTGGATTATTACATTTTAGTGCGAGGAATTGCCAAATCAAATCCCGAATCTCGCGCAATGAATAATTCTTCTTGTTTGTCTTACATTGAAACAATGCTCTGCATATGTAATGACTGCAAATGCTTTTATTAGACCACGTTTATTAAATAATTGAAGGGAAACCTGATTGCAACTCCTCAAAAAGAATGGCCAAGTTTTTTTAAATTACTCTGTGCTTTCATTGACCACTTACTAACAAAATCACAAATTGATTTGCTGATTTGTTGAATGGTTTATTGATTGTTCAACTGAGTAGCCACACCAGTGAGCTATAGCTTTAACCTGAAGACAGACGAAGATTTATTGCAAAAGCATCGGAGAGACAGCCGTGACATTTATACCCGGTGAGCCATACGTGCTTACGTAATATTTTCTATAACAGAAATGAGTGACTGTCAGGTGCGGGCGTAGGATGCAAGTTGAGATCGTTCTCCATGGCAACGCTGAGGATGTCGCATTAGGGCTGGGATGGGAATCTCGGATCCCGGAGTGCAGTTGCGTCTGTTCTTTTTTGACAGTTCACACACAAGGAATTTGTTTCGCACTCTGGTTAATGAGTCCAAGCACTCTGTTCCCAGGTTGCTAATTGACTTCTGATTAACAGGAGAACACACCAGTGCCTGCAGACACTCCAGGCATCTTATAGGACCGCAGTTGCCCGTCTTTTCATTAGGGTTTGAGAGCACAGAGTGCAGTTCAGAGGGCGTCATAACAGAAATCCCACTTCAGGAAGAAAAATTCTACCACGTCATCTCGCTCCAGTCGCCAGAATTCCCCTGGCTCAGCCAGGCGGTAGAATTAATGAGTGAAATCAGACGGCTGAGTTCATGGGTGGCACAGATGTGACAGGACGTTTCTTTTTTGACTCAAGGACTTCCCATCACATGTGGGGAGAAAAAGGGCAGAAACATGGTCCAGGAGAACACAAGTGATCACGCCAGCCCAGCTTCAGTATTACAATCCGACAGTAGAGGAGGCTGCAGTTACAGGGCCGCCTTTTCAGGACCGCAATTGCGGGACCCATTCTCATCCTGAGTCATCATATAGTGATGCTACCTGACCAAGTGTCACTCTACGACGAAAATTGAGGCATTTGACGCCCTTATTAGATGTTTTATGCCACCCTGACACTTGCACGATTTTTGTTCCCGCAATGCCACGCAATGCGTTGCGGCAATGATTAAAGTCTTCGGGAACAAGCGTGAGGAGTGTGTGAAGGGTGCGAGGGCTCATGCCATGTCGTTGAGAGAATTTTGAAATGTTCAAAAATTCGGCATGCAATGTTCGTGCCATGTGCATGCCACTTGCGTGAACCATGCGTGAACACTGCGCGAACTCGCGCGAACACTGCCGACGGTGCGTGTCAATGCGTGCCATGTTAGGGTATTGTCACGAGTTGTTCGCGTGATCATGGCATGCCCAGTTCACGCATTGTTCGCGCACGTCACGAACCATTCGCGCATGGCAGGAACTTCTCACGAAGTGTTCACGCATTGTCCGCGCATAGTTCAAATTTTTGGCCGCGCATTGTGTAGACAGAGTACTACTTATGGGTGTACAGTGCGCGAACAGGGTGCAAACAAGGCTCCGCTGGTACCACCGAAATGGCACGCCTTGCCAAGACGCATTGCACGGCAAGTGTCAGGGTAGCATTAGGTTAGGGTTCAGGTTACAGTTAGGGGTTAGAGGGTGGGGTTGGTTTTAACACTGGCATCAAATAAGGACGCTAAAACCTCTATTTTCATCATACGTCGACGCTTGGTCAGGTAACGTCACCATATGACGAGTCGGTGGGTGGCGCTGTGGCTTAAAACTAGGGTCCAAGAAATGTGGTCCTACAACTGCGGTCATGAAACTGCAGCATCCTTGACTGCAGCTATATCCTACACACCCATCTAGCGCAAAACACATCTTTCTGATGAACACACACAACGTGTGCTCTTTCACTCTGGTGGAGGTACCAAACCTCAACCCTCAAAAGGCAATATATAGCTACTAAGAGCATTTCCATGACCGCAGTAGTAAACAAACAAGAGTCAGCTTTCTCCTGAGGCTTGTTTTTGTGACTAGAACCAGAAAAATGTTTGTGACGTCAAATGGATGACCAAAAACAAGTTTACACATGCGTGCGAAAACGTCGTACCAAAAATTGTTCATGGACGTGGACTTCACCTTGTTATCTAATGACAACCAACATGGTGCACAGCGATTTTACACATCAAAATATGCGTGCATTTCCTTTCAGCAATCTTGAATTTGTGTTGAACCCACCTCAACCTTTTATTCTTCTTTGGTTGAAACAATGATGTTATTCACAGAGAACCAAAGTCACCAAAATGCTCAACCAACAACCAAAGCACAAATATGTTTCTGGTTCTGGTCGCGAAAACACGTCCCTGTTGTTTCATGCTATAGCGCCCGCCAGCAGTAAGGCTCAGATTGGCGCTTGTGCTTGCATTGTATTATAATTTTTAGGTGACCCTCCAGAACATAATGTCATGTGACACTGATCTTGCATTGCATTAAGAGTCTGCTTTTACTATGTTTCTGCCCTAAGGAGCCGCCCAACATTTCAATTTATGCTTTAGGCAAAAGGATTCAGCTGTTTCTTGTCCATGGTAACCAGATGCTATCTGCGTACCCTACCCAATCATGGTGCCCGACAAAATGTGAAGGTGTATGTCACATAATAAAATTCTCCAGGTGAGTGACAAGACAAAAAAGTGTCAAGGGACACTTTTTCCCTTGAAAATATGTCATTTGTTACAGGACACTCATCATAAGTTTTGTGCACCATGTCATAAATCAGGCTTAAGGAGTGTAAGGCCACCAAGCGCCCTCGTCAATTACCACTGCCAAGCAACAAGCACCGCGTGCCACATCACTCAATTTGCATGGGCGTTCTTTGCGTTCTGTGGATGTAGCTATGACCCAGCTAAACCTGTTGTCAGGGATATCGGTCCACAAAGCTTCCAGGGCTTGTTCCACAAAGCAGGATTACTGAGTTAGCCTGATAACTGCAAAAAGTAAAAGCTGGAAGAGATCTTTTTTACCTGCAGGCAGAGTTCCAGATTTGAGATAGTCCTAGCAGCAGTCTCAACTCTAGTCCTGGAGGACCGCAGTGTCTGCTGATTTTTGGGATTCAGCGAACTTATGCCTCTGAAACAAGTTTTGCCAACTCTTCAGCCCCCTGTTCCTCTGATCACGTTCTTCCATACTTGCTGGTTTTCCGCCCTCACTTTACCAGAGAGTGCAAGCATGAAGCCAGACTGGCTGGTCAGCTGTTTAACTTTTTAGTTTATCACCCAGACAACCAGGGGCAGATTTTAATTCAAGGATCCCTGCTTCAGCCAGTCAATGGTTGTTGAATGTAGCACTGAAGTCCACGAAAACATAATAAACTAGTCAGCACAGCAGCCGTCCAAGATTTGAATTTGACATCTGACATTTACACTCTATAGCGAATTGAATGTAGACAGTTTAGGGGGATGCAGTGCCCTTTCAGGAATGCTAAGGTTTTGTTTGCACGGGCAAATTGAGCCAAATGGCTATAAATCCCAGTGCTGGTTCTGTGAAATTGGATCACAGTTCAATGTTGGGACAAAAAGTTTTTTTTTTTCACTCATGAAATTATTTAGAAATGTTACTAAACTTCAGACGGTGTTAATGTTAGTTCGGGAAGTTGGCAAAAAAAAAAAAGAAAAAGAAAACAGCGAAAGGGACGCAACGATGTTTGAGATGGGTGGTCGGTGACGGTGCGGATAGAACTGACGTCTGAGCACAAGAGGACCAAAGCAGCGCAGTTATGCTTATTCGCCAGCAGAGGGCATTGCATCCTCACATAAGTGATCTTTCATGCAGCGTTCATGACGTAAATGGTCTGAGGCTGGCACTCACACCTCTTTAACTAGGGTTCAGCAGCTTTTGTCCTCGAGCGCACCAGACAGTTCAGTCGCTCTGATTCACTCATAAAATCTACAAATCAGCTACTGGCCTATGTGGACAATCCAGGTTTAGAAAATAAACGAGCCTCCCCGCATTCTGTTCCAGCCATTTGGATTTTACAATTAGTACAACTGTTCTGCCAGGCGGTTATGCTAATTCTTTAAGTCTGCTGGCTAAGCTCATGGGTGGAATTAAAACACGGTTAGACATTTACTTTCTGACCCCTGGAGTTTTTACCTCTGGTCACTCACTCGGTAGAAGCACCACTTGTAGTGCAAGTCAAATCGAATTATGCCGCACTAGAGCCGCCTGTAGCTAGGGGTATGGGGGTACACAATCAGATTAGAATTATTGGTTATCCAGGTGCCCTTTGCAATATTCCCTGAACAATGCCATGTTCGGTTTTCCTCTGCTATGCTCTGTGTACGGTAGAACTGCGATGATGCAGTGAAACCGGCGGCGGTGGACGGGCGTGTGTTTGAGGAACACAACTTGTCTGCACTCCTCACGTCGGCCGAGAGAGATGCATACGAACATGCTTAGTTCACTGGTTGGACGTTCAAGATTTTGTTGGGACTGGAAACGGGAAATCTTACGAGTGAGAGCCGCAGCTACCACTCCCCGCTGCTCCTCATGGATGGGGAGACAGACTCCGGTCTCGGAGAGTCGCAGCTTCGTCGTCACTTTGTACGCAGCCTCGTATGCATTTTTTACTGGTACATCACTCCAGAGTCTATGCGAAAAATCGATGGGGTCAGTGTCTGAAAGAGCCTGTCCTCCACCAAAACACGTCCCCAAAGGTCGTTTGTACAAGCAGCTTATTGCGACCTGGAGTTACGTTACAGAGTTAAGCGGCCTCTAGCGGCCGTTTAAATAATGACAATCTGGTTTCCATCGTAAGCGTCACCGTCACTAAAACCCTAACCTAACCCTAAATTTAATTCCAACCCTAACCTAAACCCTAGCTCTAGCTCTAAATCTAACTCTAAATGTGACTCTAACTCTAACTGTAATACTAGCTTCCTGCTGCTGGTAGAGGCGCTATCTTTGGAAATGCTCCTTTAGGTGGTAAGTCAGGGTAAACGATCTATTTGGGCGTGCGGTTGGAGGGTAGTTTGGTCTGAAATGGGCAAGTAGACCTATTCACTGGTACCAAGAACTGGCGGCACTTCTGATTTTTGCCCACATGAGCAATTCTAATTCCATACCGCCACCTCCAAGTAAGTCTAGGCATACACCTCCTAATTAAATGCGTCTCTCTGTTGCTAGCTTCATGCTGAGTCAACAACACTGGAAATGTCCTTGGTAAAAGGGATTAAAAAAAAGAACACAAAAAACAAAGAAGGGTTCCGCTCTGAATACGATGCTGTGCTGGCCAAGCATTTGAAGACACCCCTTCTTTTTAAAGTCAAAGGAAGAAATTCTGGAGCACAGGATTACTTTGGCAATTTATTATGGCGCAGGTGACTAACGTTTCGGCTGAATGTCTTCATCAGAGTCAAACAGCCTGTTTGAATCTGAAGAAGACATTCAG
Source organism: Gymnothorax javanicus (assembly GCA_029692085.1). NCBI lineage: Eukaryota > Metazoa > Chordata > Actinopteri > Anguilliformes > Muraenidae > Gymnothorax > Gymnothorax javanicus. The sequence goes on along the minus strand of CM056198.1, from coordinate 142,943,473 downwards.
TCGAAACGTGAGTCACCTGTAATCGTGTGCTCCAGAATTTCTTTCTTTGACTTTGATTATTTATCCCCTTTTCTGAGAGGCACCAGTTTGGCTACTGTTCGTCAGCTGAGGCATGTATTTTTCCCTGGTTATTCCCGCTCTTTTTACTTTGGGGTCAAAAAACATGCAGAATTGATTTCTGCTCTCGCAAGCACCATTGTCAGTGATATAATGTGGGAGATGGAGGCTGCACCATGGTTTTCCCCGAGCCAGGTAGACGAGATCACTGGCAAAAGCTGTCATGAAAGACTGAAAACGTGAGACATGTTGATTAATAACCATAAAGGAACATCTCTTGGTTTTTTTTGACGTGTCAAGTGGAGATGAAAAACTCTTGTTTGACGTTTTACAAAGTTAAACGTCGTAGCCTGATTTAATTTCGTTGAGAAACAAATAGGTCGACCTTAGGATGGCAATGCAATTATAGCCTCTGAATGGAATGATTTGCAAGAAGTGACAAACAAGTGCTTTCTAGACTGTAAATACACAGTAATACCCAATGAACTCTTATTAGCAATTTGCTCTTCTACTTTGCTGGCATTACAGCGACCTGACAAATTTTTACCACATTGACACATCTTGCTTTCCATGTAGATTGTATTAATTTGCTGTCATATTTATTTATTGGTTTCCAGTGTTTACCTCTCCTCTGCATATTTTTTTTTCACTAAATATGTGGTCAGTAGTACCAGCCTTCTTAGGTAATTCTATGTTGGTGCAATTATTGATGTTCTAAATACTATTCAGTGTAACACTGCTGCACTTTTCCTTGAAATCACAATGACATAATGAAGCTTTGCATAGTACGATGGACCTCAAGTTGAATAGGACAACAAAATCATCCTTTATTCGCATGCTTTATATATATATATATATATATATATATATACACACATATACTTATAATTTAACATTTTTATATTTAAAAAATGAATATTCGAGTTGTACTTCAATTGATGAGCACTGAGTTGAACCTACTTTAACTTTGTTCGTGATTGTCTATGGATTCTGCCCTGTCCTCCAAATTCTTTGCATCACTGGCAGCGCTGGTATAAATATAAATATATCCAAGAAAAAAATGTGATGCTCGTGTCAAGCAGCTGCTGGATTAGGGTACTTCAACCTTTTTGGTCCAATTCATGCACTGAATAGGTTTGTCGAAAGTCTGCAAGACTATTTAGTCAGCACGCCCATGAGGGCCCTAGTTTCGAGAATAGTGGATACACTGGGCACAACCGGGCTGGTTGTCAGTGGGCTTGGCACTAGGCTCCATGTTTGTCCCACATGGGCTGCCCAGATCTAACGAGATTTAACCACAAAAGAAGCTCATGTGCACAACATGCAGCTGGCTGACCAAAGACGAGGAAGCACGGACAATTATGATTTTTAGCAACGCTGAGATAATTGAAACTAAAAATATTTGGCAATTACGGTCACAAAGAAACTTTAGAATTAAGAGATAAAAGAATTAAACATGAATGGACCAGAAAACCTACAGATTTAATCAGACTATGCTCTGTGTGATTGGCGCTCTGTATTATTTCATTTGCAGATTTGCTGACTTCTTGTTTAATAAAAGTAATGTTTTCTCTAGCCCTACTGACATAGCTTAATACATGCATTTTCTTACAACCGTGAGAAAATAAAACACTCCATGTCCATAAAATGTTAGTATTCCTAACCACAAAGAATCAGTGAATTACAAGCAGGCACCCTCTGTCATCATAAACAACATTTACGGGCTGATGTCATGAGACCAGAGAGTGATGCAGTTCGATAGTAGGCTACTTGAATTCTCAGCATGTCGATAGCAGCATTTTGTTGTCAAGAAGCCTTCAATTTTTCAAAAGTTTTGGAGTACTCAACTGCATTACCACATCACAATAGACAAAAGGGTATTGCATTCCACACATTCTTTTCTCCGACTTTGGAAAACCCAAAGCCGAATACAAGTTTACGTCACACTGAAACTCCCTATGACAGCAAACAAACTCCAACTGCCCTTATTGGCCACATGCTTGCCATAGGGTAGGCTAAGTTTTTCATGTCAACAGAAATCTTGGCCCGGAGTGCTGAGAAGCTCCATTGCTTTCAATTCACTGTGCTGTTTGTGATATCACGGCATAACATAAACTGTATTAAAAGACGGATGCAGCACCCGAGTCTGAAAAGTGAAGCCCATGCGGAAATCTCTGAAAATTGCATTCTTTTTAATCGCTGGCAGATGGCGACGTTGGTGGTTGCAGAAAGAAGTTCAATGCTATAGAAGTATATGAGAAAATGACCCAACTTTCCCACCTGATTTCTTATTTCAATAATGGTTTTCCACATTATTTTATGGTATCTATCGCAAGTTTCAAGTGTCCTTCGATATATCATGATGCTCATTTTTGTAAATTATGGTCCCAAATAGACTAGAATAAAGAATAAAGCCAGATATGCTTTATGGGGCATGGCTATCCTCTGGTCCTCGTCCAATACGGTCAGATCCAGAGCCACGCTCCTCCCTGTATCTTCAATTCACGCTCTCGTCCAATAGAAAGCATATCCGGTTTCAAAATGACAAAATGGCCCTGTTCAAATTGCCGAAATCGAGTCTTCCTAAATGTTATGCTGAAACCAATGGGTGACGTCACGGTTGCTTTGTCCATCTTTTTATACAGTCTACGCAGCATAAGTGTTCAGTAAGAAGCTTTCCAATCACCAGTTACAGGAAGTAGTTGTGACATCTAAGCATTCGAGTGTTCCGTAATTCCAATCCCCAGTTGCCAGCAGTGATTGTGACATCACAGCATTAGAGTGTTCAGTAATGCCAATCGCCAGTTATCAGCAGTGATTGTGACATAAGAGCATTGGATTGTTCAGTAATTCCAATCACCAGTTATTAGACGTGACTGTGACATCAAAACAAGAATGTTCGGTCGAAGGACATTCCAGTTCCATATTTGTAGCTAAAGGCTGATTTATGCCCCTTTCAATGTCCATGGTGCGACTGGCGCAAACAGCAAAATGACGCAATTGAGGCCTGAATTTCGCTGAACAGCGGTTTAAATAGAGCTCCGCAGCCATGCTATGCACCTTTCAGTTTTTACAACAACACGGCACAGTACCGTGGCGGGCATATTGGATAAACATATGATGATTGGATGCAGTTCGGTCATGAAAGCTTACTTTTGCATAAATGCACATGGATGGACAAAGCAGTTTTTGCCACTTGGCAAAACCTAAAAAAGACCTGCCTTTATGCCACTGCTTGGCATTTGTGAGCGTTGTGCGTTTATGTCTTTCTCCCAAACCTTTTGAAATTTGAAGAGGTGTTCGGGAGAAGGCATTAGTTAGCCAATGACAGGCCCTCTCACATGTTCCTTCGCCAATGCTATATTTTGAAGTCAGAATCAAATGACGATGGAAAATTTTATATTAGAAGTAGTCAAAGATAGCTAAGCTTTCTAACCGTAAGTGAAGTTTGCCTGAATAACAAGGAAAATGGCTGGGATTTGCTTGCATTACTTTCAACTGTTGCTAGTGATAGATCCCCATGGCCCACACAAAAGTAAGCTTTCATGACCAAACTGAGCGTGCTTGTCTGGTAACACAGCCCCTTTCAGCAGTAGGCCCACATTGAGTGTACGGTTGGCCCGGCTGTCACTCACTCTTGCACTGGCTGCAGTTATTCTTCTCATCCAGCTTCTCTGCGGCCCGGCCTCGCTCACCGGGGGTCCGGCGGCCGCCACCCTCTTCCCTCGCCTGTGTGCACTCTCCATTCATCTGCAGAGATAGAGAGAGACGGACGGGGAGAGGGAATGAGAGAGGGAGGAGTGAGAGAGAGAGAGAGAGAGAGAGAGAGAGAGAGAGAGAGAGCGTGTGTGTGTGTAATTATGTGGCCACCCCTCACAATTTGAGAGTTTAAGAATTCACTTAGCCGGTGGCAACCACTGGACCAGCTGACAGAGAGCAGGTGCAGCCTGTTGGAGATCCTCTGTTTAGGTTCTTGCACCCACTCCCCTCAATGGGCAGCTAGGCCCAAGGAGCTGCTGTAAATCAGCCCACAAAGAAGCCAGGGGATCTCTGTTTGTGGCTCCCGTCAACGCTATGAGTGGAGCGAGAGGCCAATGTCCGAAGACCAGTTTTGTCGAAGGATTGTGGGAGTGTGTGTCAGGGTTCAGTATGTCTGTTTTCCTGTTTCCACGTGGTTTTGGTTTCCATTTTTTCAGCCCCATGTCTGTTAGTGTACCTTTCCCTCTGTGCGTCTCTTCCTCCATGTTCCCTCAAAGGGACGTGATGAAAAATTTGCTTTTTCATAGCTTGTGCACATAAATTTTGAGTGCCGACCAACCCACAAACTGTGAAATAAGATAACTCAGTGAGTTTTTAAATTTTTTCTGGGTTGCATTTTTCATAAAACATGGCATTCCACATGACATTCAGATTTTGCTCTCCTTCCTGCATCACATGCACTTACCGGAGTATGTCCGTCCGTGGCTCGAGACGTAATTTTGAGAAGGTGTGCCATTTTTTCACTAATGCCAAACCTGCAGGCAGTATGTCCTAGCAAAGAGTGAAGCATGGAAACTGCTCTGTTGTTTGTTGTTGGCTGCAAAGACCAGCACACATCACAACATCGGCTCCCTGCATATTTTTTCTTTTTTTAGGGCACCGTCTCAGCTTCAGTTGGCAAGAACCTATACATGTGTGCTATTCATTTATTGTCTGACTGCTTTATACTACAAACCTGGGTTAGTAAAATGAAGTGCTAGCAACAGAATTCACATTTTTGAGGACCTGGCATGCTTAAGAAGTGGTGGCTTTGATTTATTTTCAAGGAGAATCTGATGCCAGGGAGGTGTTTCCAATTTCTGATTTCCAAGCGTAACGTTAGATATATTTGTATGGCTTGGTTGTCGATGTAGCTAGCTAGGTAGCTAAGTGCCCGTGCTTAGCTCGCTTGCACACATTTCCTTTTCATAATCATTATGTGGTTTATTAGCTAGCTAGTCGCAAGCAACTGAATTGGCTGTGAATTTAGAAAGCTTTGCTAGTTTTGCCTGAGGTAATGTACGAGACATGTCGATTGGAACAGGTAGAATGAGTGACTGTTTTGAACGGTGCTCAGTTAAGAATAGCTCAGCCATTCACAATAAATGGAATGTTGGTGACCAGTTGCTACTATACAGATACTAGCCATGGATCACTCTTAACATTTGAGACTGAATTCAAAGTGTAGTTTAACTTTTATGGTGAGTGCATGTTGCACTTCTGTGTGAATGTAACTACCATCCTTGCTCATCCTGCAGACATTACGCTTCCATACTCATTGTGCTGTTAAATAGCTTGCTAGCTACTTATTCAGTCATCTGTGTTTAGAGACTAGCCAGTAGCTGGGGGATTTTTTTACATCATCACTCACTGTTGACATACGAGACTAGTGGCTTTGTTCGCTGGCCGATCATAGGAGAGTTCATTTTATACAGGGGACGCTCTCTCAGAACTGCCCGTTTTTAGAGGGTTAGGAAGGACAGGAATCAAATTGCCTAGAATTCATGAATTTTTATGTTTTTTTTTTTTTTTTTTTTTTTGCTATTCAGTATTTGTTACAGGCAAACTGTGCAATCAGGCATTTCGTGAAATGCTTGGGTTTCAATTCAATCATTTTCTGAAATGCCTATTCACGACATGCCTGATACACAGTTTGTCTGCATCATATATAAACCTTCCTTTGAACATTCTAGAATAGTATAACTAGGGGAAAAAGGCATAATAGGTCCCCTTAAATTGTTTCTTATTCTGTCATTATTAAATGTCTTATTCTGTTATTCTGTGAGGACTTCGTTGTGTTATTTCAATTCTCTCGCCCCATTTCCTGCCTGTTTCATGTTAGCTCATTTTGCCTGCATGTACAGTAGGCCTATATCTGTCTTTTTCTTTCCTCTCTCCTTGTGTGGCCGTCCCAGTCACCTGTGTGCTGCATGATTCTGCTGTTACCAGATCATCAGTATTTACTCTTTGTTCCCCTGCCAGTCTGAACCTCCGTTTACTCCTGTGCTTCCAATCCTGACTCTGCATTCTCTGCTGACTACGATTCTCGGATCCTGGTTTAGTACCACAGTCTGCCTGCATGCCTCTCTGACTTCCCCAATAAACTCCACTTTATCTTTTATACTGCTGTCTGTGCTTGAGCCTTCTGTGTGTCGTGACTGAGAGGAGATGCCTATTTGTTGGGCAAGTGCTTTTTCGTTAAGAGAAGAAGTCTGGGTGAGTCAGAAGCACCTGACTCCTTCAGAACCCCGACCAGGAGGGCGAAGTGGGGAGCAAAAGGCCATTGGCAGGGAATGGGAGAGCAGACAGCAGAAAAAGGGGGATGTGAGGGTAAAACAGTGATAACTAGAAATGACCCAGAAATGAAAAACAGAAAAACGGACAGATGCGGGAAAAAACAAGGATTCACAATCAACTGGGACACTAAAAGAGAGAGGGATAGAACTAGGATAGGGATAGAAGAGGAGAGATGGGAAAGGGGACAGATGTGCTACAAGGAGGGGACAGACATACCACAGGAAGGGCATGGATGGGCTACAGGAAGGGGACAGGAATGCTACAGGAAGGGCATAGATGGGCTACAGGAAGGGGACAGGAATGCTATAGGAAGGGCATAGATGGGCTACGGGAAGGGGACAGGCATGCTACAGGAAGGGCATAGATAGGCTACAGGAAGGGGACAGGAATGCTACAGGAAGGGGACAGGCATGCTACAGGAAGGGCATAGATGGGCTACAGGAAGGGGACAGGCATGCTACAGGAAGGGCATAGATGGGCTACAGAAAGGGGACAGGCATGCCACAGGAAGGGGACAAACATGCTACATAAAATGGGACAGAAGGAAAATGTTCAGGATGTGGACAGATGTGCCACCAGAAGGGGACAGATGTGCTGTAGGACAAAAACATGCATATTACAGGAAGCAGACAGACACTAAAAGAAGGGGACACACGTGCTGCAGGAACAGGACATACAACGGGAAATGGACAGGCATACTGCAGGAGGGGGACAGACGTACATAAGGGGACACATCAGCACACTTACTCACATACAGTACATCAACACTCACAAATGCAACACACACACACACACACACACCACAAACACGTCCACTCACACACAATGAATGCGCAGCCACATGCCAACAACAAACGCATCCCCAGTTGCAGGTCTTAGTTGTTCTGGGATCAGAGGAATGGATGGGCGGTTTGTACTGGGGGGGGGTAAGGGGCGCAGGTGGTGTTCGGAGCCCCCATGGAGGCCTAGTGAGGCGTACAAGCGTGTCGGAGAGAGAGAGGAGACGGCATGCGAATTTGTGTGACCTGGCCTGCAGAACAAGCCAGCGAATCCGACAGGTGCAGAAAGGATGACTGACAAACTGCCTCAGGGGCTGAGCCGTGAGAGAGAGAGAGAGAAAGAGAGAGAGAATGATGGAAAAAAAGAGTGTAAAAGAAAGAGATTGACATAGAGAGAGAATTTCACTATACCCTAATAAAAGCCACTCAACCTGATAAATTTTTTCTTACATGCATTTTTTTGATTCATTTTTTCTAATATCACAAATAAACACTGCTATCAATGATTGCATGTTTATTGTTGCACCCAGCTACGTCTTATGTTCATTTGTATTGAATTATTTTGCGCTTTGGCGATAAATGCTCATCTATTTTCTGCCAATAAAGCTCAATGAACTGAGAGGGAGAGAGAGGGATAACGTGGCTGCGTTTACCTTTCCTCTCTCTCTCTCTCTCTCTCTGCAGCAGGAACAGGCTGTGGCTCCCTGGTTTCTGCGCCAGTGGCAGATTGAGATGAGGATCACGTCTCCGCCAGATTCTCTCTGCTCGCATGAGCCAGAGGAACGCTACAGGAAAGCAAATCGGCCGTCTCTCCCGACCCGTCTGCCCCGCCTCTCTCCCGTCAACCCCGCCTCTCTCTGTGAGCCCCGCCCCTCTCCCAATCTGGCCCGCCTCTTTCCCTATTGGCCCCGCCTCTCCACCAATCAGTCCCACTTCTTTTACTGTGAGCCCTGCATCTCTCCCACTCAGCCACACCTCCCTTATTCTAAGCTCCACCTCTCTCCTTGTCAGCCCCACCTCTCTTTTTCTTAGCCTTGTCTCAAATCTTGCAAACCCTGTCTCTCTACGTTAGCCCCGCCTCTGCTCCTGCCAATCTTCCCATCAGCCATGCCTCTCTTAGAGCGCTTCCTCCTCATATTATCTTTGCAGGCTTTGCCTGCCTGGTGTAATTAGCTCCCAGTTTAATCATAACCTCCCACAAGGGGAGTTTGTCCGCTAGCAGGATTACTCAAAAAGTTATGAACAGATTGGCACAAAATTTGGTAGGCTGGTAGGTGACAGTTTAAGGATGAGTTGATTTAGTTTTGGAAATGATCTAGAACATATTCTGGATTCTAGATCCAGAAGAAATAAAAATATACCTGAATAGAATGATTGTTTTTTATGTAAGGAACAGATTTTCATAAATTTCAGCATTAAATAGAATCTACACTAATCTGGAATTGATTATAGTTGTTTGAGGTCTGAATAATATTTTTTGTGGATCCAGAACCATTAATACCGACATATGACGCAGCAGAGGTTTGCGCTTTACCGAGTGCCCTTCTAGTTTTGCTGATGTTTTTACCCAGTGTGACAAACAAAAGTGCATTTCCCAGGCTAATACTGTAAACCATGAGGATACATTATTCCAGCTGGGCTCATCTGTGAAAGGAGACAAGCAATCCTTTACTGTTGAAATCAATGCATTTTCAGTATTATAAGGTTTCCATTTCAGTGCAGCAGGACACTTTTATCCTCATTTCGACTGTTTCCCATCCAATCACCTTGTTTGTAAGTGGGGCAGATTTCTCCATTTAGCTCTGTGCTTTAAAAGATCTGACGTTAAATAGGTTCTGTCCATATGACACACACACACACACACACACACACACACACTCATACAAGTATATGAATGTGGAGACACATGCGTAACACTCACACAAATGGTAAAAGCTCATATACTCTCAAATACATGCATACGCTCACACAACTGTACATGTATACATACAAAGGCATATGAACTAATATACAGAGAGATATGATGTTCATGCATGCTCACACACACACACACACACACACGCACACAAATTTATGTAGACACACAAACCCATAGCCTTCTGGAGCATAGGGAGGCACTGTTTGTGCTTTTAATTACGTGTTTAAATTGGATTCGTCCTTGGCCTTCGCCACCAAGCCCTCCTCATATTTTTAACATGGCAGTAAACGGCCATCTGTACTGCAGACCCCCGAGGCCACTGCTGGCAGACCAACACCGCGCAACATGTTTCCATTCACGTGGCAATAAAACACGGCGTTATCTCTTAACGGTTTCTGGCCTATCGCGGTCGTTAAGAAAATTAGCAGGAGGGCACGGTATCGCGTAATCACCTCCGTTTCTGAGGATGACGACCGACAGATGACACCAAAACGGAGGCTGGTTCCCTACTTCAAATAGAAGTACTCACTGACCGTGTCTGAAACTGCTTGCTTGCATACTATTTGATGCATAAATTGAGCTTCGTGGATGAAAACGTCATTTGCCAGTCTGCCAGGCAACATTTTCTCTAAAAATAGCGTACAGAAATTCCCCAGGTAGAATGCACATTTGAAAGGTTTTGCCCAGTTTAACTGAGCATGACCATTTCCAAAAACAATGTATCCTCAAGTATATACAACCAACGAAACATTTGAGAAGGGTCTAGCTGCAGCCGCAGCTGAGTACAAACCACGCCCCGTACAAAACACGCCCCCCACAAAACACGCCCCATCAATCCACCCTAACCCTAACAAGTGGGCGTGTTTTGTACCATATCCGCAGTTGCAGTTGGGTATTATTGGAATATTTGACGAGAGTCCGATGCTGTGTTCCACTCTATTTCAAACAGCAAGGAGGAAATAAGATCAGACACCCGCCCCTGTGGTAATTGACTGTAATCGACTCCAAAGATATCTCTGCCACTTTTTCACTTTGCTATCTTCAAAAATGATGGGTTACCTCCTGAAACAAATTTTCAAAATGCACTCAGCAAAACCATGGATATAATAAGTATACGATCTAGTACAACAAATACAGAAAATGATGCTACTTAACAACAATTTCTTCCAGTGTACTCAACCTTCTGAGACAGTAAACGGTCTGGATTTCAGTAGGCAGTGGAGAACATACTTGAGAGCTCAGCAGGTAGAGGACGATGATTCAAATACGTAAATTATCAAACTATGCCCTCCTTGACCTTGGGACTCCTGACCTCAGCATGCATGCACAATTGGTGCTGCCACAGAACTTGCACAAGATTTGATGTAGCTGTGCCTATGGTCGCCAGGGATCTCAATGCCAAAACCTATAGACGCCACATTTGTTGCGCCTTTTGGTATCCTCTACACTAATCGTAATTCACCGGCAGAGCAAATATGTTAGCCTCTCATAAATTAATTATAACATTAATGTTTAGTCCTACAAAGTGTCCCACTAAAGGCAAAATTTGAAAGGAATTCTCTTGGGCTATGATAGAATCTTTGAGAGCAACAGGTTTCAGAGAGCCAGAAGATCATTTTTAAATGCCTTGTTCTAAGCAGCATACCTTTTTCAGTATCGTTGTGCATGAACTGATGACTATAGACTCACAAGATGGCGAGAATTGGTTCACAGGTTGACACCAAGAAGGCTGCGAGCATAAATAACAAAAATCGTATATTTTTCTGCGAAGAAAAAAATGTGAAATTCACACAAATAATATGTAAGCCACAACACTTTCCTGATATAAATTAAACAGCTGATGGGATTATTTGGCCTTTGTGGGTTTTGCTTTATTCTACTTTTCATGAAGAACTCATATGGAATTTGGAAATGCCATGGTGACTCTGGACACGAATCCGCTAACTGTGCTTAATGAGACCAAAAGACCAATCCAGATATCCTGTGCCTTTACGGGAAACCCCGTTCAATAGTCTCTGTAAAGGTGTTTAGGTCTGTGTTCGCATTGCAATGCAGAATTCTCAAATCTTGCATCTTGGCATGGACTGCTCAAATTTATCTTTGAATGTGATCAATGTCTGCCATCAGGATGAGAAAATTTACTGCGTGAACCCTGCCTCCAACCCTCACACACGTTATATTTAAGCTGCCAAGACATCAAATGCATAGGGATCAGTGCTAGTGCTCTGAAGTGCAACACATAAAAATATGTAAAAAATCTGTTCTGATCTTTCTCACTGGGGACATGGAGTCACAAATCAGATATGTGTCCAGTCTGGGAACGCAAGTGGCTGAGTTTCAAAATTGAACACAGTTTCATCCAGCTCTTCATATATTGAAGCTACTTGACTAAGCGTCAATATACAAGGAAAATAGAGGCTTTTAGCGTCCTTATTTGATGATTAGGATCAGGGTAAGGGGTTAGGGGGTAGGGTTCATTTTAACACTGGCATCAAATAAGGTTGCAAAAAGCCTCTTTTTCATCATATATCGATGCTTGGTCAGGTAGAGTCAATATATCGTGGGCTGAGAATTAATTGGACCTATCTCCGCCTTTTACCAAATGAAGAAAATGGGATGTGAATTTTGCTGCATCATAATTTCTCACTCCAGGTATACTTTTCAGATATTTATATTCAGGTGAGTTATTGGACTGAAAGGTATAATATCATGCAGTTATACCTTTAGTAGAATGATTTTAGATTGGGGATCTAGGAAAATATAAATGGAGATAGACTTTTGGAATTTTCAAAATGTCATAAATTTTGCAGGTATATGGTTCTATCTCCTAGATGGCTCCTTGTATTTCCAGAAATGTTTAGCCACAAAGTTCTGTCTTGCCTTGTGTTTTTTTAAAAAAGAACACAACAATATGATTCCACCCAAATCAGATTATGGTTGGTTCAAAAAACAGATTATCTGACAATAATAATCACAGAAAATGGGCAGCCACATCCTGTCAGAAAATAAATAGGAAACAAACCTTGTAACACTGAAATGAGCTATGGAGTCTAGAGGGCGTTCAGTGTCAACTGCTCCTATCTCTATAGACAGTACAAGTTAATCTGAGTACATTTAATGCAGACATGATGCACACTACATAGTAAACAAACTCTGGCCTTGGGCTTAGTTTCAAAGAGTACTATGTCCATCATATTGTACTTGTTCATGTGCGTACACGTGTATCTTACAACGCATAAAATATAAGATTGAAAATCAAGCAGTACTATCTTAAATGGCCCCCTGGAATAAGACAAATGAAGGGTTTTAAGACATAGATGCTTCATTCAAGTGCTGTAGTACCTACCTATCTAAAATATCCTAGATTTCATCATCTTACAACCTTTGATTTGGTATATTAGAGGGATTTCGCTTCAAAATGGTAGAGTGGATAGAACCTCTGCTCCGCGATTTTGTCATCCTGATCAGGTGACCCTATATCCAGCTCCCTGATTGGACACTGTGGACATAGAACTTTTTAAACTGAAGTGGACTGAAAATTCATACAAAGTACTATGCACTTTCTGGATGTTTCTCCTAGCTGCCATCTATGATTGAAAAAATTACATCAGGATATGGTACCTGTTAATACTGAGATTATTTCTATGGTAGAGCATAATTTTTGATGAAAAATGGAGATAGGCCCAGTTAATCCTTAGCCCAAGATATGACAATTTGGGACAGGATTGGGCTCAAAAATTCCACCCGAAAAGTCTGATTTCTGATATGTCCGCACTGGTCTTTGTCTCATGTATGCAAAAAAAACAGGTATGGCTTTCTTCACCATGTATTGTGAATTTGACCAAGGATCTCTAAAGTGGTCAGACCAGGCGATAGATCTGACAGGCACCAAACTGATGGGGACAATTTTACCCAAAGGCATACAGTCCAAAACAACAAGAGTGCCCCTCTCACTAAATTTAATGCTGTCAACAGAGCAGAGACCTCAATCCACCACTGGAAAACAAACACCCTTTGACTGTACAAAGCAGAAAGTGTTACTTGTGGACATGTTTTGTTCTGATGATTGTGCTACATAATAGGCAGCCAGGTCAAAATGAACAAAATGGTTCCCCTCTGGGAACATGGATGTACAAAGCAAATTTTCTGGTATTCCTCAATTATCTTTTTGACTTTTGGATGGATGGATGGATGAATGGATAGATGAATAGGCACCGTTGCATAACCTTGGTGGAAGCAGCCGGTGAACGAGCCCAGCTGGGTGGCGTCTGCGCCCCGTTCCAAAAAAAGCCGGGCTCACCTGCTCTGCTGCATAAATTTTGGGCCCATTACGGTGATCTAAAAGCAGCAGAGGCGTCTAATGTAAATGTGATAAGAAAAATTGAGGCGTTCAAATAATCAGAGATGTATTTTAATGTCCCCCGGCGCATCGCTGTTGTGTGTGTGCAAAGAATCTGTGACTGGTGATGTTTTTAGAAAGTGTAGGCTCACTGCTCACTTGTTTGGTTCACACAGTAAGGCCTTAGCGCTTGTGCACTGCTCTGTTTCCAAGGCTACTTCACCCACTCCAATGACTTGACAGCAAAACCCAGCAGGGCCCCTAATGAAACATACCTTATGACATCACAATGAACCGCATTCTATTACCGGCATTGGAATCATCTGAAGGTCAGTGAGGGCGCGCGTTCTGTGACATCACAAAGAGCACCCTGACCTGCTCCAGGGTCATTTGACACCAGCTCGGATGCAGTCACCCACAGCGCCCCACAGCCAATCAAATCGAAGTGAATTAGGCATATAAATAAAGTCTCTGTGTGTGAGGTCAGGAAAGGTGATGGTAGGGTGAGGGTGGAGATGGGGGAAAGGCTGGTTGTGTGTGATAATGCCACAGCAGTATCAATAAATCTAATGAAATAAAAATGGAAAGATAATCGAATGGTCTCCGCCACAGTGGAAACGCCAGGGCAGGAGACTGCCGTCGTCAGCAGAAACGATATTTTCTGCGCTCGCTGTGGAAGACCTGAAACGCAGTCAGTCATGTTTCAGCAAACCACCCTGCTCTTTATATTAAGCAGAGAGGACAATTTCAGTGTTTCACTGCACTGTAAACCTGGATAGTGTGACAAACTCAAATGTTTTGTTGAAACCTATTACCTCAAAAAATTTATGTAAGCCAACTCAATTGCATTGTTTGGACGCTAGTAAAAGAACATGAGGCAAAAGTTTTTTTTTCCACGTTTTTAAGTGCTGTGAACACAAGATCATTAAGTTAGCGGACACAATTTTTTTGAGGTAATCTGTTTCCCCAAAACAATTGAGTGCACCAGATTTACCATGGTTTACAGTGTACATCTTTCCTCTGTCTCGGCCATTCTGCTGTTCCTCTTTTCATCCTGAGCCCCAAGGCTCCCATTCTTTCTCCAACTCTCCTTTTCTATCATTTCCTCTCTTCCTTCTCACTCCTTATCTTCAATGTAGTCTTTGGGTGCATCTCAACTCTCTAAAATTCCATCCACGTTTCCCTCACTTGCATCTTTCCCTTGTGTCTTAGTCCATCCCACCAGGGATGCATGGAGAGATGCAAGGAAACCATCGCAAAGAGAAGAAACAAGGACAGATTTTTAGAGGAATAAGGCATCCTTTCTTCTGAAGAGTTGTATGAAGCATCCATTTCTGATGACAACGCACAGCTGGACCTGCTGTCAGCATCTGTCATTACCGGTTTACGTCATGGCTTTCAGCTGAAAGTCCTCCCAGAAGGTTGCTCTTGTACTGTATATCCTCGCTCATGGCTCCTCAGAGCTCCCTCCTCGCTCCTCGCAGCAGAAAGAAGAGCTTTGGGATGACCTGCAAGATGGCGGCTCAGGAATGATTTCCGGTTCAAGCGAGGATCGGGGAGCAAGGAAATATTAAATATGACAACTGAGACCCTATATGTGACTCATGATGCACTATCTGAAAAACCATGTTTAAGTATTGTTCTAGGATCAACAAAATAATGCTCGCCTAGGTGTAACAATGTTGTGCACCAATGAATAGCAGCTTTGCTATGATGACGTCATGAAAACACAAAAGCTTTACAATTATGCATGGTACCTGGCAAGCAAGGACCTTCGGTTAGCAGCTCAAACCAGCGAAATCCCCGAAAGTGAGCAGTTTAAGAGCGTTGATGATGTGACAATGATATTCAATGTACAACCCCAATTCCGAAATAGTCGGGACGAAGTGTAAATTGTGAATAAAATCAAAATGCAATAACTTTCAGATCACATGAGCCAATATGTTATTTACAATAGAACATAGATAATATTTCAAATGTTGAGACGATTTACATTTTTATCCACAAAATGAGCTTATTTTGAATTATCTGGCTGCAACAGGTCTCAAAAAAGTTGGGACACAGGCAAAAAAAGGGCTGAAAAAGCAATTAATATATAAGAGAATCAGCTGAAAGAACATTTAGCAAGTAATTAAGTTAACGGGCATCAGGTGTGTAACATGATTGGCTAGAAAAAGGATGTCTTAGAGAGTCTGTCAGAAGTAAACATGGCCAGAAGCTCTCCAACCTGTGAAGGCTTGCGTAAAAAAATTGTGGAATACTTTAAAAACAATGTTCGTCAACGTCAAATTGCAAAGGCTTTGAAGGTCTCATCATTGACAGTGCATAACATCATCAAAAGATTCAGAGAAACTGGAAAAATCTCTGTGCGTAAGGGACAAGGCCGAAGACCTTTACTGGATGCCTGTGATCTTCGGGCCCTCAGACGCCACTGCATCACTCACTGGCATGATTCTGTCATTGACATTACTAAATGGGCCCAGGAATACTTCAAGAAACCACTGTCTGTAAACACAGTCCGCCGTGCCATCCACAGATGCCACCTAAAACTCTATCATGCAAAAAGGAAGCCATCGTTGAGCATGATCCAGAAGCGCTGCCGTGTTCTGTGGGCCAAGGCTCATTTAAAAGGACTTTGTCCTGTGGTCAGACGAGTCCAAATGTGACATTCTTTTTGGAAATCATGGGCGCTGTGTCCCCCGGGCTAAAGAGGAGAAAGACCACCCCTCCTGTTATCAGCGTTCAGTTCAAAAGCCAGCATTTCTGATGGTATGGGGATGCATTAGTGCATATGGTATGGGTCACTTGCATGTTTTAAAAAGCACCATGAATGCTGAAAGGTATATAAAGGTTTTAGAGCAACATATGCTCCCCTCCAGGCAACATCTATTCCAGGGAGGGCCTTGTGTATTTCAGCAGTTACAACAGCATGGCTTCGTAGTAGAAGAGTCCGTGTGCTGAACTGGCCTGCCTGCAGTCCTGATCTTTCACCGATTGAGAACATTTGGCGCATAATTAAACGAAAAACGTCCGTCAAAGGCGACCCAAAACTCTCCAGCAGCTGGAAGCCTGCATTAAACAAGAGTGGGATCAAATTCCAATGGCTAAACTCAAGAAACTTGTCTCCTCAATGCCCAGACGCCTCCACTCTGTGGTAAAAAGAAGAGGGAATGCTACACCATGGTAAATAGGCCCCTGTCCCAACTTTTTTGAGACCTGTAGCAGCCATTAAATTTGAAATGAGCTCATTTTTTTGGATAAAATTATAAAATTTCTCAGTTTCAACATTTGCTGTGTTATCTCTGTTCATTGTGAATAAAATACTGGCTGGTGTGATTTGAAAGTCATTGTTTTTTGATTTTATTCACAATTTACACTTTGTCCTAACTATTTTGGAATTGGGGTTGTACAAAGCAGAAATTATGTTGGATTTTCATCATAACATGCATCCCTGTTAGTCTGGTCTCTTGCTAATATTAGCAAATGAACTTAAGGCGACTAAAACGCTCATCATTTGTAAGCGCAGAGTGAGAGCTTCTATTCATTGGTGGACTATAGTGTTACCCCTAGACGAGCATTATTTTGTTAATCCCAGAACACCACTTACACGGCAATATCAGATTGAGCGGCTCTTGGTGGATTTCAGTCAGTGGTGGAAAATGTCCCAGCATGCACTGTTCTTGCCACCAGTCCCTTCATTTCACTGCCACATTGGGTGGTGTCGACTGGAGGGGAGAAACTGTGCCAAGCCAAGTGCGTGCAGTCCCTTCAACCTAACGACCGTAGACATTGTTCGGTAAGTTTTAGCGATGGTCAGAATGACAGACTGGGAACCAGGGTGCTTCTTGATTTTGCCAATGAACTTCCACATATTTCCAAGTTCAACCAGAATTTTTTGAGGGAGGTGTTCAAGCCTCTTGTTGGCTAAGTATGTAGCAGAAGGGGACGGTCCACGGGTCTGCAACCAAAAGATGGTACCATGTGCTTGTCACAACCACCAACTCAATACGGACAAATTATACATTTTAGCAGATCCAGGTGAAAGGGACAAAATACTTGGAAGTTTGTTCACTGTCTGAGCCTGGTATTTGTTTCTCTCTACTTTATACGAATGGCCACACTGTAATATATATATCGCTTTTTAACCACTTCTTTTATACTCTCCTCCTTTCAATGCTTTTTGCGACCGGAGATGCTGCAGAGGCTACTGCCATCCGGGCTAAGGTGAAATCATTCAGAAAGAAATATGACTCAGAAATTTCAGTGCTATTTTATGGTCAATAATCTCTCTGGCCTTTCAGCCCTCAGCTTGGACTTACTGCAGAGCGAGAGGAAGTTAAGGTTTCGTCAGAGAAACAATGTGATTGGAGCAGTGCGGAGTGTGTGTCTATTAAAGTGGAGGTGTTCGAGAATTTCATTACAACATGATTAGCGCACTTCAAATGGAGAGGCTATTTCAAGGTTTTATACACTTTGAGTGGAATCGCGCCCAATCGCATGGGAGAACCACAGTATTACACACAGTATAACTCCGAGTGGTGTAGTACAAACAGCCTAAGTGCCCGGAGTATTCAGCTCAGTGTAATCGCAATAGCACACAGCAGCGCTACAGCAGTAGAGTATTACTCACTCTGTTATGGGAATATCAGAGAACTGCGGGAGGGTTCTGAAGTTCTACTCAGTGCACTAGATTAAAACTATATTAGAGTAAAGAGTAGTTTGGATTTTGTGGCATAAAGATTGTGAGCGCACAGGAGTATTTTAGACAATGACATGACTTGATTAGTGGAATATACCGGATGGAATAGAGTTTTACATGCAGTGAGACGAGATGAGCCGACAAATTATCATCTCGACTTGTCATATAGTGACGCTACCTGACCAAGCGTCGATATATGACAAAAAAGTAGGCTTTTGGCATCCTTATTTGACATTTAGGGTTAGGGTTCAGGTTAGGGGGTGGGGTTTATTTTAAACTGGTGTCACATAAGGATGCCAAGAGCCTCCTTTTTGGTCATATATCAAAGCTTGGTCGTGTAGCGTCACTATATCATTAGCTTCATAGCATAATTGCCTATCTCCTTTTTAAGAATTTTTAATGTATTTATTCTTATTTATTTTTTATTATTTGAGGGAATGGATTTTATTTAGTTTTTTTTATTTTTTCAAGGTTTTGAGAAAAAAGGAAAAAAAGACACTTTTTTTGCCAACACCAAAGAACAAAAGAACAGGCAGCCGATATCTCAGTTTGGCCAAAATATGACTCAGGCAATTATGCTATAAAGCTAAGGATATGAGGAGTCGGGAGGAGACTGGGCGTGATGACAGGAAGAGCATGAGTGTGCACGCGTGTGCGTGTCAGTTTAGCTAGCTTAGCTACAAAGCATGTTAAAATGAGTTCCACCTACAATACCACTGTTATATCGCTTTACATATTCTTGTTTTAAACACAAAGATCCAGTGTTAACCCTTTGAGGGCTGCATAAACTTTCAAGGAATTAAAAATGTAATTATCCTGAGCTGTTGAAAACCTACCATGTGTCAACTTGTTTAAAAGAGCTCCCCTGCGGGAGCTCTTTTAAACAAGTTGCTACATGATAGGTTTTCAACAGCATCTGGTTTTGATATCTTACACAATTGGGCAACTATAGTTGCCTATGGCGCTTAAAGGGTTAATGACAACAAAACAGGGTCCCTCGAACTGAATCTGCAGTTCTAGTTAAAACTGAGGGTGTCTGAGTTCACCAGTCATGAGCGGTATTTGGTTAATGAGGTGAAAAATGGACTCTGTGGTTTCTGCAGCGCCAGACCCTTGGCTTGGTTTCTAAAACATCTTTTGGGAAAAAAATCCTCACGAGTAGATACCAATGCAGCTATTTTGGGAAAAAAAAGTGCCTCATATGTAGAATCTAATGCTGCTATTTTTAATTTTTTAAAGGAAAAAAACAAACCTTTTGCCCCCTGACACACATCTCTACAGCACCGCAGATTTGCTTGTTGCTTTGCAATCTCCCTTCCCTTGTGGCACTTTTGCACTAATGCAAAATTCAAATGCACAGCAAAGATGTCAGTCTTAAATTAGCTCTGACAGAGTACACTGTCCTCTGAATTTTCTCACCCAATAAACCTTGAAGATTCAACAGAGAGCTTTTTTTTCCCACCGCACTGTCAAATCTGCTGGCATTAAATTATCTCAGCTGTAAATTTATTAAATTTGCAGAAGCTGTTTGTTAATGAGTCCCAGTCATAGATCACCTCATTGCTAGTTCTCTGAGCTGTCCCTCCCTTCATAATGGAAAAAAGGCAACGTCTCGTTTTTGGACGCGACGAGGAAGGAGTCTAGTGGTGAGTCTTGCCCGACGTGCACTGTGGAATTTCTCGCGTAAGTGAAAATGTGCTCCAGTGTGGCTTGCCTTTGACACAAATTCTTGCAGGGCATACCGAGGTTTTGAGACACCTGTGTGAGAAATAGGTCATCCCTGATGTCTTTCCGTACTGAGAGATTTTGCAAACTGTGGATAGATGGAGGCAGTGGTGGCTTGGTGTTGGAGTTGTGGGAGTGGGGGATTGAGAGATTGTACTCATGATGACTGAGTGAACATTGCATCTACATGAATAGGGATTAGTCTCAGGTACTCAAAGTGCTTTACAGTAACATGGGGGAATCTCACCTCAAACACTACCAATGTGTAGCAGCCACCCGGGTGATGTACGTCAGCCATTTTGCGCTAGAACGCTCACCGTACATTCAATTGTGACCAATTAAATCAGGGGATGATCTGGTGGCAGTTTGAAAGAGCCAGGTTGGAAATTTAGCCAGGAAATGGGGGAATCTCCCAGTCTTTTTGGAGAGTACCAATGGGATGTTTAATGACCACAGTGAGTCAGAAATTCAGCTTAATGTCTCATCCCAAAGACGACATCTCCTACAGCACAGTGTTCCCATCACTGCACTGGGTCATTTGGGATTATTTAACCAGAGGGAAGATCACCACCTACTGGCCCATCAAAATTACATGCAGCAGGAACATAGTTTTCCCAAAAGGTCTCCCATCCAAGTATAAACCAGACTCACTCATTCATTTGGCCAGCGCGTATCACATGGTGGTATGGCTGCATCGAGTCAGAGAACCCTCAATAAAGCCTCCCATTCCCCCTCTTTATGAATGGGTCCAGTCTCAGGTTCCAGCCGTGGTCCGCAGTGGCCACTTCAGTCGGCTATGAATGGAAGAGGGATTGGGATCGACACCACTTTGTCAGTGCAGAAAATGGACTGGAACTCAATTAACCCCAGGGGGAAAAAATCCTATCGCGCCATATGGATTTCAGGCCGGTTGACTTCGATAACTGACTCAAATCTGATAAAACCGACTCCATCTCTGACTGGTAGTCAGCAGTGGATGGACGCTGTCCACAAAGAGTGTGATGGCTTTTCATCTGTATGTGGCCCCTTGCGTTCCCACAAGTTTAGCCCCATCGACCGACAAGTCCATTACTCAGAAACTCCCCACCGATCAACGCCTGCTCTCTCAAGCGATCCTTTGCCGTAGCCACGGAGTGCGATAATGTTAAGTGCACAGGACAGACTCCAGTAGAGGAATCTGTGGCAAACGATCCATTCCATAGCTCTGTAACTGGCAAACTGATCCAGCTAGTTACTGTGGACAATTACTGACAGAGAATTTGTGAGTTGAACGCATGGGGGAAAAGCTGTCCATTCACAGTAAATACCCAAACCACAGGGGTGCCATACCTTGCTTTCAATGATCAGCATTCTTAGCTTTTCGATTCAACCACAATTTGGCAGTACTGATTCTTATTCATTAACAGTGCAACAAGATCTTTGGCTGTTGACTGAATAATGAGCTGCCTCTGTCTTAGTTAAATAAATTCATAAATTATTTGCAAAATGGAAATGCAAAATTATTTAATGCAAGTAAGTGAGTCGATTTAAATGTCAATTTACATACCCCATATTTTTTTCAGATTAGAATATGTACTACCTGTTTTTTTTCTTATTTTTTTGAGTAAAGCTTGTATCTTGATCTATTTTCATTTGTTGTCTATTCATACTTTATCTAACACCTGCCATCTTGGCTATTTTCCCCCTCCCTGAGCACAGCAGTAGTGTTCACTCCACAACTGCAACCTTCTTCCATTGAATCAGGAAAAAGATACTGTGACACATGATTTTTCCAACTCGCGTGAGCCCTTGCTACTTTACACGTTGCGAGCGCACTGGCATTTGTACACTGCCGATGCTGTCGGAGGATAATGCAGTCAACATACAGTGTATCTTGCTCGTGCACTTACAGGTGCCTGGCTGACCAGGAGTGGCCGCTAGTGAGCAATGAGACTGATTCACTGCCTGTCCGTTTGGACATAAATAAGCAAATACCATGACTGAATCATTATTGCAATGATTAACATTAATGTATATCAGCCAGCATTAATTATTTTAACTCTAACTAATGAAGTGTATAGCTTCTCATTTCTTTAAAAAGATATCATCTGACGACGTATCCCTTGGTGGTGGACAGTGGCGTAGCCAGCGGGGGTGCTAAGACACGTCCCTTTTTGACTGCAGTTAGTAGTTCTCATTCATTTTCCTTTATTGATGCGTTTTCCAATTATCTTAATTGGCAACTGAAGACACGGTTTCTCTCCATATGCGATCTAACAGCGATTAAATCATGGGCTAAATTCAGTACAGTTGCGGAACAAGAACAGAGAATTGGGTTGCACAAAACTTCCGTTAAAAACAATTATTCGTCCTGATCTGTTCTCAGTCATTTTCATAATTAACAGAAGGTTCACTCTGAGAGCACTCCACACTTAACAGGTGCTGCTTGTTCTCCCCGATTAGGTAAGACGACAATCATTCATCTGGACGCGTACTTGCTGTATTTAAATCAACGTCATTCAAAATTGCATATCTGTCGACTCTCAGGCAAATAGCTTGAGCCGCAGGCTTTTTATAGCCTATTTAACTGCCGAATGCCACTTTTTTTTTCCAACCCACACAATACCGAGAATGAAAGTCTGCGTTTCTTTGGAACGCGGACCAGTTCAATCATCGCGAAGCATTGGCCTATTCTTGGTGTGCATGTGACGTCACGCATAATTTCCAAACAGGAAGTCCGCCATGATGAATGATAACAACAACCAAGAGAGCTGCGCTTCACCATTGAGCTCCTGCAACGCTTCGTGATTTTCTTCGGATTTGCGCTTCCTTTTAAAAGAAAACAATGCCTACTTTGTGTGTGGTTTTTAACTGCGACAATAATGCTACTCGTGATAAAGACAAGAGTTTCTTCAGAATCCCATCTCATTGAAATCAATGTCCCTTACTGGCAAATACGGCACTTTGTTTACGTGCGCTGGCAGCCAGTTGCTTTTTACTTGAGTACATGTTCTCGAGTTCCCGATTCTATATCCAGCTTCAGTCGCAAAGAGCAAAGCTCCAATGTGGGAACAAGCCTCGCTTAATCCAGCCATGCAATCACAATGTGCGAGGATCACACCGCCATTCTTATCGCTCACAAACCACGGCTTGAGCGGTGTTTCTCGAGTTCTTTGAGAATGGTTTACCCGAGCATAAACCAGCACTCTGTTCTCTTTCACTTCTTTAGTGAGAAGAATACCAACCCAGCCGGACACAAAAAAGTTATACGCATCTAGACTCTTATAAGCCTACATTTGTGCATTGGTTGCCCACGAGGTTTGAATAACGAGATAGTTTACGATATCGGGGTATTCAATCACTGGTAATGTTGCCAAATCCTCCATATAATCAGACGGCTTTAACATAATATGGGTCAAAACCACAAATTTCAACCTTTTCTCTGTATCTTGACTCGGCAGAGGACTCCAGAGAGTCATAATATTTCGAAAAATTTGTAGATGTATCACTGTTATTGTTTGCACCAGATGCCATTTTTGATTTGTATATCATCCAACATGGCGGCGCGTGCTATTTAATCACGTGGTTGCACACCAAGAATTAAGTAGCTAAATTATTTTTCTGCACTGAATTTAGCCCATGATTTCATCGCTGTTAGATCACATATGGAGAGAAACCGTGTCTTCAGTTGCCAATTAAGGTAATTAGAAAACGCGTCAATAAAGGAAAATGATTGAGAACTACTAATTACAGTCAAAAAGGGACGTGTCTTAGCTCCCCCGCTGGCTACGCCACTGGTGGCAGAAAAGATGTTACAGTATTTCAGGTGGGACAAATTATTGGCCTCCATCAAGCATAAAAAATCAATGAATGAGGAAAACAAGCATGAGGAATCATTTTCACACATGAATTGGCCACCGAAAGTCCTGACCTTAAACCCTAACCTCACGGAAAGTTATTGGGATGTGTTGGAGAAGACTACGAAGTGGTTCAACTATCTCGTGGTGGAGACAAGATCTCATACCAAAAATTAATGCAACTCTGATTGAAAATTAATATTCTGACATTGTATACAGTTATCAAAACAAAAACACAATGAATTTGTCACTGTAATCAATGCTACAGGGGTTCCAACTAAATACAGTGTTTGACAGAGCTTTTTTTTTTTTTTTTTTTTTTTTAGCCTGGCAGCGTATGTTTATCTGGCTTAATCCCTATCATCACTGGCATGGCTCAGCCAATCGTCTCCTTGCCTTTGCGGACCACTGACCGCAAGGCTTCGAGAAAAACGTGAGTCAGTCGGAGGCCCCCCACCATCCTGCCTCTTGACTTGACAAGGCCTGCAGATTTGGTCAGGTCGGTAGTTTTGCCTTACCGGGCGAGAACCATCCATCTATTTATCCATTATCACTAGCGCTTCTTCCTCACTAGGGTCACAGGGAGCTGGAGCCTATCCCAGCTGACTATGGGGGAAAGGCAGGAACACACTCTGGACAGCTCGCCAGTCCATCACGGGGTGCACACACCATTCTCACACCATTCATTCACACACTAAAACCTACGGGCAACTTGGAGTCGCCATTTTGCCGCCCAGAGGGAATCGTTTATTTCTCAGTTTATTACCGCCTCATAGCAGAAGAACTTGTAATGAGCAAATCCAGGCTATCGGGCCAAAATACTGATAACAACTATCCCTTTGTGAACTAGGATTTTCCACCTTTGAAAAGCACCACAGCCTACTATGGCCATTCATCTTTTACAAAGAAAGGACCCCTTCAAAAGCGTGGGAGGACATTACCTACTTAAGAAAACAAGCAGAGAAACATGGCGTGTAGCCTTTTCACTTTCCGCTTGATGAATGAGAACACTGTGGTGACCTGAGTGTTCGAGGAGATCTTCAAATCCTGTTACCCATATTGATGCTCTCGGAAATCATCATGCGATAACATGAGCGCGATTCAAGAATACGCTTTTTTTTTGTCATGAGGCCAATATGGGCTCTCAGATGGGAGGTCGAGAGAAGGTGACACATATATTTTGATAAAAGCCGAAATTTTCTAAGAGCGGACCTTGCAAAAAGTGTTCAAGCGCCCTATCTTTACACTATATCTCTGCCCGCTGTGTCCTTGCCACTGCAGCTACTGATGTTTTATGTAAACGATTGCTTTGGTAATGCTAATGCTAAGCAGATGTACAGTAATGTCAGTGTAGCTTATCTGTGTTTGGATTTACAATTGAGAGGGAGAGAGAGAAAGCAAGTAAAAGAGGGAGAGAACGAGAAGGAGAAGGGGATAAAGACAGCAAAAGAAATGAAGGGAAAGAAGGAAGAGAAGATGGCGATAGGAACAGAAATGGGTAGAAAGAGACAGGGAGGGGTGAAGAAAGAGAGAGAGAGGGTTAGAGAGAGATTGTCTTTAGCACCCCCTGGGTACAGCTTGAACTGAAGAGCCACAGATAAAAATAAAATTGATTAAATGATTGATTGCACCGAGTGTACAGGCAGAGAGAAAGAGAGAGGGATAAAGAGAGGAAGAGACTAGAGGGAGCAAGGGATGAAGAGAGGGCGAGAGAGAACAGTACTGAACTAAGAGTAGGAGAACATAGAGGTGTTAAATAAACCAGGGGTTTTTTTTTTTAAGTATTTCTCCTTTGCTGACTCAAAAAGAAGAAAAAATGCCATGTATTTATGAAACATTTTAAGCTAAAAGCACTGATCTAGGACCAGTTTATTGAATAATGTTAGCCTTTGGGTTTAGGAAATCTGATCCCAGATCAGCACTCCTTTACAGAGAGGTTTTATGATTACAGCCCGAAGTAGTGAGCGTTCCTCCTGCTTTTACTCTCTCTCTCTCTCTCCCTGTCTCTCTCACTCTCTGTCTCTCTCTCTCTCTCTCTCTCTCTCTCACACAGGTAGGCCCTTCCTCCCATTACAAAGCCCCTGAAGCACAGTGGCGGATCTGAGTCCTCGCCTGGGGCCGTTGACCTTCAGGGTATACGCACTGTCAGTGTGAATCCGCGACAATATGTTTGCTCTCTGTTACTATGCGAGTCCTCAGCAGTCAAGTAGCCTACGTATCAGGGCTGGCAACCATTTTGGATCAAATCGACAGTTTGCCAGTGAGCAGCAATTCAGCTGTTGAACTTCAATTTGAATTTAAAGTTTAACTGAATATATTGACAGGATGACATCATACTGCACTGTGAGACATCAAAATATATAATATGCACTGACCGATCACTTCATTAGGTACACCTTGCTAGTACTGGGTTGGACCCCCCCCTTTTGCCTGCAGAATTGCCTTAATTCTTTGTGACGTAGTTTTGACAAGGTGCTGGACACATTCCTCGGAGATTTTGGTCCATATTCACACGATAGTATCACACAGTTGCTGCAGATTTGTCGGCTGCACGTCCTTGATGCGAACCTCCCGTTCCACCACATCCCAAAGGTGCGTTATTGGAGTGAGATCTGGTGACTGTGGAGGCCTCTTGAGTACAGTGAATTCATTGTCATGTTCAAGAAACCAGCATGAGATGATTTGAGCTTTGTGGCATGGTGCGTTATCCTGCTGGAAGTAGCCTTCAAGAGACAGGTATGCGGTAATCATAAGGGGATAGACATGGTCAGCAACAATACTCAGGTAGGCTGTGTTTAAATACTGCTCAATTGGTACTGAGGGGCCCAATGTGTGCCAAGACAATATCCCCACACCATTACACCACCACCTCCAGCCTGAACTGTCGATACAAGGTAGGATGAATCCATGCTTTCATGTTGTTTTCGCCAAATTCTGACCCCACCATCTGAATGTTGCAGCAAAAATCAAGACTCATCAGTCCAGACAACGTTTCTCCAATCTTCCGTAGTCCAATTTGGTGAATCCGTGCGAATTGTAGCCTCGGTTTTCTGTTCTTAGCGAACAGGAGCGGCACCCGGTGTGGTCTTCTGCTGCTGTATCCCATCTGCTTCAAGGTTCGACGTGTTGTGCGTTCAGAGAGGCTCTTCTGCATACCTCGGCCGTAACGAGTGGTTATTTGAGTTACTGCTGTCTTTCTATTCGCTCGAATCAGACTGGCCATTTTCCTCGGTCCTCTGGCATCAACAAAGTATTTTCGCCCAGAGGACTGCTGCTCACTGGATATGTTCTCTTTTTTTCTGATCATTTTCTGCAAACCCTAGAGACGGTTGTGCGTGAAAATTCCAGTAAATCTGCAATCGCTGAACTACTCAGACCAGCCCTTCTGGCACCAACAATCATTCCACATTCACAGTCACTTCAGTCATCTTTCTTCCCCATTCTGATGCTCGGTTTGAACTTCAGCAGATCGTCTTGACCATGTCTACATGCCTAAATGCAAAATGTTTGTGTTAACAAGCAGTTGAACAGGTATACCTAACGAGTAGCTTGTGAGTGTACAAATTATATATATACTCAAAATTTGATAGGGATCATAGGAATTTTTTTGTGAAATGACATGCAAATTTGGTAACTGCCACTGATGAACAATATATTGGATAAATGACATGCAGCCAGACACAAAACACATTTGCACGTGCATTTCATGACATTAAATGAGCGTGCAGCCTCACATTTTGACTTTGACTAACACTTCACCATTTCAACTCAGACGTATGTGTTGCTTGTTGGTGAAAATTTGGGAGTTCCCATATTTTTTGCATTACATTTAGCAATAACAATGTCTCCTCAACGTCTTAGATGTCGATTGACTTCAGAGCAATTGGGAAGATGCATCGGAATGCTTGACTCTGGCTTCTCACAACGTCACGTTGCTAATGCACTTAACGCCAGCCAAAGCGTTAGAACAGAGCGTGGAACTGGCATCAAACGTTTGGTACAGCAGCACACCGTCATGGGGGTGGTCGTCAGAGATCGACTACACAACGACAAGACCACTTTCTCACACTTCAGGCACAACGTCATCCTTTCTGGACAGCCACCACCCTACGAAATGACCTTCATAACGCCTCGGGGTCAGGGTATCCACCAGACGATACGGAATCATTTTCATACTGCCGGCCTCAACTCAAGAAGGCCATGTGTTGAATCCCACTGACCATGCGTCATAGGCGTGACCGTTTGATTGGGCTCACGATCATGTCACATGGACACACAACGATTGGGCTCCAGTTCTCTTTACTGATGAGTCCCGATATTGCTTGGACTTTACTGACAGGAGGCAACCGTGTGGCGAAGACAACGTGAGCGATTTAATGATGCCTACATCAACGAACACGACCGTTATGGTGGCGGATCAATTATGGTCTGGGGAGGAATAAGCAGGAATGGCAGAACGGACCTGCATGTCATGGGGAGAGGGACGATGACAGGGTACGGTACAGGGATGAGATCCTCAATGTGTACGTGAAGACCATACGCTGGTGCTGTTGGCCGTGATTTTATCTTGATGGATGATAACGCCCGTCCCCATCGTGCTAGGGTGGTGAATCAATTCCTAGAGCAGGAGACAATTGTCCGCATGGACTGGCCAGCGCGTCGCCGGACCTAAACCCTATCGAGCATGTGTGGAACATGCTGCAGGTCGCCATTTTCGGTCGTGAGGGCACAACCCACAACTCTAGAAGAGCTCGAAATGCCCTTGTTGAAGATTGGAACAACATTCCAATTGCAAGCATCCGGTTCTGATTGACAGTATGACCCGACGCTTGTCAAGCCGTCATTCAAGCTTAGGGGAGGCCATACCCGTTATTGACATTAACTGTGGTAATGAAACATCAAACGAACACTGTCTGTTTTCACTTTACATGTCAGAGGTGAAACCATGAAGTGTTCGTGAAAGCCAAAAGTGTGAGGCTGCACGCTCATTTAATGTCATTAAATGCACTTGCAAATGTGTTTTGTGTCTGACTGCATGTCATTTATCCAATATATTGTTCATCAGTGGCAGTTACCAAATTTGCATGTCATTTCACAAAAAAATTCCTATGATGCCTATCAAATTTTGAGTAGTATATATTTTAGATGTTGGAGGCATTTGGTACATTTAAAACATTTATTTAATTGCAATATAACTAATTTGAGAATTACCTTTTTGAAGAAAAATATGACATTAAATAAAGCACACTTCCTTCGTCAAAATATCTAGAGGGAATGGAGTATTGACCAATTTTTTGTGTCTGTGTGTGAGTGTGTGTTTGCATATATACTCAAGTGTGTAGTGTGTGTGTGTGTGTGCATAGTATATGTGTGAACAAATATGTGTGCGTTGTCCTTATGCAAATTGTGTGTTTACTGTGTTTACTGCTTGTCGTGTGTGAGTACCTGCGCTCTTGTAAATGTCTGATTGCTCAGTTAGGTGTGTGCATCTGCATGTGCATGCATGTGTGTGTGTGTGTGTGTGTGTGTGTGCATTAGTGTATGTATGTGCTAGTGTTTAAACATATTTGTTAATGCTAGTGCACATGTGGATGAGTGTGTGTATGTGCGTGTGTGTGGGAGTGAGCTTGTGTGTTTATGTGTGCATGTGTACGTGTGCACCTGTCGGTGGCTTAGTTTATTTGATTTCTCAGTTTGCTTGCCCATGTGTTTCAGATATTCATACGTAATCCCTCCTCAGCTGTCAGCTGAATGCAGATCAGCTAAGTCCTCTGCGGTGTCCATCTCTCTTTCTCTCTCTCTCTCTCTCTCCTTTCTTTTCATCTTGTTACAGCCCAAGCAGAGTGATCACAAACATATTTAACTCACACAAGGAAAAGTGCCAAACGAATCACTTACACAGTTTGGACTCACATATGGACAAGTGCCAAACAAATCAACGACAGCACCAATTTTATCTCGCATAAAGACGAGTGCCAAACAAATCACTCACAAACCTAGTTTTAACTAAAAGATGTACAGGTGCTTAATGAATTACATAGACACATTTTTCACTCACAAATGGACAAAGCTCCAAATGAATCATTTGCAAATCTTGTTTCAAGTGCTGAATGCCCACTTACCAAATGAATCATTCAGTCACCCAGTTTCAATTCACACGTGGACAAATGCAAGAGGATTCATTCAAACGCCCAGTTTTAACTCACAATCAGACAAACTAAAACCTACCTGATATTATCCAATTTTAACCGACACTTTGACAAGTGCCAAACAAATTACTCACAGACCCAGTTTTAGCTCAAACATTGACAAGAGGTAAACAAATCACTAACTGACCATTTTAACTCACACATGGACAAAGCTCCAAATGAATCATTTGCAAACTGTTTTAAATGAGGAATGCACAAACACCAAATGAATCAACTAGTGACCCAGATTTAATTCACAAGCCAGGAAAAGCCAGAAGAATAATTCAAACGTCTACTTTTCACTGACATGCAGAAAAACTAAAATTGAGCTTGAATATACCCAGTTAAAAATCACACAAAAACAAATATCAAGCAAATTACTCACAGAACCAGATTTAGCTCAAACATTGGCAAGTGGTATACGAATCACTTACGGACAGTTTAAACTCACACTTGGACGAAGTTCCAGATTAATCATTTGCAGACCCTGTTTTAACTGACAAACGCTCAAACACCAAATGAATCATTCAGTGACCCAGTTTCAATTCACACTTCACATGCCGACAAATGCCAGAGGAATAATTCAAACGCTCAGTTTCAACTCACTCGCAGATGAACTAAAATGGTGTTCGAATGTACCCAGTTTTAACACACGGACAAATTGTCAAAGGAACTAATAACACAGCCAGTTGGAGAGAGTGGCCTTCTACTGGTAAATTACATGAAATGTCATTGCATTGAAATATCATGTTTGAAATTGGCAAGGAAAATCTAATATTTTTTTATTTTTCAGGTGTTTGGAGGAGCTTATGATAATCAAACTAGTTGTTTGGGTGCATAAAGATAATGTGTTCTGTTGACTCTATTGCAAGAGTATGCCTGCCCTGCTGTTTAACCACAATAATTCAGGCGGTGGACTATTCTGATGACTATATCTTTCTTGATCGAATGAGCTGCCTAATATTAATCTTATTTCCATAGGTGGTACTCTATTGCGATATATGCTGTGCTACTATACCATGAATTTGTTTGGGCAGCTTGTTTGGCTTGAGAAGCTCAAAATGTCAGACTTGTCCGAAAGGATGAGCATCAGGTAGATTATCCTGAGCTGGCAGCCGAACTGTCAGAACGCTGGCAAATATCAGTCAGCTAAAATACCTATAATCCCAAGCAGGTTGCAGACTTCTGACTAGGCAGTACCCAGCTATTCTGAGACACTTCTTCATCTTTATGGGTTTGATTAAGTAGAACACACTGAGCCCAAGAACATGTCCCAGTTGAAAAGCCAAGTGCTAAGAGTACTTTCGTCACATTATGTCACATCGTGAGGCAAGGATGGGACATCGTCTTCCATAGTTACCTGAGTCAATTTCCTCAATTTTCTTCAAATGCACATTTAATGACTTCCGTACTTTTAGCATTGGGGCATTCAATGAGCAGATTTGAAGCATCTATTATACTGTATATTCAACTGTTTTTTTTTCTCAAAATATACGTTTTGTGACTTCAGCAATTTTAACACCAGGGTCTTCAATTTCAACATCACCTCTGCTGCCACTCTGCATAAATACTTATGCGCCACATGGTACACCAACTGTAAACAGGTATAAGCAAAGGAACATAACACCTGTAGTGGTGTGTTTTTGTGTATGTGTGTAAATCCAGGGCTGTCACAGGACGAGTGACAGGCAGTGAAGTTTCCTCTCAGTGTCTGACAATTTCTGTTCATTATTTTGTATGTATTTTCTCATATTTTGTGTGTCAATATTATTTTTAATGGCGTATTATGTATTTTTTGCCTTTCCTAGTTATCCTTTGTATTAGTTCTATTTGTTTCTCATTCATGTCACTGCCACTTTTTTTGTTTTCTCCCCTTACTTATGCACTCGCCCTCCCATTTTTCCATTTGTGCAACTCATTCCCTTGTTTATAGCCACACCTCTCATCACGTTCTCTCCCAGCGCACTCACCTGTTCCCACTTCCCATAAGCTCCCTTTTCCCTTCATATATCTCAGTCTTTCCTTTATAACGTTGCAAGTTTGTTTGCCAGTTTACTGTCTACTTACGAGCACTTTGTATCCGTTTGAGATTCTTGGTCACGTTTTGTTTTTGTCAACAGTTTACAATTCTGCCTACCCCCTTGTGTCTGATTGATTTCCTAATTACGATTACAACTGGCATTTCGTATGTATGATTTTGGATGACCTCTGTACTTGACGTATCTCTGTGTTGGCTTTTGATCTGTGGCCTGTGTATCGATTACAATTGGGATTTTCCAAGAGCTTCAATAAAATAATTGAACTTAGTCCCTGCCTGCGTGTGAGTTCTGACTCTGATCCTTGTTATTTGTAGGTCCAAACATCACAGGGGGCCCAAAAATGGAGGGTGTCCAAGTTAATGGGCCCTGATTTCTTAGCTATGGCCCTGCACGAGTGCATAAAAGCCATAACCCACATACTCCCTATCACTCAAACCCATCCAAGGGAGGACTTGGGCATCAGAGGAACATAACAGGCATGAATAAATCATCAAATGACGATATGCCTGTGAAAAAAGAAATAAATATAGATTTGTATTCTCCAGGGTGTGGGGAGCCTTCTGGCTACGCACATCCCAGATTTTCCTGTCGAGGAGCAAAGCCGAGCTATTTCTGGCCGAGACGCCGGCCGTCTGCACGAGGGAGGGTCGAGACCTCGTCAATCGCCTCGCACGGTGTCAATCTCGTGTTCAGGGAGAGAGGTTTGCCCCGAACAAGGACAGGGTCTACCCCCAAAATCAAATCCCTACTCCGGAGGTCAGAAGCCAGAAGACCTCCAAGTACTCGAAAAATTATCCTCCTTTTCTCCCCTCATCTCTTGACCCCGTTTTATTGTAGAGAGGAAAAGGAAATGAGAGAAGGAGATGAGAGGAAAGGAGAGGAAATGAAAATATCTATGTATTATTGAGTGTTGTGACATGAACAAGGATGTAAGAGAGGGGTGGGGGAACGGTTCCTAACTAAGATTACACTGGCCAATGACTTCAGGGCCAATGAGGGACACAGTCACTATACGCTTTATACGTGTTCCTGAAAATAATAATAATATTAAGAAGAAGATGAGGCTGAAGAAGAATCTGGGCACACAACTTAAATTATGTTGCATAAGTATGCTTCTGGTTAGGTGTGTGTGTTTAACTGAACACACGTGTGAGCGAGTGTGTGTGGTTAAGTGTGTGTTCATCTGTGCATGTCTGGGCATACATACGTATGTGTATGTTTGTATGTGTGTGTGTGTATGTGGGAGCACCAGTGTATGTGGGCGT
Source organism: Gymnothorax javanicus (assembly GCA_029692085.1). NCBI lineage: Eukaryota > Metazoa > Chordata > Actinopteri > Anguilliformes > Muraenidae > Gymnothorax > Gymnothorax javanicus. The sequence goes on along the minus strand of CM056198.1, from coordinate 142,910,313 downwards.
GTACCTCTTCGTGCCTTCATTTTTGCATTTGTACTTCTATCAGCGGCTGTGTGCCTGCAAAACACAGCCTACGTCCACATTCGTGTGCACAGGATAGCGTGAGCGAAGAAAGAGAGGAGGAAATAGAGGGCGAGAAGGAGGAGGGGATAAGAAACAGACCGGAGAGAAATAAGGACGTCCTCTGGAGCCAAATAGCACCACTGCGTATTTCTCTGATAAAGAGAGCAGTGGTGAGTGGCATCTCTCTATCTCTCTAGCACTCCCTCCCTCCACCCGCACTCCTTTGCTCTCCTCTCTCCCTCGTTTCCCACACAGAGTGGGCTGCTGTAAGATGCTGCCTGATCGCAGGGAGCGCGTCACAGTTTTACATTCAGAAAGCCCAGTGAAATCAGTCGCCGAGCACGGCTGTGCGATGCGGCGCGTGAGTCACGCGTCACTCAAAACTTCCACTCAACTTCCACCCAGCACTGCGGCCTGGATCCAAACCTCTTTTTCTCTCTCTCTCTCTCTCACACACACACACACACACACACAAATACTAATTCACTCTCAAATTCAAAAAGCTTGATTGGCACGACATTTACACATGTACTGCCAAAGTGTCACAGAAACAATACATTGTTTATGAGTTACAGTAATTTCTCTCCCTCTCTTGCCCTCTGTCTCTGTCTGTCTCTATTGCTATCTCTCTCCTCCCCTCTCTCTTTCACTGCCTCCATCTCCAGCCTTTTTGATGAATCACGCACACTTGATTTTTTTATAACTAAGAGATCCCACTGGTTTTGAGCAGAGTCATCTGTGAAATGCTTCCCTTGCTGTGCTAAAGCAGCTAGGAGGTTGACTTTGAAACAACAGGAAATTTCACCAATTAAGAGCAACATCTGGCGACCACAGTGTCATCCTTATGGGGGAACCATTTCATTAGAAAGATTCTAATAATATATGCGCACTCTCCTGCTCATATTGTTATTAATATATGTCTACCTACAAGTTCTCATCTGATTAACATTCCAGTGCTCAGTGTGAGGCATGTAACTTCAGTGTCAGATGTGCGTAAGGTGTGTGTAAGTGTAAGGTGAGTTTGTGTGTGTAAGGTGAGCCAAAGGTGAGTGTAAGGTGCATTTCAGGTGCATGACAGGTGAGTGTACCATGGTGTGTTAAGGTGTTTGAAAGGCGTGCGTTACATGAATGTAAGGTGTTTCAGCTCTCTATAAGGTTAGTGTAACATGACTGTAAGGTGTGTTTCTGGCGTGCATAGAGTGAGCTCAGCATGACCAAGCTGTGTACACGATGTGTGTAACTTTAAGTTATATGCGTACAGTGTAAAAAAAAAAAACATCATTTCTGAAATCAGGGATTCTGCAGCCTCCAGCATTCACAGCTTGGTACAGTTTTCAGAACTAGAACTTAATAGATTGTCCCCTTTAGACCTGAAGGGAGTTTCTTTTAATCCCAAATATCCAATCTTCCTCGAGTACCATGCATAACATTGTGGGGGGGTGAGAAAAACTACTTTGAACTGTCCAACATTCATCTCTGCTGGCTTTGCAGGCAGAGAGGGGTGAAAATGGTAGAAAGCAATGTTCTCGGAGTCTGGAAAATTGTTTACAAAATTTACAGAGCACTACAGTGAGATAGAGAAATAGGTAAGCTAACTGATATACGCTCGCCTCCATGACATTGTTGAATTCTGATCCGTTCTCGACATTAGGTTTAGAACGTCAATCTGTTTTAGTTAATTATAATGTTGTATTAGCATCAATATCCCATTCGCGAAATAAAACAAGCTTTGCAAAAATAAGCACCAATACATACCGTATTTTTCTTATTCAACCACGAATTTAAGTGTTTAAATGGAGATTTGATTCTGTAAGACAACAAAATACAGTCTTGCAAGAATTGACTTGCTGGGATTTCTCGAAGAAAGCAGACTTGTTGCAAGTTCGAATAACCAACATGTCGGAATCCTCTTTTCACCTTGAGCTCCACCGGCGTGGTTTCAATTGGGCAACCAAGCTACATATTTCATGGACAATGCGGAATCTATATCTTAGTGTCACTAAATTTACAATTTGATTGCTATATATTTGATAGTTATGTCAATGTTGTCATTTTCTGTGAGTTATGGGTTATTTTCCCGACATGGACGTGAGACTGCAGGTGTCGGCGGTGCTGGATGGATGCTGGGGTTATGGATGTTGAAAAGATTGATAGGCTATCCTGGTACTTACGTTTCCTCACTTGTGTATCCGTGTGCGATAGCTGTAATTATAATCCACAAGCCGTCACTTGCGCCTCCTCCATCCCTCTCCCGCTCACAGGGAAAAGCGTGGAAGGAATATCAAATGCACGCGCGTCCCACAGGCTGCTATGGGTACCGGACGGAGGGGTTTAAACGAAGTTCACCTTAGTTTCACATCGATCTCCGTCCCATAGAACAGGTGGTGTCAGAATCCTTTTCGTATTAAACCGGACTCTGTTCAGAGCTGCTTTGCCGCTGTCACTGTGTGGCTGGGCTTGATGCCTCGAGTTCTGCACCCCATTTCATCCAAACTTCCCAACGCCTTTTCTTTTGGGATTTGGTTTTCCGACAATGTCACGCAGGAGAACCGGCGCAGTTGGTCCGCCTGTTCGATTTCGGAGAAAGGGAACGAGTCGATTGCCCCGGCGCTGACTTCGTGTTGCAATGCGGGTTCCGTCACTGCTGTGGTTGTATGGATCCAGACGCAATTTCAGCTTGTGCAGGTGTAGTTTTTCTCTGACAAACGACGTCCTTAAAGCGCTCAGCAAATCACAATTGACTTTGATTTCCGTTCTGCCTTACCTTTCCCAAGTCTCAGGGCAACCTGTACGCCTGAAGTTTAACACCCCTTCAAAGGACACAGTGGATTAGACAATGGATAAAAACAGGAGAACAGCAATCATATCTGTAGTTTTTTTTTTCTTCTTCTGTAATGGCAGCAAGTACGATTGTGTGTCAGAGGCTAGAGGGAGAAATCGCCTGCTCCGTAATTAGGAGCTGTCCATGGTATGGCGGTGATTTCGTTTACTGCGAGCTTGGTTGACTTGAAGGTGTTGTGCTGCTGCGTAGCATCGCCGAGACGGCCGGAATGCCGCAAAGCGAATCGTCCGAATGACTCCTATAGTATCGAAGCTTAATTCTGCGTTCATTAGGATTAAATCTTGGTTAAGCGGTCAGGGTAGACGCTCGCTCATTTCTGTGCCACTTACCCACTGGGGACATGCGGACAAGTGGGCGTCTAACTAAAAGATCAATTTTGGTGCGATCAAAGCCGTGTGTGCCGGGAAAACCAGCTCATTGGCGCAGAAGAGAAGCCAGCAGGTGGCACGAGGGTACTTCGATGAGCGCTTGAGCGCGTGACATCTTTACCGCAGTATTCGCCGACACATTCCAATATTTTTTAAATCAGGGAGGGTTGCGCACAAGGCCCCTTACGGACAGCAAACTGTAGGAAATAGAGCTGTTAGGCCTATAATCTATTAAATTTCTACGTTTGTATGTATAGAGGCGAACTTGGGGCATCCGGCCACCCCAGTTCAGTGTTAAGGCGTAAGGATGGTTGAAGACCCAGGTGCTATAAGTAATTTAATAACAAAATGTCTAATTTGAGAAAAAAGATCTAAATATATAATAGATCAATAAAATCTGCTCATAGAACACCCCATTGCTAAAAGTACTTAAGTCACAAAATGTCCATTTTGAGAAAATCGACTTAGGTAAATAAAAAGACGATTTCCCATCGTTACCACACGGTGTGTGAAAATAAGACTTGTAAACTTTTAGCACTACGCTCTTCAATCACAAGTAGGTCGTTGACGGGTGTCCGTTTTGACTAAATTAATGTAATATGTTCATTTCTGGCTAGTGCTCGACCACTGAAGGTCATGGATGGAATTACGAGTTATAAGGGATAAAATCGCATTTTATCGTCTGCAATCTAGCATCCGAATTGTCCTTCGACTCATGAATCAGTATCAGTGCAACTAAGTAGTGAAAACAAACAAAAATGACAAAAATGCTCAAACGGATGATTGGCTGGTGTTTACTGTTTCTCACGTGTTTTCGTTAGTATTAATTGCTCGTGTATAAATAAGCAATAATTGCGCCAGTCCATAGGATTTAGAACATTGTTGTAATCTGAGACCGCATTTGGCGTCAGAGGTATACACCATTGTGGAGACCAGACGCACCAATGCCGTCGACTTCAAATATGGAGAGAAAAAAACCCTAATCTGCATGCTGAGTGGGACAAAAGTTTAAGGATCGAGCATAGCCTGAAAATGCCACGGACAGCAGTAAGGACAGTCTTGAAAAATAAAGAAGCCGTAGGTGGTCAAAGAAATTAGTAACACACAGATTACGCAAGGCAGACAACTGCAGTAGCTGACGGGCACATTATGAAAGCTGCGAAGAAAACGGATAAAGTACTGTTTTACAAACACATAATGTAGCTCATGCCTACGGTGCACTTTGGTAATAATTTGGTGAGTCGCAACATTACCAACAGCGACGCGGTGACAACATTGCTCTATGGTCGTATATTGGCAATCCGTTTTAGCATTTGGTTACTTGACTGAATGTGTATTTCTAGATATGAGTAATTCAGTTTTTCCTAGTCAAAAAGGACACCTTAGAAATCCACCATGAAATTCTCCCTGTCCTCGATTTTCATTTCAGATATCCACTACGTCATTCTTCCTTGGACAAATGACGTCACTTTTGCCATTCATGGGAATTTGGCTTTCACTCTCTGATATCCGCAATAGCATTTTTGATATTGAAAACGAACATTATGGATATCTTCAATAGAATTCTTATTAAGAAAAACTCCCATTTCAGATACAACCCAGTTGTTTCTAGTCATAATTTTAATTTCAGATATCCAAAATGAAAAATGATTTCAGATAGGCTATCAATATTGTAATTCAGAATATTCTATCCAAAATACATCGTGCATGTAGTTAAAATGCCATTACGAATATCCACAATTCGTATTATGACTGGTAAAAATGCTATTTTGTGTATATTCAAGTAGAATTATGACTAGAAACAATGCAAATGCAATGTGCCACTGACCCCGAAAATCATATGACAACAATAGCTCATTTAATGAAACTGTTCCCATACTTTCGGAGAGCGCCTAGACGCACTCTCTCGAGAAGAACTGCATTATGTCATCATACCACAAGGGGGGAATATCTACCACGTTGAACTCGAAGGACCTTTCGCTGAGATACTGTCACATATTGTGATTAATTAAACACCTACTCAATTGAACACTTTCAGTGGGGCCTTTATCAGATCATGTCTCGTGAACGTGTCCCCGCTCCATAAATCATTTCCCATCAGCACATCAGAAGTTTTCATTGTTTTCATAATATCGTGAAGAAAGGATGAGAATGCTCTTTGAATGCTGATTCGCGGAACGGTCGCGAGGGATAAGAATAAATAAGCCTGGCGTATAGTTCGGAAGGAGTTCCTACGGGGCATCCTGTTTTTCGTGCAGCTCGCGACCTTTCCCGGTTTATGAGTTTTCTTTTTCTCACGATGATTCCGGTCCCTGGAAAAGCAGAGTCACTGCGGCCTGATTCAGCTTAACCTTGCTATCGTGTGTGCGTGCGTGTGTAGGTGCGTGTGCGTGTGTGTGGGAGTGTGTGTGTGAGAGAGAGAGAGAGTGTACGTGCGTGCGTGTGGAGAAGTACAATCTCTTCTCATTTTGTTCCAATCAAAGCAAATTAAATGGCTCATCCTGTTTTTCCAGTGTTGTTCTGAAGGGAATCCAGGAATAGATTTCAGTTAGAGAGGGTGCTCAGATGCAGGGTGACAAAAAGAAGCTATACGCCTAATCTCGCACTGGCCACAAGTACGAATTGCAAATTTGCAGAACAGTACTGTGAAGTCAGTCACTGGTGCAAGCAAGAAATTTCGCCACCAAGAACCTGCCCCCCAAGAAAAAAAAAAATTCCCCCGGGGCCCCATTCTGCTGACATGTTTGAAGGTCCTTTCCAGCTATGGCCACCCTAAGCCTTGCAAGTCCCCAGCATCGTCATCACGTTTCACTGCGCAAGCGACAAGCTGCCCCGTTCATTTTTAATGTCTCTTAATTACCACGTTGTACTGAATGCAGTAATGTGGCTATGCTGAGATATTATGATGTAATGCAAACTTTTGGCACATGAGCAGAGACATAGAGCTGTTATAGAGCTGTGGGGGTGGCCTAGACCAGAGATCCAATGAGATTCCTTAATGTGGTGCCCCTGAACACGAGAGTGAAAGCTGAATCCTGAGGAGAATGGGTGACGGTGGCTCCTGGGTCTCCTTCGGACTGGAAGCCAAACTTTTATTTAATCACAGTTAATTAAAATGTCCAGGCAATGAGGCAAAACTGGGCCCCCATTTTAATTTTGTGGCCACAGTGCTTTTACTTAATAATAATAATAATAATAATAACTGTAGATGTATGTAGATCATGGGTAACCAGTACATGAGTAGCATTGGTGTATAATAGCTGATATCACTTGAATTTTGAACTTGGATTGTCTGTAATGCATATAATATTTTTTGTGTGGTATTGATGGAGGGTGGGGCAAGGGAGCTGGGGAATACTGGCAATGAGGGAATGAGTGTTTAAGCCTGCATGTTTGACCACTTAATAAGCGCAGGACCAATGGTAAACCTGCCTCAATAAAAAACAATACTAACTCTACCTTGATAAAAGAAGTTCTGAAGTATAAAGTGAAACAATACGACATTGTCATCATTATCCCACGCCACAATCAAGGCCCGTGACTCTGTAAATAAATACATCCATTTTCAAACTCAACATAGATCAAGACTAGATCAAAATTTGACCCATGTAACTGCCATAGTTTTCAAGATAACCTGTCTCCATTGAAAGTGTGACGGACAGACGGACGGACGGAGCTCGATACTATATTCCCTGTGCCACTTTGGCAGAATTGCTTTTCCTTGCATCTATTTTGGTTCTGTTGGCTGAGTCAATCATCGCATCTGAACCCAACTTAGCTTACATTTTACATACTGGAGAGGAGACTGAAGGCAAAAAGTCCCCATAATAGGCCCGTTTCCACCGAAGAAGTTCCTGGTACTATTTGGGGGGCAGGAACTACTACAGGAACGTCCTCTCACTCGGCCCTCTCAACTGCCGTGTCTCCACCGAGAGGGCGAAGTAGGAGGAACTCCTTTTAAAAATGCGACCCCTCGTTGTCTGTTGAGTTTTAAAAAATGCTGGCTATTTTGTCGCTTTCTGTTGACGTCACATCCCGCCCTAAGTAAATCCAATCAGCGCCAAGTAAACCTCAAGCCCCATCCAGGAGTTTTTCGGGGCCATTCAGAGTACCTACTCTGAGGCAGGGACTTTTTTAGCCCCTGTAAAAGTTCTGGAACTCTGTCCTTCGGGGGTGGTTCTGGCGGTGGAGACACGCAACAACGGCCCCGGCCCCGTAAAATTACGCCGAAGTTCCTGCGGTGGAAACGGGCCTAATGAGCGAGAATGAAAGATGACTGCTGTGCAGGCCTGGCCGAGTGTCACGAGGGCAGATTCCCGAGGGCTGGTGGTGTCTGTGTATCACAGACTTCAAGCAGTAGTTGCATACTAAAGATGTGTGACCAAAATGTTTAAAAAGATTATGCTAATCTGTCAAATATTTTTTATGTGCCCAAAAATATTGGGGGAGGGGGGACTAAGTACAAAAGGTGCTGTCATCTATGGATGAAAACACCCAAAAATCAAAGCTGACAGTCTGCTCTTTGACCTCATTGTCATTGTGTCCTTCTTAACTCAAACTGCGACAGTACAGAACCACAAAAATTATGTCTCTGTGTCATGAATGATGGTGCTCACTGTGTGTATATCCTGCACACCCTTTAGGTCAGGTAAAGTATTCTACCAGCCCCGCAGCCACATTATGAATGATGGTGCTCACTGTATGCAGTTACTGTAACAGGACCACCAGGGTTGGGTTCAATTACTTTTTTCAATTACAATTACAGTAATTGTAATACAATTTTAAATTTTTTTTTTTTTCGAAAAGTCATTGTAATTACAATTACAATCAATTGTAATTGAAAAAAGTAATTGAACCCAACCCTGAGGACCACACTGTAAAAGTGGGACCGATAATGCTACCTGTTATTGAATGATTTAGAATTTTGGGGGTTCCAGTCATTCTGTCACATCTGCAATGTGTTTTGAAAACTTTGCCCACAAAATCACAAAAGTGTTATTTAGTGACTTAGGTACTTCTTATACACAGGTCTTCAATTACTGTTCATGGTCACAACTTTGAACAAAGTGAATCTACTTGACTGAGCAGGTCAAAATCTCTACTTCTGCATTTTCTAGGAAATAAGAGGATTCAAAGGGCTAAAATAGTGCTTTAGCCAAAGGATATGAAGAATGTAACTTGGTTGCCAACCTGCACAAATCATAGAAGAAGAAGATATTCTTCTCTTATGTTTATTTGCAGCTGGCAAACTAGTTCATATTTTTCATATCCTTCGGCGAAAGTGCCAAAATAGCGCTTAAAATCCTCAAATTTCCATAAAAAACTCATTGATATAAGAAGCATAATGCCCGAGTAACTAAAATATATTAACCCTTTCATTACCGTTGTCGCATTTCCGCGACAGCGCCAATCCCGCATCACTTACCATTGTCGCTATTTTGCGCCCAGAGAAAGTCCCTCACAAAAACTGTCAAAGCTCCGCAACAAAACACCCCTTTGGACGAGTCTGGTATCGCACAACACGTCAGTGATGTCACCAGGCTTCCCGTAGTTCCCAATCCTCCAGTTATGCACAGTCCCTCGCTGACTTCACCGCCATTGCAGGCAGTGCGTGCTGCAACACGTGTATCTCCATTTGTACACAAATGCACGCGTATCTCCGTTTGTACAGAAATGCGCGTGTATCTCCGTTTGTACATAAATCCCATAGAGGAGAAATCGTCTTGTCTTAACAAACCAAAATACGGTTTTTATCCTCATTTTCTGTTTTTACTTTTGGAAAAACTAAGCAAAGATATGTGTCAATGGAAAGGTAAATGTATTTTGAACATGTTTTCTGTACATAAAATTGTCCATTTCTTGCGTTTTTAGTTCGAAAAAGGGGGTGAAAATCCACATGCAATATCATGCTGTGATAGCACGAAAATTTACAGTAAGCAAGGGTTGTCTTATTCCCAGTAAGCGGTAGTGAAAGGGTTAATACAATGCAAAACAAAGACGGACTAGCAAGGATGGAATCAGATTAAGACTTTAAGTCGAGCAGATTCAGTGTTAGGATGTAAATTTTGGCCACGAGCTGTAAACGTGACACAGCTCCATCAATATATGAATTATTTTCTGTCAACCAAACTTGCCTTTCTTTCAGGTGTAGTCTGAAATTTGTTTGGTAGAAAGAACATACCCAACCCCTGGACACTGAATCTGGTTCTCGGGACATGGAATGTCACCTCACTGGGGGGGAAGGAGCCTGAGCTTGTGCGGGAGGTCGAGTAGTACCGGCTAGAGATAGTCGGGCTCACCTCCACGCACAGTCTGGGCTCTGGAACCCAACTCCTCGAGAGAGGCTGGACTCTCTTCTATTCTGGAGTTGCCCATGTGAGAGGCGGCAGGCTGGTGTGGGTTTGCTTATAGCCCCCAGCTTAGCCGCCATGTGTTGGAGTTTTCCCCAGTGAACGAGAGGGTCGCTGCCCTGCGCCTTCGGTCGGGGACAGGTGCCTCACTGTCGTTTTCGGGCTTATGGGCCGAATGGCAGTGCAGAGAACCCGGCCTTCTTGGAGTCCCTGGGAGGGGTACTGGAAAGTGCTCCAACTGGGGACCCCATCGTTCTGCTGGGGGACTTCAACGCCCATGTGGGCAGCGACAGTGTTACCTGGAGGGGCGTGATTGGGAGGAACGGCCTCCCCGATCTGAACCCGAGTGGTGTTCTGTTATTGGACTTCTGTGCTAGTCACAGTTTGTCCATAACGAACACCATGTTCAAGCATAAGGACGTCCATCAGTGCACGTGGCACGACTTTGTGGTCGTGTCATCTGACCTTCGGCCGTATGTTTTGGACACTTGGGTGAAGAGAGGGGCTGAGCTGTCCACTGATCACCACCTGGTGGTGAGTTGGATCCGCTGGCGGAGGAGGAAGCTGGACAGACTTGGCAGGCCCAAACGTGTTGTGAGGATCTGTTGGGAACGTCTGGCGGAACCCTCTGTCAGAGGGGTTTTCAACTCTCACCTCCGGGAGAGCTTTGACCAGATCCCAAGGGAGGCTGGAAACATTGAGTCTGAATGGACCATGTTCTCCACCTCCATTGTTGATGCGGCCGTCCGGAGCTGTGGCCGTGGGTTTCGGGCGCCTGTCGGGCGGCAAACCCCTTAACCCGGTGGTGGATATCGGAAGTAAGGGATGCCGTCAAGCTGAAGAAGGAGTCCTATCGGGCTTGGTTGGCTCATGGGACTCCTGAGGCAGCTGACAGGTACCGGCAGGCTAAGCGTGCTGCAGCCCGGGCGGTGGCGGAAGCAAAAACTTGGGTATGGGAAAAGTTCGGGGAGGCCATGGAGGAGGATTATCGGTCGGCCCCGAAGAGATTCTGGCAAACCGTCCGGCGCCTCAGAAGGGGGAAAGCAGTGCCCTGCCAACACTGTTTACAGTGGAGGTGGGGGAGCTGTTGACTTCGACTGGGGATATTGTCGGCCGGTGGAAGGAATACTTCGAGGATCTCCTCAATCCCACTGACACGCCTCCCATAGAGGAAGCAGAGGCTGGGGACCCAGAGGCTGATTCATCCATCACTCGGGCTGAAGTCACTGAGGTAGTTCGAAACTCCTCGGTGGCAAGGCACCGGGGTGGATGAGATCCGCCCTGAGTACCTCAAGTCTCTGGATGTTGTGGGGCTGTCTTGGTTGACACGCCTCTGCAACATCGCGTGGCAGTCGGGGACAGTGCCTCTGGATTGGCAGACCGGGGTGGTGGTCCCTCTTTTTAAGAAGGGGGACCGGAGGGTGTGCTCCAACTACAGGGGGATCACACTCCTCAGCCTCCCGGGTAAAGTCTGTTCCAGGGTGCTGGAGAGGAGAATTCGGCCAATAGTCGAACCTCGGATTCAGGAGGAACAATGCGGTTTTCGTCCTGGTTGTGGAACACTGGACCAGCTCTATACCCTACGCAGGGTGCTTGAGGGTTCATGGGAGTTTGCCCAACCAGTTCACATGTGTTTTGTGGACTTGGAGAAGGCATTTGACCGTGTCCCTCGTGGCGTTCTGTGGGAGGTGCTTCGGGAGTATGGAGTCCGGGGCCCTCTACTAAGGGCTGTGCGATCTCTGTATGACCGGAGCAGGAGCTTGGTTCGCATTGCCGGCAGTAAGTCAGACCTGTTTCCGGAGCATGTTGGACTCCGGCAGGGCTGCCCTTTGTCACCGGTTCTGTTCATTATTTTTATGGACAGAATTTCTAGGCGCAGCCAGGGGCCGGAGGGAGTCCGGTTTGGGGACCAGAGGATCTCATCTCTGCTTTTTGCGGATGATGTCGTCCTGTTGGCTCCTTCGAACCAGGACCTTCAGCATGTACTGGGGCGGTTTGCAGCCGAGTGCGAAGCGGCTGGGATGAGAATCAGCACCTCCAAGTCCGAGGCCATGGTTCTCGACCGGAAAAAGGTGGCTAGCCCCCTCCGGGTTGGAGGAGAGCTCCTGCCTCAAGTGGAGGAGTTTAAGTATCTTGGGGTCTTGTTCACGAGTGAGGGAAGGATGGAGCGTGAGATTGATAGACGGATCGGTGCAGCGGCAGCAGTAATGCGGTCATTGTACTGATCTGTTGTGGTGAAGAAGGAGCTGAGCCGAAAGGCGAAGCTCTCAATTTACCAGTCAATCCACGTTCCTTACCCTCACCTATGGTCAGGAACTTTGGGTCATGACCGAAAAGAACGAGATCTCGGATACAAGCGGCTGAAATGGGTTTCCTCCGCAGGGTGGCGGGGCGCTCCCTTAGAGATAGGGTGAGAAGCTCTGTCACCCGGGAGGAGCTCAGAGTAGAGCCGCTGCTCCTCCACGTCGAGAGGAGCCAGCTGGGGTGGCTTGGGCATCTATATCGGATGCCCCTGGACGCCTTCCTGGGAGGGTGTTCGGGCATGCCCCACCGGGAGGAGGCCCCGGGGAAGACCCAGGACACGCTGGAGGGACTATGTCGCTCGGCTGGCCTGGGAACGCCTCGGGATACCCCCGGAAGAGCTGGAGGAAGTGTCCAGGGAGAGGGAAGTCTGGGCATCCTTGCTTAGACTGCTGCCCCCGCGACCCGGCCCTGGATAAGCGGAAGAAGATGGAATGGAATGGAATGGAGAAAGAACATAGCCCCTACATTAAAGGGGACCTCTTGTGCTGTTATCCCCAAGCTACAAAATTGTAGGGTGTCCAAAAGGGAGGTTTACAAACTTTTTGGCAAAAAAAAATCATAAAAATCTATGGTTTCTGGACCATTTTATTCCTGTCATTCTTAACCCTTTGAAAAACTGGCTGTTCTGAGTGGGTGTCCTTGTTATGGAATGAGCTCTGTTCTGATTGGCCAGCAAGCAGAGCTACCTGCCCTGGGTGTCAATGGAGATGGACCATGTCAATGTAGAACCTAGCAAGCCAATAAACTACACAAAGAGTATGGAAAGGTAATGTCTGCAGGCTAAGTGACTATTATGATGGTAATTACATTCACAAAGAAGTATGACACACTGTCACCACAAAGGTGTAACAAAACTAGGAATTAATTGTCTAATGTTAAGCATGGCCCGTGGCTCACGTTCGTATCGGGCCAAACATTTGCTGACATGCCATTAATTGAGCTGCATTTTTTTTTCTGCAACTGAATTCCATCAATGATGGTCACCCATTCTATCTGTTCCTATCAATACGTCTCATGCATCAGCTCTGGCTAAACTAGCAACATTTTCAACAACCCCAATTCCGAAATAGTTGGGACAAAGTGTAAATTGTGAATAAAATCAAAACGCAATGACTTTCAAATCACACCAGCCAGTGTTTTATTCACAATAGAAAGAGATAACATAGCAAATGTTGAAACTGAAAAATTTTACATTTTAATCCACAAAATGAGCTCATTTCAAATTTTATGGCTGTTAAAGGTCTCAAAAAAGTTGGGACAGGGGCCTGTTTACCATGGTGTAGCATCCCCTCTTCTTTTTAACACAGAGTGGAGGCATCTGGGCATTGAGGAGACAAGTTTCTTGAGTTTAGCCATTGGGATTTGATCCCACTCTTGTTTAATACAGGCTTCCAGCTGCTGGAGAGTTTTGGGTCTCCTTTGACAGACTTTTACGCTAAGGACTGCAGGCAGGCCAATTCAGCACATGGACTCTTCTACTATGAAGCCATACTGTTGTAATAGCTGCAGTATGTGGTTATGCATTGTCCTGCTGAAATACACAAGGCCTTCGCTGGAATAGATGTTGTCTGGAGGGGAGCATATGTTGCTCTAAAACCTTTATATACCTTTCAGCATTCATGGTGCTTTTTAAAACATGCAAGTGTCCCACACCATATGCACTAATGCATCTCCATACCATCAGAGATGCTGGCTTTTGAACTGAACGCTGATAACAGGAGGGGTGGTCTTTCTCCTCTTTAGCCCAGAGGACACGACGCCCATGATTTCCAACAAGAATGTCAAATTTGGACTCGCCTGACCACAGGACACTTTGCCACTTTGCTACAGTCCATTTTAAATGATCCTTGGCCTACAGAACACGGCGGCGCTTCTGGATCATGCTCAACAATGGCTTCCTTTCTGTATGATAGAGTTTTAGGTGGCATCTGTGGATGGCACGGCGGACTGTGTTTACAGACAGTGGTTTCTTGACGTATGTCTGGGCCCATTTAGTAATGTCAATGACAGAATCATGCCGGTGCAACACATTCTCATCCTGGACCCGTCATATCTTGACGCTACCTGCCCAAACGTCGATATACGAGGCAGAAGGAAGCTTTTGGCATCATTATTTGAGGGTTAGGGTTAGGGTTCGGGTTAAGGGTTAGGGGTTAGGGGGTAGGGATTAGGGGTTAGAGGGTAGGGTTCGTTTTACACTGGCGTCGATAAAGGACGCTAAAACTGACCTTTTGCCTCATATATCGACGTTTGGTCAGGTAGCGTCAATATATGACGCGTCGGAATGAGAATGGGCTCGCCGGTGAGTGATGCAGTGGCGTCTGGGTCTAGCCACTGCCCTGGAATTGGGGTTGGGAATTGGGGTTGTATGTACAGATCTAGTAGCTAGCTAGCCAATAAACTACAACCCCAATTCCGAAATAGTTGGGACAAAGTGTAAATTGTGAATAAAATCAAAATGCAATGACTTTCAGATCACATGAGCCAATATGTTATTTGCAGTTGAACATAGATAACATTTCAAATGTTGAAACTGAGACATTTTACATTTTTATCCACAAAATGAGCTTATTTCCAATTTTCTGGCTGAAACAGGTCTCAAAAAAGTTGGGACACAGGCAAAAAAGGGCTGAAAAAGCAATTAATATATAAGATAATCAGCTGAAAGAACATTGAGCAAGTAATTAAGTTAAATGGCAACAGGTATGTAACATGATTGGCTATGAAAGGGATGTCTTATAGAGGCTGAGTCTCTCAGAAGTAAAGATGGCCAGAGGTTCTCCAACCCATGAAGGCTTGCGTAAAAGAATTGTGGAATACTTGAAAACAATGTTCCTCAACGTCAAATTGCAAAGGCTTTGAAGGTCTTATCATCGACAGTGCATAACATCATCAAAAGATTCAGAGAAACTGGAAAAATCTCTGTGCGTAAGGGACAAGGCCGAAGACCTTTACTGGATGCCCGTGATCTTCGGGCCCTCAGACGCCACTGCATCACTCATCGGCATAATTCTGTCATTGACATTACTAAATGGGCCCAGGAATACTTCAAGAAACTACTGTCAGTAAACACAGTCCACCATGCCATCCACAGATGCCACCTAAAAACTCTATCATGCAAAAAGGAAGCCATCGTTGAGCATGATCCAGAAGCGCCGCTGTGTTCTGTGGGCCAAGGCTCATTTAGAATGGACTGTAGCAAAGTGGCAAAGTGTCCTGTGGCCAGACAAGTCTAATTTGACATTCTTGTTGGAAATCATGGGCGTCGTGTCCCCCGGGCTAAAGAGGGAAAGACCACCCCTCCTGTTATCAGCGTTCAGTTCAAAAGCCAGCATCTCTGATGGTATGGAGATGCATTAGTGCATATGGTGTGGGACACTTGCATGTTTTAAAAAGCACCATGAATGCTGAAAGGTATATAAAGGTTTTAGAGCAACATATGCTCCCCTCCAGACAACATCTATTCCAGGGAAGGCCTTGTGTATTTCAGCAGGACAATGCATAACCACATACTGCAGCTATTACAACAGCATGGCTTCGTAGTAGAAGAGTCCGTGTGCTGAACTGGCCTGCCTGTAGTCCTGATCTTTCACTGATTGCGAACATTTGGCGCATAATTAAATGAAAAGTCTGTCAAAGGAGACCCAAATCTCTCCAGCAGCTGGTAGCCTGTATTAAACAATAGTGGGATCAAATTCAAATGGCTAAACTCAAGAAACTTGTCTCCTCAATGCCCAGACACCTCCACTCCGTGTTAAAAAGAAGAGGGGATGCTACACCATGGTAAACAGACCCCTGTCCCAACTTTTTTGAGACTTGTAGCAGCCATCAAATTTGAAATGAGCTCATTTTGTCAATAAAATTGTAAAATTTCTCAGTTTCAACACTTGCTGTTATCTCTATTCTATTGTGAATGAAATACTGGCTGGTGTGATTTGAAAGTCATTGCGTTTTGATTTTATTGACAATTTACACTTTGTCCCTACAATTTCGGAATTGGGGTTGTACATGGGAAAGGCACAAAACGTTTTTTCGTTCATTCCTGGTGCGTAGTGGATGACCTCGATTGTTTCTTTGTGACCTTAAAACCTCTCCTTTAGTGCCACCACCAGGTCAAGTGTTTCATTTCCAAATGCACTAACTCAAATAGTTTGATGGGAATCATTTCCTACCTCTTTTGATCATTTCTGGTGCAGAGAGAAGGCTTGTAATTGATGTTGGTCACCCTTTGACCTTTGCTGTAACATCAGCACCAGGCAAATGCTTAAAAGTTGCAATTACTAAACAGTTTTTATGGAAATTGTGTTAAACTTTTAGTTTTACTTCCTGGTGCATATAGGACAGCTGTCATCGTATTGTGTGATCCTAAGATCTTTCCTGTAGTACCACCAAAAGGGCAAACTTTACTTTTCCAAATGTAATAACTCAATTATAGTTTTGCTAGGAATCAAATCATGCTTCTTGTGATCATTTTTGGTGCAAAGAACAGGGCTGTTATTGATGTTGGTCACCCAACCACCTTCACTGTAGCGTCACCACCAGGCTAAACTTTTAATTTTTAAAAACGGCAATATCTCCAACGGCTTTAATAGGAATCATTTAAAATTTGATTTCAACGTTCCTGGTGAATAGAGCAGAAAGTTATGGATTTTGTTGCCTTTGTAATGTTTCACGTAGCACCTCCACTTAGCCAAATTTAACATTTCCAAATGCAGTAACTCAACCGATTTTGATCAGACTTGAGACACATGCCTTTTGATTGTTTCTGGTGCATAAAGTTGAGCTGATTTTAATATCGGTCACCCTGAGACCTTCCTATAGACTGTACAAAAAGGTGGACGAAGCAACCGTGACGTCACCCGTTGGTTTCAGCATACCATTTAGATTTAGGAAGCCTCGATTTCAGCAATTTGAACAGCGCCATATTGTCATTTTGAAACCGGATGTGATTCCTCTCGGACAAGAGCGTGAATTGAAGATCTAGGGAGGAGCGAGGGGTGGATCTATGAGTGGATCTGACCGTATCTGACGAGGACCAGAGGATAGCCAAGCCCCTAAAGCATATGTGGCTTTGTCTTTTATTGTAGTCTATTTGGGACCATAATTTACAAAAATGAACATAATGATAGAGGGAGACTTGAAACTTGCGATAGATACCATAAAATGGTGTGGAAAATCATTATTACCTCCGCCAACAAACGTTGGCAGGAGGTTCTGTGATCGGTGCCGTTTGTTTGTCTGTTTGTTCGTGAACAAGATAACTCAAAAAGCAATGAACGGAAATCTCTGAAATTTTTTGGGTGGATCGCTATTACATCAGGGATGGACCCTATTGATTTTGACCACGATCAGTGAAACAATATGGCTGCCAAGGCAGACTTCTTGAAATCCTATGACATGAGATAATTCATCTTTGCTCCCACTCAGCAAGATATGGTCTGTGCTGCTTTGGCAGAGGTTTGCACTCTAAGAGTGCCTCTAGTTGAAATAATAAATCAGGTGGGAAAGAAGGGTCATTTTCTCATGACTTCAATAGCATTTAACTTCTTTCAGTAACCATCAACGTCGCCATCTGCTGGCCATTAAACAGAATGCAAGTTTATGAGATTTGTGCATTGGCCTCACCTTTCAGACCCGGGTGATGCGTCCATCTTTTTATACAGTCTATGGACCTTCCCTGTATTGCCACTTGCAGGGCAAACTTTTACTTTCAATAAATTGCAATAACTGAAACAGCTGTAATTGGAATCATGTCAAATCGGCTTTCAACATTCCTGCAAAGGGGACGAAGTTGTTGATCATGTTGGCTCTGTAATGTTTCCTGTAGCAGCACCAATCAGCCAAATTTAACAGTTTCAAATGTAATAACTCAGAAGGTTTTGATGAGAATCATCTCAAGCCTTCTGTGATTGTTCTTGGTGTTTAGAGGTGATGTTGGTGATCACTTTCCTGAAGCACAAAAACCAGGCCAAACTTTTAATTCTTAAAAATACAATATCTTGAACAGTTTTAATGGGAATCCATTCAAATCTGCTGCCAACCTTCAAGAGCCAGGGAGGAGGACCCTTATTGCTTTTGATGCCATTAATACTTTTACTGTAGCACCACCATTAGGTGAAACAGCATTTGCAAATGCAATAATCAAGCTGCTCTCATGGGAATCAGATCAACTTTACTGAGAACGGCTTGGTGCCTAAAAGAGCAATCCTGTTGTTCTGATGTCACTATGACCATTCCTGTAGCACCACCTCTAGGCCAATGTTCACTTTTTCAAACAAGCATTCAGAGAATTCATAGTCTCGCCCAACAGCCCGAAATTTATGTCATGCCGTGAGGTCAGCCCAAGGTGTTTACATGAGAAAGATGATTGAAATCGGTCAAGTGGTTCTGGAGATATCTGCCCGGAAACACACATACACACACAGACAGACAGATAGACAGACTCACATAGTGATTACAATAGTCTCGCAAACCCCTACGGGGGCTCGACTAAAAACGCAATGATGGAAACTACAAATTTTGTTTTAGGGAAACGGTTACTGTTTTGAGGATATACCCTGCAGTCGTCCACTGACCGCATTGTTTAGTTAAATGCAGCAATTGAAAGTAATATTGTAAAGCAAGTTGTTATGTTTGAAGGAAGTTAATCAGTAATATGTAAAATATTATTATTTTACCGTAGCTTCCCCAACACTGATCGTTGTAGGGTTCCGGTGTGTAAAACTAATGAAAAATCATACCCTCCCCAGTGGTTGATATATCTGCTGGTATGTTTAGAACCACAGAGTTCAAGGGCAAAATGTTTAGAAAAATGTTTTTTTTTTTTTTTTTTTGTCTGGGAGCTTTCACATGTCATACCTATGGCAGAGGGTACCGGAAAGGATGCAGGCGACTCAAAGAACCGTTTTCCTCCAGGACTGTATCGTGCAGCCAATCATAAAAAAGATGTCTCAAATGTTTATGAAAAGCTTTATGAACTCCTGAACTGAAACAACTCATTGGTTTAACAACAAACATTCTTACATGTCTGTTTCTTCCACGCTGTCATGACCCTGGCAGTGGACAGTCTTGGGCATCTTCCAAGACCTGATCAATGATTCCCCAGTGCACTGCACGTAGCAACTCTGTTATGAAATATTAACTTTTCCTTAGAATGGCTTGCGTTCGCATCCTTTCCCTCCATAGCAGTAATGTGCGTGATGCAAATTTACAGTTCACAGATGCCGGCTATTTCAAATCATAAGCGCGTATTCCTGCACGCACTGCACAGTCCTGTTCGTCACTTTCGGTATCCTCCTTGCTCGATTCACAACCGGAAATCCGTACCAGCGCAGGGAAGAAAAGATAAATGCCAGCGCCCCCGCAGTCCAGTGTATCTGTATACCCGCGTCGCGAACTTCATATCACAGCAGCGGATGGAGGCGGCAGCACTGAACTGCGGCGACGATTAATGAGGGGGTGCGCAGCTTTTAACGCGCACGCCGCTGTGCGCGTGGAGAATTCCGCGGCATGATCGTGGGCAGAGCTGAGCATTCTAATGGAAAGCACGCGAGTCAAGTATACGGTAACAGACCTGCTACGCTGGGGGTCTCGCGGGGGATGGATTTAAGTAGTGAGTATATAAACTTCTCCCACGAGGCTCAACATGTACTACTTGTGTTTCGGATGCGTGTTACCGCGCAAAATCGCAGAATTACCTGGCTGAATTGTCCTATTATGATTTAATAGCAAGGCATAATCTCACAAACCGAAAAAAAACTACTTTCATTGTTGTAACCTACCTCTAAGTGCAAAAACGGTGTCTTGGGTCCTGTCTAATTTAAAAGCACGTGCGATTGCGTACAAGTAGTAGGTACCGCGCGCCAGAGGGGTCAAGACGATGGCGCAGCACCGTAACTTAAATTTATATTAAAATTCGAATGTTCTATGCTGTTACTTCGCCTGAAGCATTATGCATACTGTTTAATACACTGGCGATCTTATAAAATTAACGCTAAGTATAAATTATATGGGAATGGAAAAAAATAAATAGCCTAAAGAAAAGCCGAATTTGTCAAGAAACGGTTACCGGAAGTCGGCGAGGGAATCTTAAGTGCAAGAAGATGCCAGAACATCCAGTACTGTACCAACAATGACCTGGCTTTCCCCCTAATTATCTTAAATCTGATTGGTCAGCACGCACGGTTTTTTTAACAAAGCTGCTCAGGCTTTGGCCACGCGGGCCGCGGCACCATACAATTGAAGATAAGAACAAGAAAGAAAGCGGACACTAGAAAAACATTACCCTTCTTGAAATATCCTGTAGTTATCATTTAGTAATGCAATGGTTTTAATGGCATGACTATAGTATTTCTATAGTTTGCATAGTGTAATTAGAGTGGGACTATAGCCATCACATACCTTTTAGTATTACCACAGCATCAGTACCATGATATTGCTATAGTCCACGCAACTGTATTGCTGTAGTTTGAATAGCTGTACAATCACTAAAGTAATACTACGAAAACCATCCATTGACTATAGCTTAGACCTATAGTAATTTTTCATTAGGAAAGAAAAACATGCAACTGCACATAAGCAGCAAAACCAAAGATTAAGATGGTAAAAAGCTACAAAAAATCAACCTGTGAATTAAGGAATATGTTAAGGGTCACTTCAGAAGAGGTTTCCAAGGAAAGTCTGAGTTGATGAGCTTGTCTCTGCCGTTCAAGTGGACTGCACCGGAGTCTGGGTGCAGTTATGAGGTTGCAATTTGATTTTGTCTTTTTATTTTTCACCTGGCTTTCATGTGGCAGTTTACAATGGTGTTATGCTATGTCATGTAGGCCCCAGTATTGTTGGGGGTGGGTGTGGGGAATTCAGAACATTGAGTGGACATCATTTGGACTCCTTTAGGTGACTATTTTTGACCATAGATGAGCTGAACATTTTCCTTTGGATAATGATCCATCAATTCCTCGATGAACTGATTAGGGACTGTTATATTTGGCTATTCTCAGAGGTCTGAGCAGATGTCATGACTGTGTCGCAATCAAGTCTCACCTGCTGTCCCGTCTGTTTTCTGGTCAGTAGTAATGTCAACACAGCTGTGTTGAAGAACTGCTGTTTGCTTTTGAACTGAAAGAACATGCCAAAATAGGGGAGCAGTGATCAGAGCTCCAACGTGGAACAGTGGTCAGAGCAGCAGTGATCAGAGCTCCAGTGTGGAACAGTGGTCAGAGCAGCAGTGTGGAGCAGTGATCAGAGCTCCAGTGTGAAGCAGTGATCAGAAAAGCAGTGTGGAGCAGTGATCAGAACAGCAGTGGGAAGCAGTGATCAGAGCAGCAGTGTGGAGCAGTGATCAGAACAGCAGTGTGGAGCAGTGATCAGAGCAGCGGTGTGGAGCAGTGATCAGAACAGCGGTGTGGAGCAGTGATCAGAGCTCCAGTGTGGAGCAGTGATCAGAGCAGCAGTGTGGAGCAGTGATCAGAGCTCCAGTGTGGAGCAGTGATCAGAGCAGCAGTGTGGAACAGTGATCAGAGCAGCAGTGTGGAACAGCGGTCAGAGCAGCAGTGTGGAGCAGCGGTCAGAGCAGCGGTGTGGAGCAGTGATCAGAGCAGCGGTGTGGAGCAGTGATCAGAACAGCAGTGTGGAGCAGTGATCAGAGCTCCAGTGTGGAGCAGTGATCAGAGCTCCAGTGTGGAGCAGTGAGTGATCAGCAGTGTGGAGCAGTGATCAGAGCAGCAGTGTGGGCAGTGATCCAGTGTGGCAGTGTGGAGCAGTGATCAGAGCAGCAGTGTGGAGCAGTGATCAGAGCAGCAGTGTGGAGCAGTGATCAGAGCAGTGTGGAGCAGTGATCAGAGCAGCAGTGTGGAGCAGTGATCAGAACAGCAGTGTGGAGCAGTGATCAGAGCAGCAGTGTGGAGCAGTGATCAGAGCAGCAGTGTGGAGCAGTGATCAGAGCAGCAGTGTGGAGCAGTGATCAGAGCAGCAGTGTGGAGCAGTGATCAGAGCAGCAGTGCAGTGTGGAGCAGTGATCAGAGCAGCAGTGTGGAGCAGTGATCAGAGCAGCAGTGTGGAGCAGTGATCAGAGCAGCAGTGTGGAGCAGGAGCAGTGATCAGAGCAGCAGTGTGGAGCAGTGATCAGAGAAGCAGTGTGGAGCAGTGATCAGAGCAGCAGTGTGGAGCAGTGATCAGAGCAGCAGTGTGGAGCAGTGATCAGAGCAGCAGTGTGGAGCAGTGATCAGAGCAGCAGTGTGGAGCAGTGATCAGAGCAGCAGTGTGGTGATCAGAGCAGCAGTGGATCAGAGCAGCAGTGTGGAGCAGTGATCAGAGCAGCAGTGATCAGAGCAGTGATCAGAGCAGCAGTGTGGAACAGTGATCAGAGCAGCAGTGTGGAGCAGTGATCAGAGCAGCAGTGTGGAGCAGTGATCAGAGCAGCAGTGTGGAGCAGTGATCAGAGCAGCAGTGTGGAGCAGTGATCAGAGCAGCAGTGTGGAGCAGTGATCAGAGCAGCAGTGTGGAACAGTGATCAGAGCAGCAGTGTGGAGCAGTGATCAGAGCAGCAGTGTGGAGCAGTGATCAGAGCAGCAGTGTGGAGCAGTGATCAGAGCAGCAATGTGGAGCAGTGATCAGAGCAGTGTGTGGAACAGTGATCAGAGCAGCAGTGTGGAACAGTGATCAGAACAGCAGCAGTGTGGAGCAGTGGCAGTGATCAGAGCAGCAGTGTGGAGCAGTGATCAGAGCAGCAGTGTGGAGCAGTGATCAGAGCAGCAGTGTGGAGCAGTGTGGAACAGTGATGCAGTGTGGAGCAGTGATCAGAGCAGCAGTGTGGAGCAGTGATCAGAGCAGCAGTGTGGAACAGTGATCAGAGCAGCAGTGGAACAGTGGATCAGAACAGGTGGAGCAGTGATCAGAGCAGCAGTGTGGAGCAGTGATCAGAGCAGCAGTGTGGAGCAGTGATCAGAACAGCAGTGTGGAACAGTGATCAGAGCAGCAGTGTGGAGCAGTGATCAGAGCAGCAGTGTGGAGCAGTGATCAGAGCAGCAGTGTGGAACAGTGATCAGAACAGCAGTGTGGAACAGTGATCAGAGCAGCAGTTTGGTGCAGTGATCAGAGCAGCAGTGTGGAGCAGTGGTCAGAGCAGCAGCGTGGAACAGTGATCAGAGCAGCAGTGTGGAACAGTGGTCAGAGCAGCAGTGTGGAGCAGTGATCAGAGCAGCAGTGTGGAGCAGTGATCAGAGCAGCAGTGTGGAGCAGTGGTCAGAGCAGCAGTGTGGACCAGTGATCAGAGCAGCAGTGTGGAACAGTGATCAGAGCAGCAGCGTGGAACAGTGATCAGAACAGCAGTGTGGAGCAGTGATCAGAGCAGCAGTGTGGAGCAGTGATCAGAGCAGCAGTGTGGAGCAGTGATCAGAACAGCAGCGTGGAACAGTGATCAGAGCAGTAGTGTGGAGCAGTGATTAGAGCAGCAGTGTGGAGCAGTGATCAGAGCAGCAGTGTGGAACAGTGATCAGAACAGCAGTGTGGAACAGTGATCAGAGCAGCAGTTTGGTGCAGTGATCAGAGCAGCAGTGTGGAGCAGTGGTCAGAGCAGCAGCGTGGAACAGTGATCAGAGCAGCAGTGTGGAACAGTGGTCAGAGCAGCAGTGTGGAACAGTGATCAGAGCAGCAGTGTGGAACAGTGGTCCTAGCAGCAGCGTGGAACAGTGATCAGAGCAGCAGTGTGGAACAGTGATCAGAGCAGCAGTGTGGTGCAGTGATCAGAGCAGCAGTGTGGACCAGCAGTTAAACCAGGAGTTTGGATGTGTTTTCTGAGCTGTGATAAAGTAATTGCTTTGTTCTGTGGACCAGTTAGCCAGCATCACCCTCAGCCCAGGTATGATAACACACAAAACTGGCAAGATAGTTAATTGGCAGGTTGCTGGAGTGGCAACTATAGAGGAATGGCCATTTTATACTACGTGTAAAACGTGTCTGTCGACAGCGGCTGGTGACCGAAATGTTGTCAGGGAGACAGATAAAAGTGTCGCCCAACGATATCTTGTACCTGTCAAATATTTGTAATGTAGCTGACACTATCTTCAGTTGTCTGATGATCTAATTGGCTGGATGGACAGAGTTTGGTGGTTGTCATGGGGATAGACAGTCAATACTGTAGTCTTCACAAAAAGATCATTTGGCTTTGCTTACAATGAAATGACTATAATTACCATGGCGATGACAGTATGCGCCACAGACCTTGTCCGACACTTCGTTTAAGCATAAAATGGCATTTTCATTGTTTGACACTTTTCTTTGGATGTCTGTCCAAATACATCTTACAAGTGTAAAATGGCCTTCCCTGGTTCAAGCACCTGATCGAGCTTTGGATTCTGACCTTGTGAGATGAAGTTAGGAAGAACTGTTGGGCCCTTGAATGAGGCCCTTAACCCCAGAACTGCTCCAGGAGTTTTACTGCTCTTTCTCTCCATCATTCTTTCATTTTAAGTGTTAGATATCACATTTCCTTTAGGGCATACTTGAAAAGAGATAGATGTTGTCAGTGGAATTCCCCTGGTTAAATAAAGGTTAAAAAAAGATTATGCTCATAAGTAGAATTGACAGTCAGTGATGGCTTTCCCATGCTGTTTTCACTGTGTTTTATGATACTTGTTTGAGAATGGTGTTATGAAATGGCTCAGTGGCCATGATAAGAAATGTGCCATACTCATTGTTTAAAATGCAACTGGGTGCCGGTATGTAAGAAAGTCGACATCAAATGTGATAAGCGAATGTGCTACTATGAAAATGTTTTTTTTTAATTACTCCTGCTACCTGTAAGGTAGCTCAAGTCTAGGTCTACCATTTCATCCTTCCATCCATCCATTAATCCATCCGTTAATCAATCGTCTACATTGAGAATTGGAAATTCACCAGAAGCGTTTGGGCATAGCATCATGAAAATCACTAATTGACTACCCGTTTCTTTATATAACTTGGGTAGCCCAAGGGCGCGCCTACTTGGCGTCTAGTTTATTCAAACATTTCGCTCAAGATCTCCTGCTTCAGCGTGGCACAAGTTACAGAGCCAAACACAAGTTTAATCAATTATACGGCCTTCACCTGGTGCACATTGGTTACATGATGCAAGAGGTAAACCTTTCTTCAGAGTGACGGGCTTTGGGTTCATCAGCTGAACACAACAACATCAAAGGATTACGTGAGATGTTGAACCTGCGTCATTTGGGTTTTGTTTATTCTCTCCTGTGATTGGCCAGATTATTTGCCTTTTCATCCAACCTTCTGTGCCAGGTGAATGGTACCTGATTAAAACTTGCGTTTCACTTTCGTACCTCTGAAGATGGGCACTGGTTCCAAAAACAATTGTGCCGTGATAAATTAAGGTTTTTCACGGTAGTGAGGTCAGTTTATTTCATTTATTTGAGATGGCTGCTACTATTTACCTGAGTATCAATGGGTACTCCACACTCAGTATCACTGATCACTGAGGATTTTCTCACTCTGTCATTGTCTAGGACTCCTGCTACTTCTGCTCTGTATGGCTGCCTCCGAGGTCTTCGATATTCAGGCCCGACCAATCGACTTTGTGTGCGATGACAATGCCCGAAGAGACATGAACACGGTGAAGGAATTGGAATTGATAATGGTGAGCTTGCTGAGCATTGGTGCTTCCACCAAACTGCCATGTCAGGTGTGGGTGAACTGCTGTCCTCTTAGCTGGCATGTCCTGTATTTCAGCTAAAAAAGGCAAAAGGACAAGTACTCTCAGTGATGAAGGTAAGGTGTTGGGATTCTCAACTTTAAGGTCATTGCAGAGTATCAAGTTGGTGTCTACAGTCAACCTGTCCACGGAGCATTTGCTTTAATGGTCAACGCGGACTTGAAGAGCACTTCCACAGACCCCAACACATTGTTCCACACACGGACAACTACATTTCCCATGATTTTGCGTACATGCTGGGTCAATGCTATGTTAGAGCATGTCACCTCCTCCACTGTCTTTCCTCCAAACAAGAGGCCCATGGGCCTTAACGGTCACCTGAGTTGTATAAAAACTGATGTTATTGATGTCAATTAACCAAATATACCCAAAAGTATTATTTTCCTATATAAAGTATATTAAACTTCACCCCCTCCCCAGGGGCAAACATGGAGCCTGGGGGCCATGAAATTAACAATTTTGATAAAGCACCTCAAGACCTTCCATCTATGAAGAGTATTGGTTTCCAGCATATCTCGGTCTGGAGAAGAAGATTGTTGAATTTTTTGGCAATATGACCCCATTTGGGCCCCACCCCTCAGCCCCTGGGGAAGAGACAGGGTCAAGAATGTCATAGTATCAAACTGCCATCTCATGATTATAATGCCAATCAAGTTTGAATGATTTACAGTAGAAAATGAACAAAATATACCCAAAAGTATCATTTTCCTATATAAACTATAGTAAATTTCACCCCCTCCCCAGGGGCAAACATGGAGCTTGAGGGTCATGAAGTTCACAATTTTGATAAAGCACCTCAAGAGCCTTCCATCTATGAGGAGTATTGTTTTCCAGCATATCTGGGTCTGGAGAAGAAGATATTTAAAATTTCAGCCAATTTGACCACTTTTAGCCCCGCCTCTCAAAGCACCTGGGGCTGGGCACCATATAACTCACAATTTTGGTGCATATTTGACCAAGGGAGGTTCCTGCAAAATTTTATTGAAATCTGATCAGCGGTTTCTGAGAAGAAGTGGAAAATGTATTGACAAGTTTTAGCCCCGCTCCTCAGAGCCACTGGGGGTGGGCACCATATAATTCACACTTTTGGTGCATATTTGATCAAGGAAGGTTCCTGCAAAATTGAATTGAAATCGGATCAGCAGTTTCTGAGAAGAAGTCAAAATTGTATTAACCAGTTTTAGCCCCGCCCCTCAGAGCCTCTGGGGGCGGGCACCATATAATTCACAATTTAAGTGCATATTTGACCAAGGAAGGTTCCAGCAAAACTTTATTGAAATGGGATCAGCGGTTTCTGAGAAGAAGTGGAAAATGTATTGACCACTTTTAGCCCCGCTCCTCAGAGCCCCTGGGGGTGGGCACCATATAATTTCCAATTTTGGTGCATATTTGACCAAGGAAGGTTCCTGCAAAATTTTATTGAAATCAGATGAGCGGTTTCTGAGAAGACGTCAAAAATGTATTGACCAGTTTTAGCCCCGCCCCTCAAATCCCCTGGGGGTGGGCACCATATAATTCACAAGTTTGGTGCATATTTAACCAAGGAAGGTTCCTGCAAAATTTAATTGAAATCGGGTCAGCGGTTTCTGAGAAGAAGTCGAAAATGTAAATTGTTTACGGACGCACGATGGACAGAAGGCGATTAGAATAGGTCACTTTCAGACTTCGTCTCAGGTGACCTAAAAAACTCCTTTGTAGATTTTGTTCTTGGGGGTGCTTGAAGTAGTGTGAATTGGAAAGTCGGAAAGTCCACACAGGCAGAATTGAGTGGTGTGCACACGCCAGATAGCCGTTTCTGTCTGCTTCAATTCCGTTTTTGGTCTTCACAGGTATGGTAGGCAACCCAGTGCGGAGACTATAAAATAGCCAGTGGCGGCTTATGAACTGGCAACTGAGGAGGCTCAAAACAATCCCATAAAATTAATGATAGGTCACGACCTGTGTAACAGCTCAGGTTTTAAAACTAAATCTGTATCAAACTAAAGGGACTGTAATTAATTGGATGAGAGAATATGCAAAAATATGACTCTGTTAGACTTGAAATTAAAACAGAAATGTATGCAGTAAAGCCACTGGCATACCTCTATGTACATGTTAATGAGAAGGTGAGTGGATACTCCACTAAATGAATGAGGAAAGAGACCCAGCAACAATTATCATATTTATCTTAAAAGGAAACAAATAAGAATGTAAATAATAATAATAATCCCAGCACGCACAGTACCAGCACAAACAATCAATACACAGTAGGAATATCTCAATAAGCACACACGGTAGTAGTACAAACACAAAGGTCGGAACAGTAGAATTATACAATATGCGCATTTAACTCAAAATCCCGATTCACATGTAAACCAAAGTTCCGCCTCTAAAATAAACGGCACCATATACTGTAGAAACGATGCGGCCGGTTGGAGCTCAAATTGATTGGAAAACAAAGTTCAGCTTTCCGCTTAGCTGGGCGTAACTTAGCTGCATGATGTCCGCGGATGGCTGGCCTCCTTGAGAAGCGAACAGAAGAAAGAGAGGGAGATATCTCCGTCTGAGGGCTACTGTAGAAATAGCAGCGAGAATGTCTGCCGGCCAAGCTCGCCACTCGGTCCCCGCTTGCGGCGATCTGTGATGCTGGTTTGGTAGAATTTAACTGACAGCCAGTCCAATCCTCTCTTCCTGAATGGCAAACGCGAGCCGCGTTCACCCACGTCCGTAGAGTAAACGCAATCGAAAGTTCACTTCTTATAAATGAATAACTGTGTGCTAGGCTACTGCCTCATGAACGAGTACAATTAGGCTATTTCTATGAGGCTACAGCTCACCAAATGATATTACACGTAGCACAGTTTAACAAAGGAAAATATTAAAAGTAATGCAGCTAACTACTCAGCACTGCTTTAACGTGCCTGCTTCTCATAAAACTCTCCACAGGACTACTTGTGGCAGGAATTGTCTGGACAGAAGTTGCCCAACAAACTCACAAAACAGATACATTTTAATTGAGATTCGGCGGTCACCAAGGCAACCCTGAGCACAGCTGCAAGTTGAAGAGGTCAATCTGCAGAAATGTGAGATCTAATCTCACAGGGGAAAAACTAAAATGTGTAATCACTAATTACTAATTAGAACTGATTATTCACTTCTTAAACTATATGAACAATCTCATGCATGTATGTCTGGACCGTTGTAACAGCCGCCTAGCTTACCAAATCGACGGTACAGTCTGGTCAGGTAAGTCGTGATTGGGTCAGTCATCTGGAGGGGAGTCAGGGAATGCAGGTAGTTCTATCAGTCGGGCCACCGGTCTGGTGTAGATCTTCTCCCGGACAGAAACTTCTGCCGCCTTCACTCTCCCATCTGCGCCTGGGATAGTCTTCGTCACACGGCCCACGGGCCACCTCGCTCTTGGCAGGGATTGGTCAACTATCATCACCACTGTTTCCGTGACCAGGCACTCTCAGTCTTTGGTCCACTTCTGTCTTGCCTGCAGGGAGGGTAGATAGTATAGTAGAAAGTGAGACCAGAATTGATCGGCCAGCACCTGACTATGCCTCCACATTCTTCGGCCCCGCATTTCCGTTAGGCAGTAGACGCTCTGAGGGAGGGTAGGATTCAGCCGCCCCATAAGGAGGTAGTTTGGTGTCACGGGGTCGACATCAGCCACATCGGTAGACACATAGCCCAGAGGTTTTGAGTTGAGTACACCTTCAATCTCGGTGAAGACGGTGGCGAAAACCCCATCAGTTACGGTCTGGGTACCCAGTATAGCGTATAGCGCGGCCTTGATCGACTTGACCTCCCTCTCCCAGGTCCCCCCAAAGTGTGGAGCGTTTGGTGGATTGAACTGAAAGTGTACTTGACTGGGGGCTAGTTTACTCTCTAGTTCCTCCGCCCTGGACTTGAAGCTCTCTCTTAACTCCGCCTCCCTCCCTCGGAAGTTCGTTCCTTGGTCAGCCAGGAGAGTATGTGGTTTTCCTCTCCTGGACTGAAACCTCCGAAAAGACATCAGGAACGAGTCGGTAGTCATGCGGTGCAGCACTTCAATATGCACCGCTCTTGTAGTCATGCATTTGTAACCTATGCCCCACGTTTCTCGGTCCCTCTCCCTCTCTCGATTGAGAACGGTCCGAAGCAGTCTACGCCTGTCAAATGGAAAGCCTTCTCACCCACTTTGGGGCGACAGGGTGGTAGGTCTGCCATTTTGGGTATAACGGGTTGGGCTCTCCACCTTTGACATTCAGGACAGGATCGCTGAAAACGTCTCACAGCTTCCCTCCCCTGGAGAATCCAGTACCTTCGGCGTATTTCAGCGAAGACCTGCTCTGCTCCGGCGTGGTCCACCCCAGAGTCGTATTTCTGGATTATGAGCTCAGTAATTTTGTGCTTGGACGCCAAGACGATAGGGTGTTTTACGTCTTCATCAAGGTTTGCAGCCCGTGGCAGTCTACCTCCCACTCTAATAAGACCCTGGGGGTCTAGTTCTGGGGCCAATGTTAGCAGTCTGCTGTCTGAAGGGACAGGCCTCCCCTTCTGCAGACACTCAAGATCCTCAGGGAACGAGCCATTTGAGCCCTCTTTAAGATTAGCAGCTCCGCTACGGCGTAGTCTGCAGCACTGAGATCAGTGGTGTCAGGGAGGTATTTGTGGTGCCAGAGGAACGTCCTTTTCTCCAGGTCCTCCAGTGATGTACATCCTGCCAGGTCGGGGCCCTCGGGAACTGGAGCATGACTTAACCCACAGAAGACTGTCCTTTTGAGCTCTGGCTCATCGTTGTGTACCTCCATTGAAGTTGGCTGGCGTAGCCATTCCTCCTCAGGCTGCAGGAGGAAATCTGGCCCATTACTGTAGGGGTTCGCCTGTGACAATGTGCCTAGGGTTGTCCCCCTTGTTATGACATCTGCCGGGCTACGGCTGGTATCCACATATCTCCAACACTTTGCTCCCACTAGGTCCTGTATCTCCGAAACTTGTGTTCCTACAAAGACCTAGTACCTGCAGGATTGTGAATGAAGCCATGTGATGACCGTCATCGAGTCTGACCACATTACTGTCTCGCACAGCGGCAGGGTGAGCTCCTCTCTGACCAACTTAGCTAGCTGGGCACCAACGAGTGCTGCGCAGAGTTCTAGGAGGGGAATCGATTGTTGTTTTCGAGGGGCAACTCTGGAACGCGCCAAGACTAAGGCCACTTGAATGTTGCCGGCTCCGTCAGTGGTTCTGAGGTAAACTACGGACCCGTAGGCTGTCTCAAAGGCGTCACTGAAAACATGCAGTCAACAGTCGAAGGGAAGTAACTTCTCGGATTGGTGATCTTGTTAAGCATGGGGAGCTCCTCCTCCCATTCTCTCCATTTCTAGGCGAGGTCACCGGGGATGAGATCGTCCCAGCCTTGTTCCTTTGCTCACAGATCCCGTATCAACACCTTGGCCCTGGTAGTGAAGGGCAGAATATAACCCAATGGGTCATATTGACTGGCGAGAGAGAGCGGTAGATGTTCCGTCTGGTGGTTGGTTGGGTCTCTGTGAGGGTGTTCCGGTAGTGTAGGCTATCAGTTTTAAAGTGCCATACGAGGCCTAAAGTCATCTCCTGTGCCTCTCTGGGGCCCTGCGTCACCCAGGTCTCACTACTCACAGCCTTTGCTTCTGGAAGGAGTTGACTAAGGACCCTTGGTGTGTTGCTAGCCCACTGGCGTAGGTCAAAACCTCCTTCTGCTAGCAGTGCTCTCAGCTCCATCACTGGTTTCTGGGCCTCTCCTTCAGTAGCAACGCTCTGTAGACAATAGTCCACATAGAAACTCCTCTCTACACTGTGACGGACCTCCTCCGTGGTCGCTGGATCCTCCAAGACATGGCACTGCAGCACGAAGGTCGCACAGCATGGACTGCATGTGGTCCCAAAGGGTAACACCTCCCACTGATATGTCGAAGGGTGCTCGTCTATAGGGTCATCTCTCCACAGGAACCTTAGTAGGGGCTTGTCCTCCTCCAGTAGCCGGACCTGGTGAAACATCCCCTTTATGTCACCCCTGATAGCCATGCGGTCCTGTCGGAATCGTAGGAGGACTCCGAGAAGTGACGGCTCAAGGGTGGGACCAGGGAGCAGGTAGGCATTCAGACAGTGCTTGCTGACTTGGAAACTGCAATTAAAGACCAATCGATCCTTCCCATTGTGAGTCACCTTGTGGTGTGGGAAGAACCATGCCTCTTGGGTTTCTCCAGTCTCGTTTCCCTCGAGTTTCTTCA
This sequence comes from Gymnothorax javanicus, assembly GCA_029692085.1. Lineage (NCBI taxonomy): Eukaryota > Metazoa > Chordata > Actinopteri > Anguilliformes > Muraenidae > Gymnothorax > Gymnothorax javanicus. Next base: position 142,878,451 of record CM056198.1, on the reverse strand, counting down.
CGTATCCAGCGCCCACCAACTTGTTGATCTCCTCTCGGTAGATTTTGGCTTGCTGGGGATCTCTGGCTACTCTCCTCTCGGTGTTCTTTAAATAGTTGCCGACCACCTCCTTTGGGACATGTAGAGTGGGCATGTCCTCCTTTCTCAAGAGTGGAGTAGCGTACCTCTGTACTCCTTTGATGTCAACTCTGACAGTCTTCTTCTCCAGGAGGGCCACAGCATATTTATCCTCCTTTGACCATACCATCTGCTTCTCATTCTTGAATGGAAGAATGTCTAGTTGCCACAGTCGCTCCACATGGTTTAGTAGTGCCGCATCGGTCGAAGTCACTTTGCTGTAGAGGCACTTGATTGGGGCCGGCCTCTGGTTTGGAACGTGGAACGGGCCTTGCAGGGTCCATCCCAGTCTGGTCTTAACTGCAGCAGGACATCCTCTGGGTCCTAAGTAGACTGTGTCTACTGGGGTGATGAGATCGATGTGGTCAGAGCCAATTAGTAGCGTCGGTGTTGCTCCACTGATCAGTGGTATGGGCAGATTATGAAGGTGTTTGTGCTTCGCCCGGAGCTGTGCGATGGGGTAGTCATACTGAGAGAGCGCTGTCTGGTCACTGGTGAAGACATTGTTGGAGTACTGCTTGTCTGGTCGATCGGCTGGTGAGATGGTGAATGCGACCTGCTGGCCGTCAATCTGCTTGACATCTCTGCGGATCGTACAGATGGTCAGCACCTCTGGTGGGCCCTGGATACCCAGTTGATGGGCTGCTGAAGATAGGAGTAGGGTCTCCTCCGAACCATCGTCAAGTACTGCGTAGGTGTTTAACATCCGCCCTTGATGGCGTAGGTGGGCTCGCACTATCTTCAACATGACTTTCTCGCTACCACTCTTTGTTGGGTCCATATAGAAGATTTTGGACTCGTGGTCAGCAGGCTTGGACTCGGAGTCGTTATCCGAAGGTTTCTTATATAGGTCCGCTGGTTGACTTTTCTTGTCTCTACTCCCTTTAGGGGTTTCTCCCTTAATGGAGGCTTGAGTCTGGTCTCGCTCTGAGACTTCAGTGGTGTGCATTAAAACTGCAGTTCTCCCTTGACTTTTAGCCTTGTCTTTCTTCTCTCTGGGGCAAGCTCCTGGAAGGAGTGTGTCGAGGCTGAGGCTACGGACCTCCTCCTTCAGGAAATCTGCGAGTTCGATCAGGGAGGACCCCGGCTTGTGTGGATGGACCCTATTTTAGTGGCGTCTGAACCCCTCTTGACGGAACGGAGGAAGCTTAACCAAGATATGCTTTATACTGGAACTGCTGTGGAGCTGGTGGAATCCCTCCACCCCCTGACACTTCAGCATTCCGACCAGGTTCTGCACTTTGACAAACAGATCGTCCAGGGCTCTGTTGTCGTGTATCATTGGGAGTGCCTCAATGGTGGAGATCTCTGCAAGGATGAAGTCCCACGGGCACCCGTAACGATCGTCTAGGGCTGCGATGGATTCAGAGTAAGGGGTGTCCGACCAACCGAACGCTGATATCAATATTCGTGCTCTGGGGACCTTGACATGCTGCAGTAAAATGGCTAGTTGAAATGGAAGATTGCGGCCACACTGGGCCTGTCTGGATAAGAGTGAGAACCCCTGGTACAGTGGAGGCACAATTTCCCAACTGTTCCCTGAAAGTAAAATTATGTTCTATTTGGGTAACAATGAGACCATTTTGTAAAAAAAAAAAAAAAGGTACATGTAAATTATTGATTACTGGATAAGGTTACAATTATATGTATTAGAAGGTCCTGGCCCCGTGTGGTGGGCAGACATGAACTAACAATTGCATTTCCCCCAGAAAATTCCAAGCGATCACAGCTGAATCAGAACTTACGGCAAAAGTTTTACTCACAATACAGATTCAAATCTTAAAGTGCATACTGCCACCAATAGAACAGATAAGATATTTTTTAAAAAGTAATATGTAACACAAAAATGGCTCATTTCAAAAACAAAATACAAGTACTCTACATGGGAGCAGGACAAATCAGGGAAACCAGGTTTAGAGTCGATATCTGCAAAACTTTAGGTGGAGAAGCTTTAGCAATTTGGGTGGAACTGCAATCACAAAAAAAGAAGAAAAAGAATCTCAGTAAGTGATTGCTTTAGCTGTCATCACTCAGCTACTCAAGAAGATTTACTCGAGGAGGCTTCATTAGCCTTTATTTGGAGCCCTAAGAAGAAATCATAGAAATTAAAACATTCATTCACCAAGGGAAAACCCAAATCCCATAAGTTAACAGCAAGAGAAGGTCAGTCAAAAAACAAAATCCTCCACCAGGCCTGGAAACTCAGCCTTTATGGAGTCCCTGATTATGTAGCAGGCCACAGCTGAGTTGATTTTCAGTCGGCACAGCTGTGGCCCTTCCCAAAGGTGGGCTGGTGCTGCCCTCTGGTGGACTGCACCCCACATTGCTCCCCTCTTGCCACCACAGTACCTATTATTTGTCACCCCAGTGATAAACATTATCACCTTGGTTTTCCGGTAAATTTTTGCACTTGTTTTCTCTGAAGGTATAGGACAGTCTTTCTCCCCTTCCTCACGACACTCTCCATTTTCCACAAGCTGTCAGTGGATCACGCAGAGAAGCATTGTCATGAGAGGCAGAAAACTTAAACTGCCAGAAAGCACTCATCAGAATAATCTGCCACATTCAGGGAACTATGACAGCAAATTGAGGCAAAGCTGTGATCTCATTCATCAAGACCAAGGGTAGCAGGAATTCCAACGGTTGCACATTCCCAATGATTCTTTATAAATGTGTCTGCCTCTCTGTCTATCTGCCTGCCTGTCTGTCCATCTTTTTACCTGTTTTTTTTCTGTCTGTAACACTGGTCACAGCAAGATTATGATCACTGATCCAAGATCAGTTGAATGTTTTCCACTCATAATGGATGTGTTGTGGAACTGGGCAGAGGAAGCTGATCTGAGATCAGAACTTTATGAAGCATAACTGCCAGTGTTTCTGTCATCTGACCATCTGTCTGATTGTTGTCTGTAAGACTTTCTGTCTCTGTTGTACTGTCTTTTTTCTGCAACAATGGCTGTCTGTCTGTCTGTTGTCCTGTGTGGCTGTCTGTTTGTTTGCCTGTTACGCTGCTTGTTTGTCTGCAACATTGTCTGTCTGTCTGTTGGCCTGCCCATCTGTAACCTTGCTTGTCTGTCTGTCTGTCTGTAACCCAGCCTGTCTGTCTGTCTGTAAACCTTCTAGTCTCTCTGTCTGTAATCCAGCCTGTCTGTCTGTCTTTCGGTCTTGTAATACTGCCTGTCTTTCTCTCTGTGACACTGTCTGTCTCAGGGAGAATGCAATGGGTCAGCTCATCTCCCGTCAACAGTCACGCTGCCCTGTGCAAAGACTCACAAAGCATCCTGGGACAGGAAATCCGTGAGTGTTCAGTATCTTTAACCTGCTGCCCTTACTCACGACTCCCTCCACCACACCTGCATCAGACTGATATTCTGCTTACCTGTGTGCTTATCTTAAGTGTGTGTGTGTGTGTGTGTGTGTGTGGGTGTGTGTCTGTGCGGTGTGCGTGTGTCTGTGTGGTGTGTTCATCTATGTGTATGTGTGCGCTGTGTGTACATGTGTCTATGTGTGGTACCTTTGCCTGTGCTGTGTGTCTGCATCTATGTATGTCTGTGCACTATGTGTGTGTGTGTGTGGGGGGGGTGTATCTATGTGTGTCTTTGGGCTGTGTGTGGGTGTGTGTATGTTTGTGCGTGTGTGTGTCTGTGTGTGTGTTTCCCAGATGCAGCAGAAGAGAGGGGACATAGTGACGGCACTGAGGATGCTAGCTGAGGGTGTGAGGGCGGTGAGGTCATCAGCTTCTCTCCCTGAGTGTCAGAGCTCCCTGCTGGAGAGACTCGAGCGCAGCATCACCAACTACCTGCACATACTCGCACGACTGGAGCTACAGGTGAGAAACACAAACCTGCTGATACTCACTTACCTGGAGTCACAGGTGAGAAACACAAACTTGCCGAACTCACTCACCTGGAGCTGCAGGTGAGAAACACAAACCTGCTGATACTCACTCACCCGGAGCTAAAGGGGAGAAACACAAACCTGCTGATACTCACTCACCCGGAGCTAAAGGGGAGAAACACAAACCTGCTGATACTCACTCACCTGGAGCTACAGGAGAGAAACACAAACCTGCTGATACTCACTTACCTGGAGCTAAAGGGGAGAAACACAAACCTGCTGATACTCACTCACCTGGAGCTACAGGTGAGAAACACAAACTTGCTGATACTCACTTACCTGGAGCTAAAGGGGAGAAACACAAACCTGCTGATACTCACTCACCTGGAGCCACAGGTGAGAAACACAAACTTGCTGATACTCACTCACCCAGAGCTAAAGGTGAGATATACGCACCTGCACATCTTCACATACCTGGAGCCACAGGTGAGATATACACACCTGCAGGTTACCGTTCAATACACGCGTGCACACACAGATGCACAAATAAACACGCATCCATCGGAGGAGACACGCACGCACTTGTGCATCAAAACACACTCACACTCATTCCCACATACACACACACTCACACACACACACACAACTCCTAGCACGCAAAACAACAGGAGCTAGCAGTGAGATAAACACACACACACACACACACGCACAAACCTGTGTTCTTTTTCCCAGCGTGCTATCTATTTATCCAGTCACACGGTCTTGTCGGAACAGGAGGGCATTCGATGCTTAATCCCCACGCGGTCTCCTCACCCCGTCGAGACACACTCATCCAATCTGCTCCATATTAAGCAGCTTGGCATTATCACTGCAGGAGCATCATGAAACGAGCAGGCCTGCTGTCTGACGCACACACTTCTTCACAGATAACACATTTCCACTCTTCTTCCGACCCCCTTAAACGCCTCTCTGTCCTCCATTAGTTTAACCCTTCTGAACCCCATCTCCTTCCTGCTTTAAAGATACCAGTGCTTCTCCTCCACTGATAAGATTTCACAGCGCCATTACTGCATCCAGTTCTGAACTGACGTGGAAGTGGTCATTTTCATAAAAGTGCGCCGAATGCTGTGGAAAGTCGGCAGCTCTTCGGCATTATTTTGTCATTATTATAAACTTGCTGTTTTCACTTGTATAATGGAACTGTTTGCTCCCAAATAGGACATTATTGTACCTTGGGAAATGTGCGCTTTAAAAGTAATATATATATATATACTGTAATTGTATCCACGGTTGCCGAAGACTGCGGTTTTCACACCCTGCCATTACCTGAGAGTCAGGAGTGAGGCCCGTGTGGCCAATCTTCAGTGTTAAATGATTAGTTACTTACCTACAGGAAAGAAAACCAGGGATGGATTTAGATTCGAAGAGCAGATTTGAGGATCTGGGGGAGCACTGTGTATGCGATTTCTGTAGTGACCACAAGTCCAATCCCAGAATTCAACGAACCATTAATTTATCTTACTTAAACCTGGCCCACACAAACGGATTTTTAAAATTTTAACTGATGATGTGAGAAACACCTCATATACTGACCAAAAAAAGAAACGCAATTTTCTATTTCTTGATTTTATCGAGTGTAACTGTTATTAATCAACACTTCATTGGTATCAAATGAAAGAGGGAATCTCAGACAATAGATATAACAGTAAATCGGGTTGGAATATCGCCATGTTGGCTTTTATTTAACAAGGTGAAGTTCGACATTACAAAACACAAATGACACTATCAGTATCTCGTTTGTCCCCCATTAGCGTTACGCACAGCGGTACACCTGCGTCTCATGGACATCATCAGACATCTGATTGTTGCTTGTGGAACGCTGTTCCACTCTTCGGTCAGTGCTTGTCTTAGCTGACGTACTGTAGCTGGCGGTGGTTGACGTCTCTGGATCGCTCTATCCAGAATGTCCCATAAGTGTTCTATTGGTGAAAGATCTGGAGAAACGCTGGCCAGGAAAGGATTTGCACATTTTCGGCCCGAAGGAACTCCATACAGATACGTGCCATGTGTGGACACGCCTTGTCCTGTTGGAAAGTCAGTCGGTGACGTCGGACACACGGAAGGACGACTGGACAGAGAATTTCATTGCGGTAACGGATGGCGTTGAGGTTTCCTTCAACAAAATGAAGGTTGGTTCGGTGTGTAGCAGACGGTCGGTCGTGATACGACGGTCAGACGCTGGAGTCGTAACACGTGGCCTACCTGATCTGGGGTGATCGGCCGTGTGTCCAGTGGTATTAAACCTGGTTCTGAGGCGACTAACTGTCGCAGAATGCATGCCGAATTGACGAGCAACTCTATCTACCCGACTTCCGGCCTGTAGCATCCCAATCGCACGTTCTCGTTGAACTACCGTTAGTCGTAGCATTATAACCAGCAGATTTTTACTCATTTTCGGTCGGACTTTTATAGGCCCCAGTGTCTACGAGGAACTCAAAACAAAAATGGGACTGTTAGGACAATGGTAGTACTCGAACCCAAGCACTGCCGATTGTTTGGTTCCGGACGAATGGCGGCTCCAGAATGCGCGCTGTGACCGCGAAAATTTGTATGGTAGAAGTACTCACCTCCAAAATAACTCAAAGCAAAAGCATCTTTCTCAATGGGTTTGTCGAAATTTGGCACCGGATTACGTAATTGCGTTTCTTTTTTTGGTCAGTATATAACAACAGAAAAATCGTACATTTGATAGTTTTAGGTGCTCTGGTGTGTGGTGAGCAGATTCACTAGACCAGTGTGTAAAATTTTGGGGATCTATTGGCAAAACATGAGTATAATATTCTTACGTATCTGCTCACTGGTGTATAATCACCTGAAAGTAAGAGAAGTGTTTTCTTGAACCATCACTCTGCTGCTCAGTCAGTCGGTGAGTCACTGACCGTCGCGTTTGACGGGTCGGGCCAGCTGTTACGGTCCAGACAAGAATCAGGCTTTGCTCATGAGTGTCGGAAGAGGGGGGAGTCGGACCCAGAATTAGTTGAATGATTATTTGATGTGAGCCCAGCTTAAGTTGCTTTTCATGTTTTGAGGGATTAGTTATGACAAAAATGGCTATGCATTCCTTGAACAACTAAAGCATGACTTTCATAAGTGTTTATTAAGCTATTTTTGTAGTAATAACAACAAAAATTACATTTCTAATCGATCATTTTCAAGTGAAGCAATAAGGTGGTAATTGGGCCTCTGAAGAGAGTTGTTTAAGTTCTTCAGAATGTTTTGCCTATAACTTAACAAAAAAAAAAAAAACAGAAAACAGGATTAACTCATAATTCTATTTAAATTCATAATTATCATGTATATGGTTAGTTTTAGCCACCATATGTCAATTACCTCATGTCAATTTCACTATCTAGAGGGGTATTAATTCTTGAATTCAATCTGTTACAATTTTATCATCTTTTTACGCAATGAAAAGTCATTTGCCATATAGTGGGCTGAGATATGAATAAGGACTTTGGCAGGGCATGCCTTGCTATGCCTGACATAATGAGACTTAAAAGTGCAAATAATCCCTGTGATAATCGGCAGCATAACGAGGATTTGGAGCACAATGGTTATATGTCCATTTTAGAGGTTTTGAGAAAAATTGATTTTTAGGTTTGCAAATGTTCTATTAAATCAGGTACATCATTTACATTATTTTTATGTCAGTCACTCTTTTACTGCATGGTTCAGAAGTATATTGAACAAGTAAGTTTTCATATGTGTGGTACTGCGACTTCATGGCCAAAATTGCCAAAATGGACGTCACCTCCGTGCTCCAACAATTCTAGCACTTGATGTGACATAACACAATGGTGATAGATTGAAGTTAAGTTTGTTTGCAATGGAAGACAGATGATTCTGTAATACTATTCATGTTTATTCATCAAAATATCAATGTTTAATTCATATAAGCAGATTTTGTTGGACATACCACAAAATGAAAATGTGAATTCTGTTTAAAACTGAGGCGCATGGACATATAATTATTGTGCTCCAAGAATTAGCGGATAGAAATGTGTGACAGGAGGTAAAAATCTCAAAATCACAAAATTTGGACATAAAACCATTGTGCTCCAAACCCTCGATAAGTAATAATAAAAATGAAAAAATTGTTCAAATTCTGGAATTGCAGTTGTGCTTAGAACAAAAACCAGTGTTGTGGTCCACCAGGATGGAGTTTAAGGACCACTGTTCTAGGAGCATGTCAATGTTATTGGTCTCAGGCTTGCTCAGATAATGCCAACTGTGCCCACTTATGCTCAGTTTACTGAAACAGTGCTTCGCTGGCTACCTCACACTGAGGGGGCAGTTCATTGTGTTACTGTCTAAAAACTAAAAACTTTCCAGCAACCAGGATTAGCTTCTGGGCCGAATTCTTTGGCCAGGAGGTTGAATTAATAGGTAAAATTTGCTGGCTGAGTTCATGGGTGATACGAAAACACACAGCAGGAGGTTTACAGTTCGGCCCCGGCAGTTTTTCACCCCTGGTGTCTCGGGCCTCTTCCACAGGGTGAAGCGGAGGGCTCAGTCACAGCCTGTCCCAGCCAGCCAACCCAGGACCTGGGGCTCGTCCTCTGGAACTTAAGCTGCCTCCTCACCGGCAAGCTTGAATGGCTCGTGGCAGAAATGCGCTCCCAGTGTCACGCGGAGAGGACGGCCTCCAAACTCTGACCTTCGACCTCACGATGCTGAGAAATTGTGTTCTGGGCCGCCTGGCGTTGCTGTCAGGCAACTCAAGCTGCTGCCTGCCTTGGACCAGTGTGCCACGTTTGCCAATATTCTCCGCAACCTGCCTCTCAATTTTGAGAAACTGCGCCCTCTGCTGGTGATAAAGCAGGCGGACTGCAAATCGCAAATCCGCAAATCTAGGAGTGGTTGCATTTCAAACGTGGAGAAAAGGTATCAGTGCTGGACTACACCACATTTGTGTGGACATGTGGATTGCTCAGGTCATTCTTTGGATTTCGTTTGGAAAAAAAAAACAGTCTTGGGGGGCTCTTAGTGACGATGGCGACGGGAAACTTCTTTAAAAATATGCATTTTGGGCGGTGGTTGGCTTGGGGAGGTTGAGTTGTTGAATTTCTATTGTTCAGTTTGAACAGAAGATAGGAGGTTTAGCATACAAGCAGCTTTTTAAATGTGTCAAACTATGCCAGATAACAGGTGTATAATTGGAATGTTTTTAACGATCACTGCTATCAAATTGAGACACACTATCATATCTAGTGTGCCAACCATGGCTATTGTAACATTGCAAAAATTCTGCTCAGTTCATAATGTCTTATCAAAGTGTGCCGCAATTTTCTCAAAAAAGACAAAAAATCCCATCTACAAAATTGCTGAAATCTGCTCTCTGGCAGTGATGTCACTGGGTGACATTTTATGAGACTGCCCTACCTCGTTATCCAATGGCGAGAAGGATAAAATCAGGCTCGGCTGCTCCCACCACCATCTCTGGATACACTACTCAAATTTGCATATACCCGCCCCCCAAAAAAGTTGCTTTTCATTTGGAACTATGTCAAACACAGGAAGATAAATACTATTCTAATTTCCGTTGCATTGTGACTGTAAATGCGCTTTCAAATGTAGAGGTCACAATCCCTTGTAGTGACTGAAAGCTGTGTAGTTCTGGAATACTGACTTGAAATTCTGAGAGAGAAAAAAAAAAATCCAGAGAATGCACTCTACAAAGGTTTAAAGTTTCAGATAGTAATGTCCCTACCGCTTACAATAATGGAGGTAACCCGCATATTAAATTCTCCAGAAGGAAACATGTATAATCGCTCTCATTGAACATCCAGCACTTAAAATCAGCAAGAAAAATGAACAGTGTGAAGTGATGAAGCACTAGGGCAATGAGGGAGATCGGGGGTTTTAGGAGCGAGGGGAAGGAAGTATAGACATGACTCTTAATAGAGTTTGATTATCCCAGAATGTATGTCTGCATTACAAGCAGAGCTTCTAGAAAATGTGGTTGAATGGACAATGTTTTTTCAACAGAATTTTATACTATGTGTCTGTATTTTTCAGTTTTTTTGTACAATGAGTCCTTTTATACTCTATTTCTTTTATTTTTATAATTAAAAAAAAATATATAAAAAGCCACAGCATAGGCAACAGATTAATTCCTTGTGTAATATAACTGTAAATTCTGCTATTTATTATGCATTGTGTATTGAATCGTTTAAAATATGTATATGGAATTGCGAGGGCTTATGTAGATCTCCATTCACCGAGAGGAGGCTTTTTGTGCATTCACCTTATTGAAGCCATAATTTGGATTTTATAATGTGTCATAACCATGTACTTTATAAGAAATGTACTACTGAATACATCTACTGTGTGTTCTGTTTTATTTGAATGTTAATGGATGACAGTCTCGACATAGGGAAAGAACCCTTGAATATTGAATCAGTCGGGGAATATTTGCATAATCTCTTCATTGATCAGTTCCATGAAATTAATGTAAAATTCACCCAGCCTTCTTTATTTTAACCCTTAGAGTGCTGAATAAATTTTCAAGGAATTAAAATGTAATCATCCTAAACTGTTGAAAATCTATCACGTGGCAACTTGTTTAAAAGAGCTGCGGGAGCTCTTTTAAACAAGTTGCCACGTGATAGGTTTTTAACAGCATCTGATTTTGATATCTCGCATCACTGGGGAACTATGGTTGCCTATAGCGCTCAAAGGGCTAAGGCATAATATGCGTTCAAATGTAATTGCTCCTCAGTGTCTTGAAGGGAAGTGCTAGTTCGTTGAAAATCCAGCCTCTGATCTCTTTCCCGAAACAGGATTATTGAGTTAGTCCAAAGTTCTCAAACTGCCTCCTCGAGGGGCACAGAGTCTAAGAGTTTCTGGGACTTCAGTCAATGTACTGTAAACTCGGGCCTCATGACCAAGGTGTACAGACTCCTTAGTCAGTCAATGACTTCAAGCATGCAATTAAATGCAGCAACAAACTAAAACCCAGCACTCACTGCGTCCCTCCAGGATTTGAGTTTGAGACCCTTGAGTTAGCCGGATTTACATGCTGAGTAAAGCCAAGATGCCATTCCAAACCTGGAACAATGGCTGAAGTAAAAAGCGACGTTCCACATTTTACTCAGAGCAGATCCTTAGCAAACTCGCCAATCCAGGTATGTGAAATTCCACCCCCCCCCCCACTCTGATTTAAAACACTAAGCAACTCATTCAGCGTCAGTACATTTCTCTGACTTGTTCCACAAAGCAGGATTACTGAGTTAGCCAAATAACTGCTTAAAGTAATACCTGGAATCACTCTTTTTACTTCAGTCTGCATTCCGGTTTTGAGAGATTTCCAGGTTTTACTTGGTGCAGTTATCCAGCCGAGTAATCCTGCTTTGTGGAACAGGCCCCAGATCTGTCGGTGTTTCTCAAATTTTACCTTGCCCTGTTGTCCGGCTAACTCAGTAATCCTGCTTTGTAAAGCAAAACCCAAGTTGGCAGTGTAGTGACAAGGATTCAAGAACAAATCTAATCAGTTTCTGGGGCTGTGCTTTGTTAACTGTCCTTATTCTGTTTCCCTGGTTGCGGAAAAGGGGCTTGCAATCGTAAGCAGGGCATTATATCAACTCAACCACTGCCGTACGATTAATATTTGCCAAAAAATAACTTGAGGCCAATAACCAATCAAATTGCCGAACTACCGTGCTTCAATTGCACGAAGACAATTACAAAGGACAGTGTTTCCGTTATGAGATTACTTACTAATTGTTTTCATTTTAAAATCTATTAAGATCGATACCGTGAACCAGAATAATATCTCTACGAATAGAAAATAGTCAGTTTCTCGAGCCGATGTTCTTTTGTAGCTATGCCGGAATTTAATCTTCAGTTTCTCTTCACTGCCACCCGATGGCGATACTGGACCTACTTTTTACCAGTTTTATGTCAAGTAGTTGTAACTAATTGAGCTTGGAAACAGACTTTCTTCATTTAAAGAAAACTACTATCATTATTTTCTTTATGCAGTAAGAGCAGCGGTCCTTAGATTCATTCCTGTGGTACCCCTGTTGCTGGTTTTTGATCAAAGCACAATTGCAATTTCAGAATATGGGAAAAGGTTATCTTTTTAGTTAATTATTCGCGTTTGATGTTCAGAGGTATTATTTTCCTTCCTAATCTGCATTATGCCAACATAGTTTTTCAGTGCCGTAAAAAGATTCCTAATTGTATATTGTGTGTATTTCACAACACGCGAACAGTTACATGAAAAGAAGTAACAAAAATGAATGAGGTCAACAGACCAATTTAATAATTGGCAATTATATCAATTAAATTGTTAAATCAGTCGCTATGTCTTCCTTATGCGTCAACAAAAGGCAGGTGGAACTCGTAATAATATACGTTGTTATAAAAGTGTTTTATTATCCTCCAGATGGTATGAATTGGTAGCCAGGTGTACATACCTATCACGAGCTTACTGACTGACCTCAATCTTTAACACAATCGGTTATAGATAATTTACCTCTTTTCATGAAATTGTACGCATGTTGAAGTTCAAATTTAATCTAAAAATAGCCAAGGCCAACTACATACCCACAAATGTATTTTTCATGGCATGCACAGCTATTGCTGAAGCGGAACTAGATTTAATAGTTTAAGTAATCCCACAGTATAAACTCCTAGTTCATAAAAAATAACATCTTGTTAAAATTCTGGGATTACCATTGCGGTTGGACCGAAAACCAGGGGTCCTCTGGGACCATTTAAATACCATTACATTAGAGGGCTGCTCGTATAGTCGCAATGCCCCTCATACAACAAGAAGCAGCCCAAAAATAATTAGCCATAATTAATCAACTGGATGGCAAATGATGGCAGAATTCCAATCAGCTGGCTTGTCACCAACTTCGGAGTTCGTGGAAATAGTGCGACTTGATTGGAAGAAGAGCTTGGATGACGTGCTCCAGACCTTTCAAAAAGTCCACTAATATCACATGACTGGACCACCTTGCCAGCTGAGCAAGCGGGGTGTGTAGCGCTGTGTGTAATTTTAATCATCGCGGCAGGTCTTTTGCGGGTTGGTGACGATAACATAGGGTTAGAAAAAAAATCTCAGGGCTCCGTTGAGTGAGCAGGCGTTTGTTTGCCTGACGTGTTTCAACTCTCCGGATTATTTCTCTGTGCCGTCAATTTGTTTTTATTTCTGCGTTTTTCTGAATAGCTCGGCGAAGACCGGTCAGCTGAAGTGAACTCACTTTTTACCAGACACGTGTCAATATTGTGTTGACTTTTATTCGCCAAGTAAATTTTAAGCATTTGTTTCCTGAGCCGATGACGGAACGGACTCCGCTACTTCATTATCGCCTGTCCATTAGCGTCCATGAGTCGGACACCATGCCCACCCCGGAGAAATCTCCGGCAGTCGCTCGCCGAAAAATGGCCAACGACAAGCAGCAAAAACTCTCCACTTTTTTCGGAGTGGTGATACCCACCTTGCTCTCCATGTTCGGCGTCGTTGTCTTCCTCAGAATTGGTAAGTGGATTTCCTTTTTTTTTTTTTTACCAGGCTGTGTCTGTCCATTGACAAACACGTGGGAAGTTCAATTACTCACGCTAATGCATGTTCACGGCAGTATTATGTCCAAGAACTCCTTTTTGCTCTGCCTAAATTGCCCTGTCAATTTTGAGCGTGCGTCCGTGCGCGTGCCTGTTGACTGTTTCCCCCGTGTCTGCGTGCATAGGGTTCGTGGTGGGGCAGGCGGGGTTGTATCAGTCCGTCGCCATGTTGATCATCGCCTATTTCATCATCAGCATGACCGTTCTCTCCATTTGCGCCATCTCCACCAACGGGGCCCTGGATGCTGGTGGAGCGTATTGTATCCTCTGTTATTCTTGATGCCTCTCCTCCCGAACATCTCACCTCCCCGTTCTGTGCACCACTTGCGTTTCTGTTGCCCTCCATGCACCCCTACCTCTACCCCTTCCCAGATTGTGTGCATTTGTGATGGCCTCTCTCCCTCCTGATGGGTAATCAACCAATTGGCCCTAAAGCAGTCTGTTCCTCTGAACACTTTTTTTTTTTTTCCACAAGAACGTCGAGGCTAAATGCCCAAAAATTAAAAACCTGTTAAGAACATCATGAAGCTGAGGAACTTGTATAAAGATGATAGAATGGAAAGAATTGTCCCAGAACTGTTATGTTCCTCAGTGCCTTATTTGTTGCTAAAAATGCAAATTGCATTAAAATGTCATGTTTCGAGCCATTACTAAAGACATTTTTTTAAACAGATTTCTAAACTGAAAAAATGTGAACATGTAAGACCAAAATCCTCAAAGACTATTCCAGTTCAGCCCCCAAAATTGACGTTCTCACAAGTGCGATCCAGCAAAGTAGTTTCTTTGTATACTCCCGTAGTTGTGTCAGCATTGGTGCCTAATTGATTAGACACTGGAGTACTTCCTACTGTTGTGCAATTGCTTATGGGTCATGTCTGAAATGGTCTATAAGTCCTGTGTTCTGCAATATGCGCGGTACTACTACACTACCAACCATGCTCCCAATACTTGATGCCAGCCCAAATGACTCTCACGATGACCATTTGACAATAACAGATTAATTCTGGGTTACTGAACTTCACTTTAAATGTAGTAAACTTAGAAACATCTGTGGATTGGCTAGAGCATTTTCAGGAAATCCCTCTGAGTATTTGACCATAATTCTATGGCAGTGAAATGGTACATGGCAGTTCAGGGCATAGCCACGTTGGGAAAATATGGGAATTGTTTCATATACTTTTCATTTGTCATTCAAGTGCTTTATGTATGCCCACTTAAAAATTCTCCCATCTGGTGTACTAGAAGTAAATGGTTTCAGAAATGGCTAATGTTATGGAAATGACCAAATCTGGGCCTCAAATCCAGTCCAGGTTTTTTTCCTCTCAGAATGTTAATTAAACCACTAATGCTTCCGAGTCGCCAGTAGGTCTTTTCACCTGACTCCTAGAAAGCGATGGAAACCTGGCTAGGTCTGACCTTCAAGACCATGATTTGATGCCCTCCTGGGCTTTAGATTGGGTTCTCTAACACCTTTGTCTCAGGCCTGTTCATCATTAGAATGGTCATTTGGCCATGGGGTTTGAGGGTGTGGGATAAACATGATGAACCTAGATATCACGTCAAGTTTTTGCTCCAAATCAAAGAATGCCTCATTCAACAGCTGGAGATCTTTGACCTGCAAATTGTAGATCCTTGTGTTGAAAGTGCTTAAGTCACATTTTCACTCTAATGTAAGGATGAGAAATGTCTCCGTTCCCAAAGTAAATTTTCTCAATTTTTACATAAATGGACATTTTGTGACTTTCAGTACTGGTCTTCAATTAGCAGGTATTATGGATCTATCATGTATTGGACCCTGTCCTCTCACAATAGACATTTTGACTTGATGCCCTTGGTGCCAAAAATGCTTAATTTCTACAATTAGGAGTGGCAGTTTGGGGTTTCAATGGGAACCCACAGGATAGTTGATCTTCAGTAATATGGGGTTAGGTAGTCTTTGGTTGTCTGTCAATGTATATTATGCAAATGGAAGCAACACCATGTATGGTAGGTGGAAACTGGCAAAATATCCTGCTTTTGCCTGTTTCTAAACTGAATGTCAAGCTTGCCCTGCATCTGAACTGTTCAGAGCAGGGGTTCCCAGACTCAGTTCTGGGGACCCATTGTGTGTGCTTGTTTTTGTTCTAGCCACACTTACAATCCCACAATTAACAAGCCTTTTATTTAATTACTTTTCAGGCCAGCGAGACATTTCACCCTCTTAAACTGCTTTGACAAAAATGGATACATTCCATGATGTTTAAAAGCCCAACGTTTATAGTGCTTATTGTGACTTTCTTACTAAGGAAGCCAAGGTGGCAATAAGTTTTAAATGATCTAAATCAAGACTGGCTAATCAGTAAACTGCTAATTAGTCTTCTGAACACAGGTGTTCAAGTTGTTTGCAAATGGTTTTCCTAAAACCAATCACAAAATTAACACCAAACAGGTTTGATTTATTTGCTTTGTCCTTAATCACCAAAGAAATGGATAGTTCGATCACATGTCAAGTTTCAACCATGTCAAGACTCAGTCTCTCTTTTTAGGCGATAAAGCGATTTGTAATGTAGTAAAACTTTAACCTCTTTGCGCAGAATACAAATCGCCAATTTTTTTTCTGTTATGCGTGAGCCTTTTTAAGGCTTTATAACTCCAATATTTGTCAGACTGCGGAAAATTATTCGTGAAGCAAGACATTTGGAAATTCAATTTCAGAATTGCTTAGGAATTAAATTTCGGAATTTATGGACGCCTGTAGCTATATCTGCGCAAAGGGGTTAATATGCAGCTCTCTAGCCCTTCAGCAATAGCCCAAACAGCTATACTGGACAAAGAAAATTAGGGATCACCCCAATTTTCGAATTTGAAATATTTGATAGTTCAAATTATGTTCCATATCATATTTCAATATTAAATCAGAGTGATCCCTAACTTTCTTTGTCCAGTATATTTCTGACATGAGAATTGGTAGCGCGGTTAAGATGAATTGCAACTTGTCAACTCTGGGATTGCAATAGTGGCCGTAATAAAAGCCAGCAGGCACAGTGGGGCCCCAGGACTGAGTTTGGGAACTGCTGGTTTAGAGCATGGCCTGTACTACTCCTCCTGGAAGCACACACTCCCAAGGATGCAAGAATTTCTCTGTACGAGGTCGTAGGTGTGGACTGTGATGTTGACCATAGTGAAGTCTTTTGCACCATTTTGCTCTCTTTTGGCTCTTGACCCAAAGCTCCCAGACATGATCAGTCGAGCCCTGGGACCTGAGTTTGGTGGCAGCATTGGGATCATGTTCTTCTTCGCCAATGTTTGTGGCAGCGCCCTTTACGTCCTCGGCCTGGTGGAGGCCATAGTTGCTTCTTTCGGTGTTGTGGAAGGTAAGTGGGACTGCAGGTCTGGCAGAAGGGGGACGTTCAGGGGTGGGTGGAGGGAAGAGGCAAGAGTGTTAAAGGAAAATGGCTCCGACCCAATAGCCACGGTTGCAGTCTCGAGTGCTTGTTCATGTACCACCAAGTAAGTGTGGAAGTGTCCCGTTTCTGAAAATACCCAAGCTCAGGTGCACTTAATCCACACTTTAAAAGCCTTTATTCTGATGCTGTATCTGAGCGGTATTAAGGGCTAAGTTTATCCCTCAATGCATCAGGATTTAGGATGCAGAGTGGAAGGAGTGATTATTAAAAATGACAGACAAGGAACATATTCAAATGTAAATAGGTGTCTGAAGCTTCTGTTGTTGGGCAATATGCTCTGTGGACTTAGCAACTGATCTAATTGTTTGCTCATTGTAGCCAATTTATTCTTTAGTTCTCTGTGGTTTTGGACAATGTTTTAATATTCATTGTATTGATGTTTGGATTACTAATTGGGACTTTATTCACAAATTCATTAATGTATCCTCTTTGTCATTCTTGGCTTAAACTCCTGCAACTCTTGCCTCAACTGGAAACATCTTTCTTCTACCTAGATTGTCCCAACTTTAAATAACACAACCTCACAGCACTTGCGGTCTAACTTGCTTTTGTACTTTGGCCAGATCCTGGGAAATGTCACCCAGGTGGCCACTTGACTAAGTACGAAGACTGCTTGTATTGGGATGAAGCTACTGAGCACTGGGAATGGTGCAAATTTGCTTTCCTACCTCACATGCCCTTTACTGCCCCCCCAGAAGGAACAGTGGGTGCAGTGGGGCCTCATCGGGTGCTCCCGGCGGGGTACTGGTGGTCCCTCCTGTACGGGACGACCATCCTGCTGCTCTGCCTGCTGGTGTGTCTGGTGGGAGCCCACATCTACGCCCGAGCCACCTTCCTCATCTTCCTTATCGTCATGGCGGTGCTGGCCATGATCTTCATCAGCTTTTTTGCCGTGGCGCCCCGGACGGTGCTCCTGCCTGTCGCTCTGCCCAACTCCTCCCGGCCAATGAGCGGCAACTTCACCGGATTCAAGCTGGACACGCTGCTAGGCAACCTGAAAGGTGAATGGGGTGATTTGGGGGGTGGTCTTGGGCTGCTTATTTTTTTCCCTCTTATGCCAGCTACACACTGCGATTTCAGCAATCTTCTATGTTTAATGCAAACCACACTGTGACATGGATCTAGTGAACTTGGGTACAACACCCAAGTTTGTATATAGACTGAACGATGATCTCACCTACTGAGTCGTAGGCAAAGACACATCAATATACCAGGAAAATGTCAACACCTTGTGTCATCCAGACTACTTCTATAGCTAGTTGGCAGTATTGCTATTGCTGCATTCCTATTGGTTGGTTAGTGGACGTAGGTCGTCGGCGCTGTCACACTGTGAGATGGTTATCCCAAATTTCTGACGCTGTCAGTCTTTCGTCCCAGGCTATCTTTGGTCGCAAGACTGTGACAACAGCCGTCTCTGAACCTCACTCAGTGCAACGTGGGACCACCGTTTTGGACCCAAGACCAAAGAAATTGCCACGATTCTTTCACAATGGTCATCTTTGGTCTGGGAGAGCCCAAAATCGCATTGTATACCTGGCATTGGGAAAGTCCCTAACTCCTAGAAAATGGCAGTATTTGTGGAGGCCATAAGTGCTGTTCAAATTCTCTAAATCCTTAAAAGGTGGTTCAAGGTGTCTCGAAGTTATCATCTTTTGTACAGGGGGCATTGAACCATCCTGTACTAAAAGAACACTGCCCCACAGTTCCACATGGCTGCAATAATTAAAGCAATGTCCGTCCGGCCAATCACAAAGATAAATGACCATGTCAATCTAGACACATGATTGCGTCACCTTGTGCATGCATTAGGATTTTCTCAGCAGCAGGGTTCTCTTCTAAGGGATTATTAATTCCCCTTTACACCTTTCCTTTACTTAACCTCGATGGAAAACTTCATTAACAATTTTGTAGGAATTGTATGAGATGTAATTTTGACTATTCAAATGCAGCCTCAGAGTCTTGGTGATGGGAAGGACTTCAGATTGAGTTCAAAAGTTTACCACTTGGCCTATATTTTTTGCAGTTATGATTCACGTAGTGCAGCGTAAGTATTTGGAATGAGTTTTTGCCCTTGTGCTCGGTACTGGAGCAAACTTGAAAAGGATTACTATAAATATTGCCTTTTTACATGAGTGAAAACATTTTCTGACAAGGCTAATGTAGACTCAAGTTAAAAAGATTTTATATTTAATTTTTAACATTAGTACAGCAGCAAACAATTACCCCCCACCCCCCACTCACTATAATCTGTTCTTTGTGGTCTTAGCTGGACCAGCCGCATGTGCATGCTAGGGCATTGAGGGAGGGGAAGGTGTGGGCAATGTGACCAAATATTTTGGTCTGAGATGCTGGTGCTCTAGAGCAGCATATAGTGGTTCTGAATGTCATGGCACCTTTGACGTTGAGACATTTTCATTCATTTGGTGAGCCCAGTTGGAATTACTGCTGTCTATTAGAACACCATTATTCAAATATTTATAGACTGCACTGTGCTTTTCAGTGACCTCTGATCTTTGTCATTGTACTTTTATCATGAGCTGTTTCATGAGCCCAAGTCTCTTCCCAGACTTGGGTCTCCAAATTGAGCTCATTGAGAACTAATTTTTATCGTCCAACTGTATCAATTGACTTTTGTGACACTGGTGTGGGTCTCCGATAAGGGGTAATTGAGCTCAAAATAACTGAGGCTAATTGTGCCTTGTAAGAGCCAGAATGCCTTTTTCTTTGGCTCGGTGTTCTAGATTTGGGAGGATTCTGGTTTTATGCGATGCAATTATCCAGCTAGTTCTACTCTACTCTCTGAAAATGGGCCTAGATCTGTTGGTTCAACGTTAGGTGAAACTTGTTTCCTGTTACCCTGCCCTACAGCTGGTTACACTGTGGACTACACCACGGGCAACGTGATGACCTTCGCCACGGTCTTTGCGGTCTTATTTAACGGCTGCACCGGGATCATGGCTGGATCCAACATGTCAGGTGAGGGGACGGGGTGGGTAATGAGGCCGTTTCTGAAATTTGACAGTCCAGTTTTGCACACTTGTCTACTGAGTATGCTGATTACATGAAAGTAACGTGGTACTGGCGTACTTGCTGGTAGATGAGTGTACGGTTAGGGGAAAGGAGTCATTTTGGCCAAGTTCACATTGATTGTACACTTTGGTGGTTTTATTGGAGCCCTTCGCAGTCGGGTAACTTACGGATCCATGGCCTTCTTCTCACCTATGGTGTGGGGTTTGGTTATGGTTAGGACATGACACCTATTGATGTTGGTTGCCATGGCAATAAGTGGCTGAATAGAGCACAATTTGCTGAAATATGCTGAAATTTTAAATAAAATATGAAAAGGGAACAAGCAAAAGGTGGGGGGGGTGTTATACACCCATGCTGTCGCGGGCGTCCGGACGGTCTTGTTTTAAATGGACCAAACTGAAGCTACTGGGTTGCAGGAAGTGGTGGCTTTGTGTCGTGATTTGAGTTTTAGCTCGAGATCCGCAGCCTTGGTGACAAAACCACCTGACATGAGTGCAGCTGCAATCAGCTTTATTTGATCAGTTAACTGAGGGATGACACCAAACCACTAGGACCGTTGTGCTCCTCCAGAACAGCACTTGTAGACCCCAGTGTGTAGCTGGGGGGGTTTGTGGGGTCGGACCTTGAGCAGCTTCCTGTTTTTTGGATTGTTTCTCCACAGGAGACCTGAAGAACCCAAGTTACTCCATCCCACGTGGAACCATCACAGCTGTGATCTTCACCTTCATCATTTATAACCTGATGAGTCTGCTGGTGGCCTGCTCCTGTGACCGGTCAGTCTCGTCTTAAAAAGGGTTTGTTCTGGCTTCTCGGGAGATGTGTTCTGCTGAAGCAGTGATTAGTGAAACACCTATCCCTGGTGATCCAGTCCCCATGTGTTTTGTCCAACCCTGACAAAGCACACTTCACTCAACCATTGGAAGAGGGTGGCCACATTTGTGTGGCAGTTTGTCATTTTGCAGGTTCTTGTTTCAACCCTACTTTAGCACATTTATCCTACCAAGTGGCAGCCCCATCTCCAGCTGTTGAATGAGGTGCTTGGTTGGTGTTGGTGAAAACAAAACTAGACTCTCCGGGAGTAGGATTAGCCTCTGCGGGGTTAAACAAAAATTTAATTGAAATATTAATGAGTTATAAGGGAATGACTAGTGCACTTGCAGAATTTGAAATTTATACAGTGTTGTATGCCATCCAGGTATCCTTGGTATAATGGCAATTTTCAATTTTGGTGTCACACACTATTACTATTTGTTGCTGCAGTCAGTAACTGAGTAAGTAGTGGGTGATTCTGAGCGTGACCAACCCCTGAACCTCTGAACATGACCTACCCCTGAACCGAACCCGCCCCGCCCCCCCCCAAACACACACATATGGGTTGTAATCTTTTCCAAACCCGCACTGCCCCCCCCCCCCCCCCCCTCCACCCAGTGTCCTCCTGCGGGGTGACTACAGCTTCCTGCGGGACATCAACGTCTGGCGGCCCTTTGTCATCATTGGGGTGTACTCCTCCACCCTCTCCGCAGCTATGAGCAACCTGATTGGTGCATCCCGTATCCTGTATGCCTTGGCACGCGATGACATGTTTGGTGAGCCCCTTGAGCCAATCGGTGACTGCGATTAATCACTTGTGTGGGAAGGCACCAAACACCAGGGCTGACTTCGATTGTGCTCTGGTTTGAGCGTGAGCTGTAAGTTACAATCGAATGAAGCAAGTTCGTCCGGGTTCCACCCCAAATGAGCCCTGACCTCTACTCTGATCTAGCCCACTATCTGAGGTAGGTAACTACTCTCTCACATGGTTTGTTGCTGGGTAGCTGGCTGGTATGCCAACTTGATCGCTCAAATTCGTTTGTCTTGCTGCACATGAGCAATGAGCAGCAAATAGAAGAATTTCCCCAGAACTCACCTATGACCTGGAGTTACAACTGAAGTTGGCCCAGCAGGCAGACTATCCAGGACTAGAGGGTTTGTAGGTCTCCATCAGTAATATGCTGCTGTCCAGTGCAGTTTTTGTGGACGCACTGTGGTCGCGAATTGGCTTGCTCCATTCTGTTAGTGGGAATTTCCAGTCCTGGAGGGCAAATGTTTATGCTAAAATTCACTGGCTTAATGAATAGTTTGTGTAAAACTATTGGTTGCTGCTCAGGTTCCAAAACTGTTTGGGTGTACGAAACTTCGGTTCTATCTCTTGTTTTGATCAAAAATGTTGCCGATATGTTTTGGCTAATATCAGAAGTTTGCATGCACTGCAGAAATGTTACATCCATCAGTGAATATTTTGGTCAAGTATTTGGATGCAAAACCTAATTTTCACTTCTACATTGCTGAAGACTGTTGCCAAGCTAGTATTGATTGACTAATTTCTAAGATTTGCCTCTAATGAGAATTTCACTTGTCAAGCAAATGGCAACAAGAATTTGTTTCCTGTCAAAACTGAAAATTTGAGACCAACAGTTCAGATGGGTTTTTTTTTTTGCAGTATGAAGACTGAGAAATTAGCTGGGCCCTCACTGCTGACCTCTGAAATGTTGGTAGAATAACCGGATTGTAACTCATTCCTTCAACTCTCCCACAGGCAGAGTTCTGTCCCTGGCGAAGAGGACATCTCTGAACGGGAACCCGTGGGCATCTGTCCTCATTTCCTGGTTTCTGGTACAGGTGAGAACAAAGTGATTGGACTGCTTCATACCTTAGAAATGTTGGTGGTTTTGAATGGATTCCCTGGAACGGTTGCTCTCAAATACTGGTTGTGATTATGGCAATGACATTGGAATGGTAAATCACACTTGTGGCTCATTGTACGGGATTAACTGGCCAGAATGTTTTGAAAGACCCCCTGAACACTCTGGGAGTCCAACTGTGCCCACTGTACTAAAGTATCAGTGTCAGCAATGGGTCTGATTTCTTTGAGGACAACCTAGCAATTCGTCAAATTATGCCCCGTTTTTGGAACTGCCCCATAAATTACTGATGTTAGATTTTTGTCTAACCTAGCAGTTCAGGGCCCGTATTCACAAAGCATCTTGTATCTTAAAAGTAGTCAAGAGGACTCCTAACTTGCTAAAACCTATTTACAAAGAATCGGAAAATGGCTGCTGCTGTTGAAAGACGGAATGACTTGGAAATTCTGAATGATGCGCAGTTGTTGAAAAGATATCAGATCGACCGTGAAGGGATTTTATTTGACTTGGGAGGGAGAGAATTACGTGTCCAACCATGAGAAACAACCCAATAAGCCCCGAAATAAAATGTTTGACAACACTTCGTTACTTGGCCACCGGAAAAATGCAACTTTGCAATGCGGACAATTTAGGGATTTCGCAATCCTCTAAGTCGCACAATTCAGCAAACAATCGATGCGCTATGTGAACCCCATATCATCCGACAGTTTATCCGGTTTCCAATGGACATTCGCCAACAACACAGAATCAAACTTGAATTCATGCCCATCTCAGGTATGCCCGGTATCATCGGTGCTATTGACGAGACCCATATTTGAATTATTTCTCTGACCCAATATGAAGAGGTATTTGTAAATAGTAAAGTTCATTCCATCAACACCCAGATAGCAGGCCTATTTGATGCCGAATACAATATTTTGGACATTGTTGTGAAATGGCCAGGATCCACGCACGACTCGCATTTTAATGGAAAGCAGCTTATGCCAATTATTTGACAGGCATTATGTGCTTGCGGGATGCCACTTGATCGGGGACAGTGGCTTTTGTGCTGTACCTTCTCCTGCTATGCATGAATTATTTTATTAGGCTGTTGAGCGAGGGTTACATTTAATAGATCATCATAGTAATACCAGCCTATGACATTTTGTATACATATTTAAATTGTAGGCTATAAATTACAAACAAGCTTAGTATGCTTTCCTGTTTGCACCCTATACACGGGCAATCGTTCAATCTCGGACCTCCCCTGGGATTGCAGCCCATACCACCACTTCTCGCAGTCGTCTGAATGCAGCATTGATCTGTAGGCTGATATTATCCCATGCATCCCGCTTGGATTTGCTGTTCACCCCCGAGCCAAACTTCCCTTTTGATTACATGCTTTCGCTCCAGCACCAACTGGGCCAGCAGCAGTAGCCGGTCGTAGCTCCAGTTGGGCTTTCGCGTCCTTTTTGAACTTTCATCCATAACAGTTTAGGGCAAACAAACTTGAACGGCTCGACATTTGAATGATCGCAACATATTCTCATTGGGTAATAAGTTGCTAATTATTGGGGCAAATGACACGTTTCATTTATAACTCATTTCATGTTATTAACGTCTTTACAATTACCTCTCTTCTGTGTACGGTCATTTGCCTACAGTGTGATAAGTGGGGACTGCGTATTGTGCATTTCCGTAATGCTCAACATGCTATTTGACAGTCTAAATTTGCGATAGTCTACAGCAGTGGTTCCCAAAGTCGGTCCTGGGGACCCACTGCGTATGTCGGTTTTTGCTCCAACCACAATTACGATCCCAGAGTTTTAACAAGCTGTTCATTTTTTAATTAGCAGTTGCTTGTCAGATACGAGGGACATTTTACCCCCTTAAACCACATTATGACAGAAATGGCTACGCATTCCATGAAATTTCAAAGCCCAACATTCATATTTTTTTTTTTTTGATGTATTCCACGTAAGCACGACAATCAAAAGGTGGCAGTATGTTTCATGTGATCAAATGCAAGACTGCAATCAGTCAGTAATCTGGTGATTAGGGTTCTGAATGCAGGTGCTCAGGTTCTTTCCTGAAACCAATCAAGTGACATTTAACAGGTTTGACTCAACGTTTGCTTTGTCTTTGAATTCTTAATTGCCTAATAATTGTTAGCTTTAATGACCTTGGGTCCACAATTTTATCTACTAGAAGCCCATTTATAGATTCATGTCATCAGTTGCAAATTTCCATTTTTTTATGTTAGAGAAGTAATTTCCAATTTAGCACACTATGAAATGATTTTCATCATGGCCATTTTTGACATGTGGTTTAAAAGGATAAATAATCAGCGTGAACAAGAATAGTGCAATCAAGAGCAATGAGCAACTCAT
This sequence comes from Gymnothorax javanicus, assembly GCA_029692085.1. Classification (NCBI taxonomy): domain Eukaryota; kingdom Metazoa; phylum Chordata; class Actinopteri; order Anguilliformes; family Muraenidae; genus Gymnothorax; species Gymnothorax javanicus. Next base: position 142,853,338 of record CM056198.1, on the reverse strand, counting down.
TAGCATTCTAAGATTGGAGCTGTGGTTGACACAAAAACCTGCGTACACAGTGGGTCCCCAGGACCGAGTTTGGGAACCACTGGTCTACAGTATCTATAGAAAGTATTTAAAAGAGTTAGATTTAAGGTTGGAAGTATTATGAGGGGAGGAGTTATGTTAGGGGCTAGCGTTAAGGTTAGGGCAGTGTTTAAAATTGGGACTGCCATACCTCTCTACATTGAAATGGATTGGAAAACTGCTGTACCCGTAGCAACTGCCATTATTTTATGGGACAAACCAGCCGCTTGGACTATATATATATATATATATATATATATATATATATATATATATATATATATATAAAATTTTTTTTTCTCTTCTCCATGGGTTGTATGTGGGATGTTTTTCAATGGGCCACCCTGCTACCAAACAACCAATCACCGTGCTCATTTTCCCAAGACTCGTGCATGAGAATTTACGTCATCCGTGGCAACGGAGATTTACTCCCACCTATCTCAGAGCTACTCCTCTTCTAGGAGTTACCAGTTTTCTTAACTAAAAGTTGCTCTCAGCGGCTTTGTGAATAACTTAAGATTTTACTCCTACATAAAATGATTTAGCGTGACTTAGGAGTACTCCTTGCAGTAAGATAAGATGCTTTGTGAATACGGGCCCAGGTATTCATTGGCAACCAATTTTTCCTGTTCCTATTGTGGGATGTTATAGGCATCACAACATGTCAATTGAAGCAATGGCATATGGTTGCATGTTAACCTTATTCCCAATCAGATATTTGCGAGTTATCGCTTTGCAAGGCTACAGCTAATGGCTTAATGATAGATTTGTCCTTCTGCCGCAGGCACACAATACCAACAGAGGTTGAGGACTTCACAAACATTTGCCCAATTTGGTTGTGACACTTAATGCAACATTGCCAGTGTGGTTCCCTTTCAATTTATTTGCATGCTTATAGACTGATGCCAGTTGGCCAATATTTTTGCTGGTGACTGCGGCTCGCGGGGGAAAAACTGCGCGTTTGGTAACTGAACTAAACTTGGAAAACGTCTTCCAGGGTAAACACTGTAAACTGAGTTTGTAGATGGCGGGGAGGGAGGAGTTTTTGGCTTGATGTCAGTACTTTATATTAAAGGTTTTTGATTGGCCTTCATGGTTTCATTAATTTATCATTGTGGCCCGTTTTGACAGTGCTCGCCTCGAATTTGGTTTTTGTACATGCTGCAATTGTTTTGAAGAATGAAGGAGGAAAATACCTGTGCATACGTGGACTAGGTCCAAATTGGCCCGAAAATCTCCACCTTCACTTTGGCGGTGTGGTGAAGCATTCGAACACAAAATGGCTGCTGTGCACCTTCTGGGCGGGTGGTGCACATTGGTGGGGTTGAGATGACCTTCCTGCTCATCACTGAAGTACTTTGAGTCCCAGTTCAAGAGGCACTATACATGGAATCATTCATATGTTGATCAGTACAGGCAGAAGTTGTTTGCCCATAAGATGTGAGATCTTATGTGGGATGGCCGAGTGTGGGGATTAAAATGCGGACAATGGCAGTGGCCTTCAATGTTAGTCTTGGGGGCCCTGCTGTTTATGCTGGTTTTCACTCTGACTAAAATTGCAATCGTAGAATTTTTAACAAGCTATTGATTTGTCTGAAGTGGATAAATAACAGCTGGAAACATGAAATGCACCTAATGAGGCTATATTTTGACAAATAGCCATGCATTCCACAATGTGAAATTCCTTATCCTCGCAGTCTATTGGAAACGACTACATTTAAGAGGAAAATTATGTAACTGATCAAATTAAAGAATCACTAGGTTCCTAATTGGTGAAACTTGTCATGCTTAAGTTAAGACCACGCATCCACAAAGTTTGCCCACCCCTTGCTTGCCTATTAAATGATTAAAGGTCAATCAAGTATTGAACTGAACGTGTGTTCAATAACCTCATTTGGAGCTTCCTCATTTTGTCAAATTTGATCTTTTGAAAAATTTGGTGGCCTGAAATGACTTGTAATATAGCAAACTAAAGGCTATATTCCCAGACTCTGTATTGCCAGTATATAGGGATATTAGTCATTTTTAAACAGGTGTTTGTAGATGACATGTCACCGCAGGACCTGCAGATGGAGGGCAGGAAGTGATTTCTCCATAGAGAAGCGGTATCAACATGCCAAAGTTTTGTGCTGTTTACGGCTGTTCCAACCGATCAAATCGGGCGGGGGAGGGCAAGCTACTTTCCAGTCCTGAAAGTAGTGGCATGAAGGTGAGAAATTTTACGCAAACTGTGGCGGACATGAATTTAAAAACCTCAGTTTAAAGTCTGGAGGAGCGGAGTTGGACAACACTCGTGTACGCAGTGACCACTTCATGAAAGGCAAGGCTACAATCATTAAGCTTCTTTACATATCTGGCTAAAATATAAAGAAATGCAGATCAACGATTCCCAACTGGCATTCTTCACTTCCTGCCCCCTCATCTGGCTTTCATGTGCAATCGGGATCATGTGACTGCAAACAAGCTATAGGTTGCATTTTCATGGCTACACCAAATTTGTCAAACGGGAAGTTAAAATCCAACAATTGTGGTTGGAACAAAAACCAGCGCATACAGTGGGGCCCCCAGGATCTATTTTGAGAATCACTGGACTGTGGTACCAATGCGTGAGATGATTCTCTCTCCTTGTAGCTGGTGCTGTTTGCTGGGACATTGAACACAATTGCTAGCATTGTCACCATCTTCTTCCTGCTGGTATATGCTGCTGTTGACTTGGCTTGTCTGGCACTCGAGTGGGCTTCTGCCCCCAACTTCAGGTACGGACCCTTCACCTCTGACCTGCGACCTCTAGTGTTCAGCCGGGGCTGTGTCTGAAGCAGTTTGCTTGTTTAAATTTGATGCACTTGATGAAATTGACTGCGCTTAATGGCAGAATGTATGCTTCTCTGGTTTTGCTGAGCGTGGCCATGCGCTTGCGTACTGGCCTTGTGCTGTACAGATGTCAAGGTGTTCGCCCCTGAAATGACACTCCTAGCCCTTAGCATTGCTTACTACTTGAAGTGTTCTTCCAAATGCACTATCCGAACAGCAGAAATTGGTGGCATGCGGAGAATTTGAGGCAAACTGGAAAATTTTACATAATTGTATCCCCCAGACAACGATAGTGGGGAGATACTATGGTTTAGTTCTGGGGCCGCTGCCTCCGCGACCGCAGAGATTTTCAGTTCCGGGCTCTGGAAGCGACAATTATTACTGGAATTTTTTTTCTAATTTTGCACGGGCGAAGATATTTGACAATGCTCAAGACTGATTTTCCGTAATTTTGGACGTCCAATATGGCTGCCGGCGGCCATTTTGTCCAAAATTTGGGGATCGGGGAGATGCACGGCTCAGTCCCTGTGGCAACAGAATTTTCTAGTTGACTGTTTTAAATTTTTTTTCCCCTGGTTTACTTGACTTGCTCTTCTGAAACTGAAAGCATTCAGGAGCGTGCTAAGTAATTGGCAGCTTATTTAGTAGACGGTACCCATTTTTGGGGCAATGCAGTTAAATCTGTTTCTGACATTGGCTTTGTCTCAGATCATAATGCTATCTGAACTGTCACTCTTGTCACCTGTTGGGTGTACATCTTGACTAGAACTTGACCACACAACAGTTGGAAAGTAATGTTTTGTGCACCTCTAGTCTTGAACCTAGTTTTAACACCCCACTCTAGTGCTTAGGATTATTGGACTGTAAAGAAGATTCTGTCTGACCTCCTTTTCTTCTTTCTCTTCCCCCCCCAGGCCCACATTCCGGTACTTCACCTGGCACACCTGTGTGCTTGGACTTGTGGGATGCATGGTTATGATGTTCCTGATTAACACCATCTACGCCTCTGCAAGCATCGCCTTCATGCTGCTCCTACTGTTGATGATCCACTACCTATCGCCCACCAGCAGCTGGGGCTACATCAGCCAGGCCCTCATCTTCCACCAGGTGCGCACAATACGGCCGGGGCTGTCCGTCACGCCCTCGTCATCCACCAGTTATTCAAGTCAACTTTACTTCTGTACCACGTTTTAAACACAACGAAGTTGATCCGAAGCACAGACCAATACAAAAAGACTAAATCGAAGTAAAAACAAGAGACTAAACAAGCCATTCTTTATAAAAAAAAGGCTAAATGGCACAAATTTAAATTCAAGCTGCCTGAAAAGCTACGGCATAAAAATGGGATTTTAAACTAGATCTAGAAGTGGCAATAGTGGGAGATGACTGAATGTGCAAGGGGAGGCCGTTCCAAAGCCCAGGGGCAGCAACATAAAGGGCTCAATCACCCTTAAGCATCAGCCGTGATCACGGAACTGAAAATAACTGGTTAGATGCATGGGCCATGGCTGTGTCCAAATGGTCTGTTTGCTTGGCAAAGTTCGTAACTCTTAGAAAGTGACCTGGAAGTATTTGTCGCAGGCATAAATGTGTTAAATTTTTTTTAAATGTTAAGGAAGGGTACTCCAGTGCTTAGCAACTTAACACCTTTAGCATAGGGTACACTGAGCCATCCTTTACAAACGGAAAGAACGCCATCCCACTAATCCGTGCAGCAGCAATATTTTATGCAACAACCATGCATCCGGCCAATCACAAATTGGGGGAGCAATGGTTGGGGATCCATTGAATGTGGTCAGTAATCTTTACTTGCTTCAAAGGGGATGTTTTGTGTTCAACTATTTGCTCCACTGTAATGCCAGGTGCGTAAATACCTGCTGATGCTGGATGTGCGGAAGGACCACGTGAAGTTTTGGCGGCCGCAGGTTCTGCTGATGGTAGCCAACCCTCGGAGCAGCTCTGGGCTAATCACTTTCATCAACGACCTGAAGAAGAGCGGGCTCTACGTGCTGGGCCATGTGGAACTGGGAGACTTGGGTACGGCGGGGCGGGGGGCGGTTTGGGTGGGGCGTATGGGCATTGGAGACATGGTAGGCCTTTTCCATAGTGGCAGCCTCGCTAACTTGGTACATTAGTTCACTACACTGGATGAGGGTGAATTAGGCCTCCTATAGAATTCCAGGATTATATGCTTGTTTTTGTGGGTTTACGCAGTGTTCAGGAACATTTTTTTTTTGGAGGGGAGCCATACTTTTGGCTCAGTGGCTCAGTGGGTCATGCTGTTGCCTCATAAGAATGTGGATTTGAGTCTTGCCTGGGACCTCCCTGCATGGAGTTTGCACATTATCCTGGTGTTTGCTTGGGTTTTATCTGTTCTGTGGAGAGGAAATTTCCTTTGGGTTGGAGTTCTTGTATTGTATCCTCTTATTGTTTTGACTTCAAAGACTGTTGCAAGATGGCCTTGGTGTGAAGTGCAGTTATTGATTAACCTTACTATAGGACTTCTTTCACTTAAGGTTGAAGCCCTGGCATGAACTCCACACAGGTCCTGCACTGCATATTCTAGAATTTAGAATATTGCTTGCAAGCTGACCATTGCTTAGTCGGACTATCCTCGACATGCACTGTTAACAAAATGCCCAATGAGTTGAGAGGTTGGTTTGGACAGTGTGGGTTTGGGTGAAGAATGAAGGTCTTGGTGGTATTACCTTGGCTTCGAGAAGACTGGAAGCATGTGATGGTGAAGGGTTTGAGAAGTCATTGATCTGCTAATTGTTCTTTCTGACCTTGAGACCTGCCATCTGTTTGTCTCTCCTTCCTTTAGATGTGCTGCCTTCTGACCCCTTACAATCTCACTATGCCTCTTGGCTCTCGCTGGTCGACCAGCTTAACGTCAAGGCCTTTGTCAACCTCACGTTGTCAGACTCTGTCCGACATGGCGTCCAGCACCTGCTGTTCATCTCTGGCTTGGGTGAGTTTTTCACAAAATGCTTAACTTCAGTGGGACAAGGTTTTGAAAAACTCAATTTCATTTTTTGTGCTTATTTCTACATCTGGAGTGCTTCCCAACCTCCTAACTGAAGTAAAACAACCCAGTCACTTTTTTTTTTTTTTTTTTTTTGAGAAGTTTATAGACTTCCATTTTGGATATCCAAGAATACTATTACCTGGGGGAAGGAATAGAGCATGGGTCCCTTTTTTCCAAACTCCTTTGACCTGCTGCCATTATTCCTGTTGGTTACAGCTCCTGATCTTATAGGTCACAGGGTAGTTTGCCCCCTTCCACAATCTTAAATTTGCCACCAATCTGTACAATAAATGATGCATGACAACTTGGTGCAGTACCTGTACATCTGAAGATTAACTAGCAAAATTAATGGAATTTGCCTCTAATTTGCCCAATTTTAAACTACTTATTGCCGCTCTGTGAAAGTCCCCTGGTGAATCAGCGGCAAAGTGGGCTGCTGTCTGAATTTCAGTCATACGGACCACAGTGGGGGTCGATCTAAACTGTAGGTTACTGTTTTATAGGATTGAAATACTTGCTCATTTGAGCATTCAAATCCATGTCAAGATACTGTCCAATTAATTGTGGTGCTGTACAAATACTTGCGCTCCTGACTACGTACCATTCCATTTGGTTGATATAGTGGTCACTGATTAGTCTGCTATGGACAGTGGTTGGATCACAGGTTAGTTTGCCCCCTCACAAGTAACATCTGAAGATAATCTAGCAAAATGGATGAAATCTGCTTCTAATATTATGCCTCCGTTTAACTGTTCTGTTCTTTGAAATCACCTTAATGAATCTGAACTTGTCAATCATATGGATTATACAGTGGAGTTGATCTACATGGTGACTGTTTAAGGATTGCAATTATGGCAAATTTGTTAAGCATTGAAATCCACAGCAAGATACTATCCTATCATTTGTGTCGCTGTACAAATACTTCCACACCTTGCTGTGCTCTTATAGTTGATACTTTAATGGTCACACATTAGTCTGCTATGGATTAAAAAATCTCCGTCGCCCTCTACAGGAGGGATGAAGCCCAACACTCTGGTTCTGGGATTCTATGATAACTGCTCTCCTCAGGACCGCCTGCAAGATCACATGCTGCAGTCGGGCAGCTCCACGGACACCTTGAATCAGCCGAAGGACCCCGACGAGAAGCGGTCCTTCCACTTCCCTGCACTGCGGGACAGCGGCCGGGCCCTCAGCCCTCAGGAGTACGTGTCAGTGATCGCAGACGCCATGAAGATGTTGAAGAATGTGGTGCTGGCGCGACACTTCTGGCAGTTCGACCGCACGGAGGCACTGGGCCGAGCGGGAGCTGGGGGGCTCTACGTGGACGTGTGGCCCGTGAACCTGCTGCGGCCAGACAGCAGCAACTACGTGGACACCTGCAGCCTCTTCCTTCTACAGCTGGCCTGCGTGCTAAACATGGTGCGGGCCTGGCGCGCTGCCCGGCTCCGCCTCTTCCTGTGCGTAGAGGAAGGGCGGAGCCTGACTGGGTCGCAGGGAAAGCTCCAGCAGCTGCTGAGGGACTTGAGGATCAAAGCGGAGATCCACATGGTGCCCTGGGACCAGGTGGTGGCCCTACACTGGCAGAGGCGAGGTGAAAATGTCGAACCGGGCACCAGTATCGAAGATGAGGAGGAGGCGCCGGCCCTGGGCAACTACGTTGGCGGTGGTTTCCCAAGCAACGTCGCTCAGCTGACTGATGACTACCTACAGGCAGTGAACCAACTTGTTTTGGGACAGGCCCTCCCGCCACCTGCAGTGCGCTTCCTGTATTTACCCCGCCCACCAGCTGATATTCGCCGGTACCCCGCGTATCTGCGGCAGCTGGACCTGCTGACCCAGGAAATGGGGCCCACCCTGCTAATTCATGGGGTCACTCCAGTTATTACCACTGACCTTTGACCTGCTTCCCTCACCCCCCCGGGCACGTTCTCACTTGAAATTTTGCCGGTGATAACATTACTGCTGTGTTACAGCAGTGTTCACTTGGAACTTAAGGTGGAAAGTTTTGATACCGTTGAGCACTAGTGAAATGGGACGTGGGGAATGGATTGTGCCTCACGATCTGCCCACTTTTGAATGCAAGACTGGAGACTTCGTAACCCTCTTGCTGCTCGGGTAGGGGTGTATCTGGCATGATAATTGTCAGTTCCATTAGTTTTTACCATTGTGTTGTCCTCTTTGAAAAGACTTGTTTTTCAGTGGTGTATATAGAAAATTGTGTACTTTTAAAAAAAAAAAAAAAAACTATGTATGATTTTTTTTTTTTTTTTTTTTAACTTAAAATTAAATAAACTGCTGTGTTTTAAGGTGTGGTCTTGTGCTTTTATGAGCTGAGAGCTGCCATCCTAAGAATGGGAATGTGGTATTTGTGTGTTGCTTTGCTGCACTTTCCTGAATTTGCTCTAGGGAAGTTGGGCAGAACAAATATAATTAAATTATGCAAATGGAGGGCTGTTCTGGAACCACTCAATTGAGATGGAAAATTTAAGGGGAAAAAGGGTTAAAATACCCCATAAATTTCACTTCCCCCCCCGATACAAGTGAGTAGAACTTCTAGGTTGCGTATGTAGTCATTGTTTAGATTTCAGAGCAAGCCTGGATAATTAAGCTTTCAAAATACTGGTCTCTTTCCCAGCTGGTCCGTAGCTTTGGTAATGAGGTTTTAAGTCTCATTTCTTGGACCCACGGAAGTGGGTTTCTGGAGGAGATGGTGGACGGCTATGGCAGGATTTCCACCAGAATCATTCAGTTTTGCAGAAGGTAAGAAACTTTACACAGGGGTAGCTCTACCCATGGGCTTATAGGAAAAAAATAGTCCCACGAAATTTGCACCCCCTGGTGGCCGCCATCTTTAATTTCAATATGGCTGCCATTCTGCAAATATCACCCATAACTTCAAAACCAAGACAAATGTGTGTGCTGCTAGCCCCCCATTTTCAGGGTCAGGGAGTCTCCTAAGACCAATCTGAAGTCCGACAGACATCCGCCATATTGGATTTCAAGATGGCGGCCATGCTTTTCAGCATTCATTATGAAGCAGATGGTCACAAATGGTGGCATGAGGACTCTAAATCTGAGCAGGCACTGGTTTGAATGTACATGTAAGTAGGCCTAATAAAAATTGAGCCTGACATGAACACCAGGGGGCGCCATAGCCACTGCGTAGAGGGACAGCAAATGCTTGTATGAGTGATTTGCCAAATTCCAAAAAGTAAACTGAAAACATCATACGTAACACTTAACCTTTCTAGAAGGTCAGAGTTTAATTTTAGCTGAATTATGTCATTGTTGGCACTCCATATCAATTACAAGGCAGTGCTGCCATCTATGATTCAAGTTGAATACAAGTCATGCCCAATTCATTACCTTTATCATGTCAAAGCAACGAAATTGAATTAGTCACTCCTTTTAGTAGGTGTTTTGATGATGAAACAATCAAATGTAAGAAGATAGAGGTAAGATACATGTACATGCCAGATCAAAAAACAAATACAGATGGAGCATGTGGTGACATGTCAAATGTGAAACACAGTGAGTGAAAGCAGTAAACATTTCACAAATCCAGCATGGCTTGAGCACTTTGAATGGTTCTTCAGTTGGAGTGACTTTGCTTAAACCTGAGGCTTCAACAGACATTGGCAACTCCACTTTAATAGTCAAAGTTGTCCCATGGAATGGCTAATATTGGTCTTTGAGTGACTTTTCAATTGCAGCTAGTGTAACAACAGATATTAAAAATATGATTTTACTGCTGCCATCTTGGATTTTAAAATGGCTGACATTGGATTTGGACAAATGGTATGACTAGGTTCCTTGCCCCCAAAATGTAGGTTTTAGAGTTTGAAATGTCTTATGTTGCTTACATTAGAAGTTAATTCAAAAAGTCTGAAAAATGGCAGCCATCTTGAAATTCAATATGGCGGATGTCTGGACTTCAGATTGGTCTTTGGAGATTCCCTGACCCTGAAAATGGGGGGGCTAGCAGCAAACAGAACACTTCTATCTGTCTTAGTTTTGAAGTTATGGGTGATAATACAGAATGGCAGCCATATTGAAATTCAAGAGGGCGGCCACCAGGGGGTGCGAATTTCGTGGGGCCATTTTTTTTCCAGAACCCCATGAGTAGAACTACCCCTGTGCAAAGTTTCATACTTTCTGCAAAAGCTGAACGATTCTGGTGCTTAGCCGCTTCACTAAGAAAAGGTTAAATAACACAAGGGCTGGCAAAACCTGGTCTGGGATTCTACCTATGCATGTTGACCTAGAATAACATGACATCTAGCGACTAGGGAGGTTAGAGGGATCAGTTGGCTGGTTAACTGTGCCAGGCAAAACCTGGAAATGCACACCACTTCCACCCTTGATGTGGGACAGTTCTGGGTTTGGTTGGTGCAGTAATCCAAACACTAATTGTTGACTAATCCTCCATTGATACAGGCCTGTCCATCTTCTGTAGTGCTGTTATGAGCAGTAATCAACTGGGACTGGCATGCCACTGCCCTGCTTTATAGCAAACAACCCTGCACTCTGGACTCTTTGGGTCTTGAGAGCGAGACAATTTCCTATAGATTTAGACTGGTGATGTACTGTAGTGTAAATGGCTCGCCATAGCTCACTGTCCTCCATGCCACCAAATAGAATTCACAGCCCACACAACTCATTGTCACCTTTTATTTATATAACTTTTAAGGAACTGGAAACAAAACCTATATACAGTTTCTCTGTACATATCCATCTTGTCCTGACAGAGCAACAACTGTGATATAAAAAGCAAGACTGCCAAATGGAAGAGACTGGCACGCAATTGCAGAAATTGTACAATGGCCCATCAAATTACATTGGTCTGACTTCTGTGGCCACACCTCTTTTTCAGGCCCCCTCTGCATAATTAAGTGGAGTGCCTCAGTGGTGGCAGAGGACAGAGGTCATGGGTCACAGGCAAAAAGGTTGGCCTGCCTTCTGTGCAGAGGCTCGTTGACCAGTGGAATTTGCGGAGCAGCACCATGGCAACAGGAAGACTGTCTGATGCATACATACACATTGATTCTGCTCTGTCCAATCTGTTGTGGTTTTGCTATACCATAGAATTCACAGGACTACCCAGATTCTGTCCAACTGGGTTTTGGTATTTACAGAAAGTAGAAAATGCACAGCAACTAAGTGCGTAGTGACTTCTGGAGGGTAAAGCCCCAAAAAAGTGGAGAGTGACCAACCCAGAAGTCCCAAGAAGGACTTCTAGAACGGAGATGTGCAGATCATCACGAATACTTAATGTCAACTTCATGCAGCTATTTGGTACTATTGACTGTACAGTGTACAGCCTGAGAAGACTGCCTCGACCCGAGGACTTGCGCGAGATCTGACGCAACTTTCAAAATACATGTAGGGCTCTGGTCTGGTTCAAAATGTACCTTCCGGTTCCATCGACCAAGTTTCTGGCTTGTTTCTGCAGTAGCAAATCATCATCAATGGCTCTCCCACTATTGTTAGCTCTTCGTTCATTTTTAGGTAGACAAATCGGCCGTGGCGCGCAAGATGTGATGTGGCCCATGTACATTATAAGTGGAGGTGAATGGTGCAGGTCGTATGACCCGCATTAAAACTGACTTCGAACAAGTTTGACTTTCATATTGAGCTATGCAATCTATAACACATGCTGTTTCTTTGGGCTATAGAGTACAGATGCATCGAAGTAGTGCATTTCCTTTGTTTGGCAGACTTCATACGTTACAATAATCATTCTTGGTCTACGGGCACAGTTGCGACTGACTGACCGAATCATCCAGGCCTATTGCTAATGGACATGCATAGGTCTACGTATCGCATTTTTTCATGATGTGCATAAAAGGCTAACAGGTGTCCTGGGGGACGGTCAAGACCAAAGGGCCTTGCCTAGGTCTCATAAGGGAAGACTTCCGCATTTTGAACGACTCGCGAGTTCTTGTAGGTTTTCCAACATGGCTGCCAACGAGGGTTTGCAAACTTTGCATCAAATTCTACTGAACAAGCTGAGCGGAAGTGTGGATACTGATGTTGACAACACTGGACACCATCTTGAAAAGCAAGGCGATACTGTTCGCAGATGTTCTCGCTTGTCTGTGCAGGACTAAACAGTGTAATTGTTCAAGAGCCAAGAACCCTTGTGCTCTTGCTTGATCAAGCCCCTGATCCCATGTATGAAAGACCAACATGCAAACAGCACAGCCGATGGTCTTAAATTCTGATGAATCATTTGTGTCCTTTCCTGAGACCAACACACATCAAATTTAGGCTTCTATGAGACCTGTAATGGGGGGCTGAAGGTACGATTCTGTGGAAAAAGTATTTGCCCTTTTCCTCATTGAGACCGCCCGAAGGGTGTACCTTAACCTAGGTGGTTTAAGCTGGTTTCCTGTCTGCATCGGAGTTAGCATCATGCTTTTGAGCAGACCAGATCTCAGCAACCGATTGACACGATGGCTTCATACTTTTGGCATGTGGTTATACGAATGTCTGATTGTGCATGCACCAAGTTAGGTTCACTCAGGTCAAAGGTCAAGGTCACTGGACATGAAAATGTGCTTTATGTCGTGCGAACAAGATCTCCACAATCATTTGGCACAATGACTTCATACTTATGGCATGTGTCCATTCTAATGTGTAATTGTGCATCCAGTATGTTATGCTCACCTGGGTCAAAGGTCAAGGTCAACGGACATGAAAATGTATTGTGCCAATGAGATCTCCATAACTACTTAGCGCAAGCGCTTAATACTTTAGGGATGCGTTTATACCAATCTCTAGTTGTGCATCCATCTTTAGGTTCACCTGGGTCAAAAGTCACAGGATGAATTCACTCATTTTTGCTCTGCAAAAAATGACTTTCTCCAGTTCTTTTAGCTTGACGGAAATGTTTCAGATCAAATAATTTTAATGTGACTGATCATAAAATGAAGTTTTTAAACAGTCATTTCATTTATTGAAGGGTTTCTCAGAGTTAGTCCAAACCTATATCACCCATGAAGGTGACAACTGAAATCAAATGTTTGCGATAATTGGCAATGAGCCTTAAAGATTAAAGAATTTTGGCCCACTCTTAGCAGAGTTGGTTTAATACAGCCACAATGATACACACTGGAGGGTTTTTTGTGTGATCTGTCCATTTAAGGTCACGCCACTGCTTTTCATTCTGATTCAAATCAGGACTTTGACGAGGCCACCCCAAAACCTTCATCTTGCTGCTTTTGAGCCATTCACAGGTGGACTTGCGCGCGAGCTTCAGATCACGGTCCAGCTTCATAAACCAGCTTGAGCATTAAGTCACAAATTGATGCCAGGACACTCTCCTTTAGGATTTTCTAGGAGAGAGCAGAACTTACAGTATCATAAATTATAGCATGTTTTCCCAGACCATCACACTAACACTGCCATGTTTTATCGTTAGTCTGATGTGTTTCTGTGGACTGCTTTCTAAGCTTTATGCAAGATGTAAAGGGACCCACATCTTCCAGAAAGTTCCACTGATGTCATCAGTCCACAGAATACTATCCCGAAGTCTTAGGGGTCTTGAAAATGTGAGACAAGCCTTCGTGTTCTTCTTGGATAGTAGAGGTTTTTGTCTTGCAGCTCTCCCATAGCCATTTTTGCCCGGTTTCTCTTATTTCGGAACGGCAAACACTGACCTTAACTGAGGAAAATGAGGCCCATAGTTCTTCTGATGTTCGTCTGGGTTCTTTTGTGCCCTTATGGATGAGTGGTCAATGCACTCTTGGAGAAATTTAGGTAGGCCGGCAACTCTTGGGAAGATTAAACACTGTTCCAAGTTTTATCCAATCGTAGATGATCGCTCACACCAGAGTTCACCAAAGTCCCAGAGCCTTAGAAATGGCTCTGTTACCCTCTCGAGATCAATGGATATCAACAACTTTGTTTCTTATTGGTTTTTGCATTTCGCCTACTTCACATTGCCAGGAGGTTCCATTTAAGGGATGATCAGATACAACAGGGCAGGCAGTAAATATGGATGTGTTGATTGAAATAAAAGACCCTTGTGCTAAAAGTCCTTAGGTCACAAAATGTTCATTTTGAGAGGAAAAGGGCCAGTATATATATATAATAGATCCATAAAATCTTTTAATTGAAGACACCAGCGCTAAAAGTATTTTAGTGAGAAAATCGACCTGGATAACTAAGACGTTTTCCCATCCTTACCTCATGGTGTGTCAAAATGTGACATTAGCACTTTCACCCCAAGGCACTTCGATCGAACCCAATTACAAATTACATGTCTCATTGGTTGATTTAGAAACTCCAGGGCCAATTACTTTTTCACCTAGGGCCAGGTAAGATTATTTGGCTTTTTTCTGTCAATAAATGAAAGCATCATTTAAAAACTTCATGTATTTACTAAAGTAATCTTTGTCATATTAAAATTATTTTGTTGACCTGAAACATTGAAGTGTGATGAATATGCGAACATAGACTAAACTAGGAAGGGGCAAATACTTTTTCAAAGCACAGCAAGTTAGCTTGCTAATAGTGAATAAATCCAATTACGTAAAACAATTTCAGTTTAGGCCTATTATAAAAAGGCGGATTTGATAAAATGGCAACGAGAATTTTGATTTTGTTTAATTAATAAAATGGGAGATATCTTAGTTGTCACGTTTTCCACCTCTGCACGTCATTTTGGTTTTTCTAACAGAGTTGTCCTGCTATGTTTCGGTATCAAATCTCTGCTGTCTCGGGTCAGGTCTGCCCCAGATCTGAACCCTGCGAGTTGTATTCAGGTTCGGATTCAATATCCATTCAAGATCCGAAAGTACTCGTGTTCACAGGCTTGGTTCACGTACAATATTTCAATCAAGATTCAAGTTCTAATACAGATGCATCAGCAGCTGCCATTAGCCGCAATACTCCGATACGAATGGCAAATTTTCCATTCATTATGAATGGCTGCACTGTGGATTCTGGGCAAGATGGCTGCAAAAGGAGTAATTGTTTTGGCTACTGAAAAATGAATAGAAGCCTATTAGGAACTTCATAATGGCACTGCTTAAACCCTGTTGACATCAATCATAAATCAACTATTCCAATATTTTCCCCTTAATCCATCAAATATAAGTTGTTTGATCATATGTATAGCGCATATTCAGGCACAAAAATTATTTGTCCCACATAGTCATTTTGACACGACCCACACATTGCTCTGAAATGTTCATGGACATGCATCATCTCCGCATATGCCCATGTGAAGCTAGCACCAAAATGCAGTCATTCGCTGCATCAGTCCTTGCGGGGCTTTTCTTGCGGTCAGTCT
Organism: Gymnothorax javanicus; assembly: GCA_029692085.1. NCBI lineage: Eukaryota > Metazoa > Chordata > Actinopteri > Anguilliformes > Muraenidae > Gymnothorax > Gymnothorax javanicus. The sequence continues at coordinate 142,838,144 of CM056198.1, read as the reverse complement.
TCCCAACAATTTCACGACATTCCAGTTTGACCCAGAACCTCACATTTCATTTGGGGGTGTTCTGCGTTCTAAAATGTGAAAAAAACAACAAAAAAAAATCATCTTGCAAAACACGATCGTGCAGTGGCAATGCACGTTCTTGATCAACCCCTGAAGATGCAAAATCACAAATGCACTGGAGCGTCCTCAAACGAGCATTCAAATCATGATGTAACAATGAAAACCAATATCAGACAGCAACGAAGTTCCAGAATACTGTCTAGTCTGAATTCCAAAAAGCATCCCTTTCAAAGGCTTACTGCAGCACCAGAATCTCCTTTCATCCCATGAAACGTTTGGTAGGTACAAATCAAAGGACCAAGGGGAACGTAAAAGCCAAATATTTGCAAAATTAAAGAAAAGAAACTGGTCCTCACTGGTCCTGAAGAGTTTCTTGCCGGCTTGAAATCAGCACCCAGTTCAGAGCCAGGAATCCAGATGAGGCAGGGCTACCGTAAAGTCGATAGGTTTTGCTCAATCAAAAATATACGTGGGAGTGTACAATACTGAGGTTTGCAGAGAAATGTTGGACCCCACTGTACCCTACAGTAAAGTTTCTGAATGGCTTCAGCAAGCCTGTAAATCCTCCTGTGAAAATGGTTACCAAGCAAAGAAAAATACGCCTCATTCGAAAAGAGGGTCTATAAATGTTGATGCCTGTAATACAAAACTGCCCAACCCTGTTTGATTCAAATTTGACACACCTCATTCAACTACCGAGCAACTTGGACCAAAAACCATTAGAATGGTGGATCTCCAGGAAAAACGGTAGGGCAGCCCCACTGTTAACTGAATTACAGTAAAAAGCATTGAGGGACTGTTCACACTGAAGACTATACAGCCCTGGTCTCACTGGACCGTTATGATTGGGTTTCCCTGTTCTAACGCCAATAGCAGGGATCTTCAAATGAGGCCGTCATATCAAAATCCAGTCCGTGTTTCGCATTTCTCTCAGGCAAATAACGGAACAATCGGTGCTACTGATTGGCCAGGCTGTCTTCACACCCGACTCCCGCTAAAGGGAGAACGGAAAACCAGCAGACTTCCTCCCTTGAGGATAACGATTTGATGGTCCCTGGTGTTTACGGTAAAAGTACTATGGGATGGTACAAGTTAGGGGGCGATGGGAGGGTACAGTAGACGGCCAGTGCATTGACGTGAGGGTGGGCATGTTCGGCTACTCGCTGAAGCGTTTTCGGGGTCCCGACCGCGCCCGGCCGGAGCGGCGGATGGTCTGCTTGGCGTCACGGCACCGCTGACAGGTGAAGACGTCGGGCACGTGCGTGCGGCGGATTTTGGCGCAGGACAGGTGCACCCAGGTGCCACACTCGCCGCATTCTATCATGGGACGTCCCGCGAAAGGCTTCATGCAGAAGCAGGTGATCAGATCCCATGAGTCTTCCTCTGTATAGGAGGAAAAGGGGGGAGGGGGAGACAAGAGTTGAATGTGAGGACAACTATTAAAAAAAAAAAAAGTACAGGACCCGCCCCCCGGCATGACTCGATACAGAATAAGACCAAGGTATTGCAACGGGGACAGGAATAATCAGTTTCGATATGTCACACCCACATTTGCTCTTAATTATTCATTTAACTCCATCAATGATTCAATTACCCCGATCAATTATCCAGTTAGCCCAGACGGCCGACCAGAGTTGGTGTTCGTTTAAATAAAGCAGCGTCCAGGAGCAGAGCTTTACATCTGAGCGCAACTCTATACACGTCGCTCAACAATCCAGGATAATCTGAGAACCAATGATTTCATGAATAAAAAACTTGGTTTACTACGATTCAAAAAACATTTAGTGTGATGTGATTGAGTCTGGCCCGGAATCATCTGGGATGGCTGTGTGCACTCCTGTGCTATAGAAGGCAGATTAATATCGCAATGAAAACTACAGACTACAAACAAAAACAGGATTATCGACCTTCAATGACGGAGGGAGGTGGGGCTATCCTTTGATATACTTTGTAACGCATTGAAATGGATGCAATTAGGTCGAGGTGCCCAGAAAGTTCCAAAAAAAACATGGCATTTTATCTTGTATTGTATGTACAATATTCATATACACTTTTTTTCAGTTTTCCTTCAGAGGCATACTTCACAACAGGTCTTGAACTAATAAAGGCAAATAAAAAATAATCAATGCCAAAATGACGGAAGTCCTTCAGTCGGCATTTGTAGATAGAAATTTTTGTCAAATAAATAAATGCTGGCTTTTTGATGACACAAGGCTGAGATATCAAATTAGTCAATGTTATTTTCATCACTTCCCAGTGTAAGGACAGAAGAATTAAAAATAACAACAACAACAACAACAAACAACAACAACAAAAACATTTCATACATAATATATTGGCATCTTCTGCGCAGCTATTCAGCATATTCAACCAGGTATTGTAAAAGCTGCTTTACGAGACAGGAAACCCAACGAACACATTTGCAATAATGTAAGTACAACCACTTTGAAACCCACAGGCAAATTATATCGATTTAACCTGCACAGTGTGCTGCATTTTCTGCATGAACTGACTGAAGAGGCTAATGTTCATTGTTAGCCTACAGTTTTGGCATCACTAGCAGCACGCTAAAGCACGATACGGGTTCGGAGGGGCTTCCTCTGGTGTGTACAGTGATCTTGGATTAATCACCAGAGGTAAATAATTACCCGACTCCAAAAACACCTTGCCTTCTAAATGCTCTGCATACAATGATAGTTTGTTCATTGACAAGAACGAGTGTATTTTTGCTTTCTGAGCGTGATTTTGCCAGGTTGGTTAAATAGGCTACATGCATGTAATCTCTCTGTCTGCAGCTGAACTCCAGGTACTGCAAGTTTGTGCTTAAATGACCCATATTATGGAAAATGCTTGTCCCCAGTTCAGTCCACCTGTACAGTGGTCTCCGCTGTATCTAGCAGCCAAGAGAAGGCAGACTTCGAAGACTCCCCAGTTCTGCGTGTACGACAGCATTTGACTTCTTTGGTTTGAAATTCCTCCCATTTTCTACATCACAAAATGACCAGCTCTGAACGTGTGCCCTGCTCCCACCCACAGCCTTTGAAGACTCCCTGAAATCTCTTAGGACTAAAGGTGCTTATTTGGCAGTTAGCTCTGTATGCCAGCCAATCAGATCTAAGCTCATTCTCAAAGATGGGACATTCACTCAAAACAGCCTGTTCTTCAGAAGATAGAGAACGGCAGTCAGTGAACGGCCTACAAATTCTAGTTTTGCAAAAAATGCTCGCTTAAACCTCCCTTTCTGACATCCAAGAATATAACCTGGGGCAAAAAAAAAAAAAAAAAAAAAAAAAAAAAAAATCAGCAGAATATAGGACCTTTACATCCCTGTCGCTCCAGTGACATTTACAGTGCGCGACTAAACTGTGTTGTAACTTAATGAACCTGAAACACCAGCTAAATACCAACATGTAAAACGAATCCACTGAACTGAATGAGCCATGTTTATGAAATAAGGCCCTGGGCTTCAGTGAGCGACGACTGAAAGCCTACCTTCCATTTGACCCTGACTCCCAGACAAGTCCTCTGTGCCATTAGCTGAAACACAAGGGGAAAAGCTAATCAACACCACAACTCAAAAAGGATTAGGCAGGTTAAATAATGGATGTAGATAGAACAGCTCAATCCATTACCGAAAAGAAATCTCACAGTCAGTCAACTTATTAAGCAAAAGTAAAATGAGGCCACGATGACTTTCCCTTCCTTTTCTAAAAATACTGTAAGCACTTTTGGGAGTTCTGGTAATGAGATTCTATAAACAGATTTTACTTGAGGATTGATACTTGGAGTTAGAGTAACAAATAGGGGAAAAAATTACCCTAAAAAACAGAAAGGGGCAGAGGGAAAGGGGGAAGAGAGAGGGAGGAGAAATAGAAAATGGTACAGAGAGAGAGAGAGAGAGAGAGAGAGAGAGAGAGAACTGACCTGAGGCGTTCACCGAGTGAGCATCCATGTCACTGCCCCCGTCGCTGTGGTAACCAGTGTCCTGATCGTCAAGGGCGTGCCGAGCCAGACATCTCTCGATGACCAGCTGCAGGATGTCCGTCCCCCCACCCTCCTCCATCCTCCGGCCATCTCTCCTGCGCTCCTCCTCCGTCACACTCCCTCCCCTCTCCTCCTCCACCTTCCTCTCTCCTCTCCCACACTCCCTCTCTCCATCTCCCTCCCGCTCCCCCGTCTGCAGGCGCTCGGCCCCTTTGGTCACGGACTGGTCCCTCGGCCCCTCCCAATCTTTACTCCAGCAGGGCAATGCTGCAATGCCATTGGCTGCTTTCATGGGGAAGCGTTGACCAAACAGGCAGTGGGCGGGGTTTGAGAAGTAAGTGGGAGGTACAGCTCTGTCAATAGGGCTCGCTACGGATACTTTAAAAGTGTTACGGTCCTCTGGATCTTGGTCAGTTAGTTGCTTTGGCCCAGGACTCAAAGTCCCACAATGCCTTGCATCGTGCTGGTGCCCGGGGAGGGGTGGGGCAGGAGAGACCACGCCCCTTGAGGGAGAACCTTCGTGGAGAAAGTCGACCTTCCTCCACTGGAACTGAGGCAACTGCTGGCCCAGCAGCTTCCTCGGGGACCCCTTGGTTTTCAGGGGCTTTAGCACATCCTTGCTAGGCCTTTGGTCCTCGTGCGATGAGGTCTCCTTTAGTTTCCTTCTCTTCTCGCTGTTTACTTGTGCAGCCCCACCCCTCTTTGCCAGGACAGGGCTGCAGCGCAAATCAGGGCAGGAGGAAGTGGATGAGGAGGAAGAGGAAGGGGAAGCCCTGCCTTCGCTATGGAGTGGGCTCTCCCCTGGAAGCCTGTTATTACACTGTCTTTCCTGTAGGGGGAGACCACACAAATACTTTGGCCAAAACAATCAGAGCGCAGTTGAAAATCCAAGTCACCGAGTTAAAACTCTCATTCAAATTGACCTGCCCTGTAAAGAGAATCAAATTGACATACATGTTTAAAGTTCTTAAGTTTTATTAAACTCTTTTGATACATCCGAATGGCCATGGCGTCGGATACAAAATTCACTTCAGAACTTCAAAACAGCATGTACTTCTTGATATAATCCCTCCTAAAGATGAGTCTACATTATTCGTTTGCTCTTAAAAAGCTATATTTAATTACAGTGCCGTGAAAAAGTATTGGCCCCCTTCCTTATTATTTTTTTGCATATTTGTCACACTTAAATGTTTCAGATCAAACAAATTTTAATATTAGACCAAGATAACCTAAGTAAATACAAAATGCAGTTTTTAAATGATGATTTCATTTATTGAGGAGAAAAAGCTATCCAAACCTACCTGGCCCTATGTTAAAAAGAAATTGCCCCCTGAACCTAATGACTGGTTGTGCCACCCTCTGCGACAACAACTGCAATCAAAAATTTGCAATAACTGGCAAGGAGTCTTTCACATCGCTGTGGAATAATTTTGGCCCACTCTCCTTTGCAGAATTGTTTTAATTCAGCCACATTGGAGGGTTTTCGAGCATGAATGACCCGTTTAAGGTCATTCCACATCATCACAATCGGATTTAGGTCCAGGCTTTGACTAGGCCACTCTAAAATATTCATTTTGTTTTTTTTTTTTTTTTTAAGCCATTCAGAGGTGGACTTGCTTGTGTGTGTCCTGCTGAATAACCCAATTGTGCTTGAGCTTGAGATCAAGAACTGATGGTTGGACATTCTCCTTCAGGATTTTCTGGTAGAGAGCAGAATTCATGGTTCCACCAATTAGGGCAAGTCGTCCAGGTCCTGAAGCAGCAAAGCTGCCCCAGACCATCACACTACCACCAACATGTTTGACTTCTGGTATGATGTTATTTTTATGAAATGCTGTGTTAGTTTACACCTGATGTAACGAGACGCACACCTTCCAAAAAGTTCAACTTTTGTCTCGTCGGTCAACAGAATATTTTCCAAAAAGTCTTGGGGATCATCAAGATGCATTTTGGAAAATGTGAGATGAGCCTTTGTGTTCTTCTTGGTCAGCAGTGGTTTTCGCCTTGGAACTCTCCCACGGATGCCATTTTTGCCCAGTTTCTTTCTTGTAGTTGAATCATGAACACTGACTTTAACTGAAACAAGTGACGCCTGCTGTTCTTTAAATGTTGTTCTCGGTTCTTTTGTGACCTCCTGGATGAGTAGTCAATGCGCTTTTGGAATCATTTTGGTAGGCTGGCTCTCCTGGGAAGGTTCACCACTGTTCCAAGTTTTCTCCATTTGTGGATAATGGCTCTCACCGTGATTCGCTGGAGTCCCAAAACCTCGGAAATGGCTTTGTAACCCTTTCCAGACTGATAGATGTCAATAAATTTGTTTCTCATCTGCTCTTGGAATTTCTTTAGTTCGCGGCATGATGTGTTGCTTTTTGAGATCTTTTACTCCTCTTTACTTTGTCAGACAGGTTCTATTTAAGTGATTTCTTGATTCAACAGGTCTGCCAGTAATCAGGCCTGGGTGAGGCTAGTGAAATTGAAAAAAAAAAAAAAGTGGTCAATCACAGTTAATTCATGAGTTTATGGGGGGGCAATTACTTTTTCACACAGGGCCAGGTAGGTTTAGGTAGCTTTTCCCCTTAATAAATGAAATCATCATTTAAAAACTGCATTTTGTATTTACTCGGGTTGTCTTTGTCTAATATTAAAATTTGTTTGATGATTTGAAATATTTAAGCGTGACAAATATGCAAAAAAAAAAAAAAAAAAGAAATCAGGAAGGGGGCAAATACCTTTTCACGGCACTGTATGTGTTTGACTGAAACTCTTTCCCATGATGCAAGCAACCAAAGTGCAAAGCACTGAATGAAAGGAGCACCATCACAACATAAAAACAGGACAGCCAAACTGTTTTCTGACATTCTATTTGCAAAGCCCTAAACATCCCTATAATAGCCACTTCAGAGGCAATTGGAAAATCAACAACTTTTCCAGGTTAAGAAATCAAATCAAAAAGCTCAGAGAATACATGGAATAAAACTGAAATGCCCTACTGTGAAAGTCACCCACTTGAACACATGGCCTAAGACAACACTGCAGAAAGACGGCAAATAGAAAAAAATAAAAAATAAATAAAATAAAATAACTTTGCAATGTATTTTTTCAAGAAACACTTTAGGAAGTAATATACATATGCATTTAAGACATTAAATGATGTGCGAAAACACACATACAGAGTCCAAATTATTCTCGAATTTATTGTTAGTGAAAATCTATAGCCTACCTCCGCTGTATATGGGATATAACCAGCATACGCCAAAACAAAAGTGCAGAACTGGTTGAAGTCCTCAACGGTGCGCCTTCTCTTCATTGGTGGCTGTTGAAACAATACAGCAACAACAGCGTGATTATCTCCAAAACAACCACAGTAGCGACATAGTCAAGTGTCAGGCGCGCACGCAAGTTTCTCCTAAGATTTCTCCCTCTGAACAAAGCGCAGCGATAGTATGGAGCGCGCAATCACGCGCGAGCTCGCGCGCTCCTGTGTTCACATGTGCGTTCACGGTGTACCCTAGCAGCTAGCGGTGGGCGGTGTCTGAACCATGCAAAAGGGGAGGAGGGGGGGGGGATCACAATGCAGCGACTCATCATTCAACAAGCCGGACTGTAACTGTTACATAAGCCACAAATCTGATTAGTGAGCGGACTGAAATCTTGCCAGTCATTTTTCTTGCGCTTCATTTCGGACAACACAATGGCTGCTCTCAAAGATACAAAGAAAGGTTCAAAGAACTTGGCTTTCAGGACCGATGTATCAATATTTACAACCACCTCGTAACTTTGTGCATCTCATGCAGAACGTTGTCGACGTTTCGCCGTAGCTTGTCAGCGACCAGATTTCACGGAGGTCTTTTTTATTGAATGATAAGAGGTCATAACTCTTTGCCTTGCAGAGCCGTTCGAGGAATTTAGCCAACAAAATGCAATGGTTGTTCGAGCAAGAGTAACCATCGGCTATTCGGTGCGTTGTTTGACGTCGGGTGTGTCAAATTGCTATTGGGATCTTCAGTACTTAGCCTCTTGCCAAAACCAAGCAGGTCGGGAGAAACTTGCGACGATGTGACGGGAGTCAAAGCTTTTTTTGGCACCATATATAATCACACCGTCACAAGAAAGCATATTTCTCTCAACAATCGTTTTGCGCCATTATGCCACAGATATCGATGATGATGATGATACAGTTGATTGGGGCAGCAGAATGCAACAGAAGAAGCACAGTGAATTCTACGATTCTGCAAAGCATATTGAACACCGACACGTGTTGGGATAGCCTAATTAAATTGACGATGTGTCTTTCTCGACGTTTCTATAGGCGATATATTGCACGTGCACGCGAGCAACCCCCAAAAAGTGAAGCCAGCTATATGTCCTTTGTCTTAAGCGCGTGCCGTAAGCTGGACGGAAATTACGAACAGGCTACTAAACTTCAGTCGTCTTAATTCCATGCGCATGGTTAAGCTGCTTTCACACCGGACGCGAAATTAATTTTTCGCACGACAGATTACATTCAAAGTCAATGCAAAGACGCGAAAACGCGTGTCATCGCGTCTTTGCATTGACTTTGAATGTAATCTGTCGTGCGAAAAATTCGTTTCGCGTCCAGTGTGAAAGCGGCTTTAATGTGGAAGAATTAGAACATATTCTGAACTATTCCTACTTTAGTGTTATGAACTTAAGACCGTTTCAATTGCATTTCATTATTGGCACATCGCGCCAGTGCATGAGTAACATTTGATAGGCTACTGTTAGGAATTGTTGAAGAGGGTAGTCGCCCTAAAACAAAATTCGAGTGACAGTAACACAAAGGAACAGGTATCTCAACCCTGACGTAGATAAATACAAAACAACTTACATGGCATTTACATGTCGGTGCCATACTTTTCAGCTCTATTTAACACACTCAGACTAGACAAGCTACCCAGTCTAGTGCATTTATGCACATAATTAGGCAAAACGTAACCTCGCCTACTCCCATATACTGACATCTTTGAACATAAATCCCTTTTTTCTCTAAAGATGGCGACGATGGTACTTAACCTGTCGTTAGTGTGACGTCCACCGTAGTCCAATGACAAATTAATCAATCCAAGAGTACATCTTTAAATTTCTATCTCTAATGACCCATTACTGCAGATCTGAATTTGATGCATGTTCACCACACACCAATAAGACGGATATTTTTTTTATTAGGGAAAGACTCATACACAGTCAACGATCAACTTTGCATCACGAATTAAAATTCCCATCGGGTTGCACAGCTTCTTATAATCTGTCAAATTTAAAGCGAACTTCGGAGAAGACAATCAGCCCCCTTGGTGCATTTGAGATCCGACATTCAAACAATTCAGCCACCACTTTGCAGCAAGACGAACGTTAATAAGCGAAACGTCAATACTGTTCCTCGACCTGAGTGCAATGGTTATTGTTTCTATTTTTCTGCAAACGCTACATGACATGAAAGGCTCGCACAGCGTCGGCAAATGTATCGAAAACAACAGTTTTAAAACCACACTTGCAGGAGTAATTAGGTTCATGACAAATGCTTACCTGTGTAGTCATTGTCAGATCCCCAGAAAGGTCCAGAACAGTTTGTTCTTCACTTCAGATCTTTAGCTAATTAAGTTGCTACTACGATCAAGAGAGAGTTTTTGCAAGTTCAAGCGGTGACAATAGCTAGGAGGCTACACCGTGTCTCATGTTCGTCAAACCGGTCAATAAGATATTCAGTTTATCAAAAATACGATTAAATTAGAGGAAAAGGCGAATGTTGAGGACCGATAAAGTCGAGGTACAGTTGCACTTCCCAAAATGACTTTTAAACCACCGTCAACGTTACCAAAGCTATTTGTCTCTCAACGACGACAACGTCAGAGTGAATAGAAGAGAAAATATTATAGCGTTTATTGTTCCATCGATAAAATTTGCTGCAAGCGAACCTCTAAACGACCTTTTCGAAAACAGCACGTTGTGTCGACATTCCGATCTTGTCACTTGCAAGCTTGCTAGCTGTCCAATTCATCGCCAACCAAAAACAGATAAACTCACTTGCAAAGACAAAAGAAATCTAAATGCACCCAAATACGCAATCAAAGACAGTATCCAAGCGAGGAATGTTAAATCAAAATGGAAAGATCTTTGGCTGTCCACGGTACTTTCTCCAAATTCTGATACAACATACTTCCAAGTAAACCTGCTAAAATTATAAACGCCACACACTCACGGCATAGCTCAAGTCGTTTTAGAGGCTTCACTCCGCCTAGCGGAATACGGCCATTTAACCTAAGCAAGGGGGTCTGTGCAAACACGTTCGTTGATATTTGAATGGAAAATGATAAACCATACGGTATTCTTCCGTAAATCTACGTAAATATACATTTATATGCGTCCAATGCCTTATTTATACATGACATTGGTTATTTTTTATGATCAAACTCGTGATAAAGTGCACGGATCCCCCCCATGCACAAATAGTGGGACGGCCATTTGCTAGAACGGTGCAAGTCTGGCTGTGCAGATTTTGTTGAAGTAGTTTACGCGGAGGATTATCGGTGATATTCTATGATGAATTTGCATAATCTACAACTGGTTTCTCTTTTACTTATTAAACAGGTTAATTATCTAGAGTTTTCCCATATCCGACCAAACAGCATCGGATTTTTATCCTTTTCCTATGGACAGTCTTATTGGTTAGACGACTTGATCGTGATGACTGGTTCATATAAATGTTTTGTTGATTATGTTGGGCAGATATTTTACAGTCGGGTAAACCAACACGTCGGTACAAAAGTAAACAGAATTCATGTGGAATGGTCTCCGAGGTCCGGCTAATGGTTCCCAGCTATTAATCGTGCCTCGTCCTTGTAGTCTATGGCATTGCTCATGGAACACCGATTGACCCATTGAAATAATTGATAAATAGCTAGAGTTGCAAATGTGCAAAGATTACATTCTGCTTATGTACAAACAACATACTGCCTCAACATTGAACATACGTCAGGCAACATTTCGACGGTATGATTTTAAGGAGAATGCCACGCCCCCTCCTAAAAATAAGACCAAAAAAACTCTAAATTAGTGTGCTGCTGACAATTGGGAGTATCTGTTTTGTTTTCAGATCAAAGAAGCACTATGATTACCAATATAGTCTACCGCCAGTTGCCCCAAAATTAAAAATGCGACAGAGAACAGCTGAATTGCTGCTCTCGGGAAAATGTCACGCCTCCTCCAAAAAAAAAAAAAAAAAAAAATTAAACACAACACCAATTAGTAAAGAAACAGTCGATGCACCCAACAGATCTGATCAGCTTGATACTGTACGTTGCTTTAAAGTCACAATATTGAACACACATCGTTGGAGTATGGGGTTTCTCCCATCGAGTCGAGTAACAGTCCTTGAAATAGCTGTCGGTAACCAACCCCTACTTGCTAAGGGAGGGGGTGTGTCTCTACCCCTTCCAAAAAAATCGAGTCACGCCTTCGTTTAAGCACTAGGTGGCGATAGACTTCCTATTTTCCGGGAATCCACTCCATAAAAGGATCCGAGTTTTTGTTATGTGAATTAACGTCGGTCAAACAAGAAAATTTGTGTCCATGGACACGGATGCCCCCGCCACGCAGAGTCTGAGATTTTTTGATAAATAGACCATGCTTAAGTAATCTCGCTGAAGGGGTAATATAAATCCCAAACAGCAAAAATGTGTATTAACGGGGTTCAGATTAGAAAAGTAGAAAGCATTTATCAAATCTCGTTGAATTCCATTCAGTAGTTTTTATGAAGTCAATGAACGATACCCTCTATTGCAGCGGAGTATCAGCAAATTTTGACAAATTTCACCGAAGTTCAAAAGCCCCTAAAACTGTAAAATTATCCAATTTTGTCAAACAAAACAGGAGATGCAGACCTTCAATCTTTCTAGAAAGCATTTACAAAAGCTTGTTTAATTCTGTCCAGTAGTTTTTGAGAAATTGATTGACAACATCCCCTATACAATGCCCTGCGTAAGGATGGACGGACAAGGGTAACTATGCGCCCCTACCAGATACAACCCCAATCTCCAAAAACGTTGCGATGCTGTGTTGAATGTAAATAAAACAGAATTCAATGATTCGCAAATCACCTAAAACTTAAATTTTTTTGAAAATGGTACAAAGACAACATATTAAATGTTTAAACTGAGTAACTTTATTCTATTCTGAAAAATAGCTGCGCAATTTGAATTTGATGCCAGCAACTATTTTCAAGAAAGTTGGGACAGTGGCAAAGATAGACTAGAAAAGTTGTATTATGCGACAGAAATACACCTGGTGGAACATCTCACAGCTAATTAGGTTAAATGGCAGCAGGTCAGTAACATGATTGGGCATAAAAAAAAGTTTTTCAGAAGTAAAGATGGTGAGAGCTTAACCATTGTGTGAAAGCCTGCATGGGCTAATAGTTTAAAAGAATTTATGAATAATGTTTCTCAACATAAAATTGCAAAAATTTGGAGATTTTTTTCCTCTACGATACATTATATGATTTAATGATTCAGAGAATCCGGAGAAATTTCGGTCTGCAAGGGACATGGCCAAAAACGAATGAACATAACATAACATAACATGAATGGCGAGAACAGGCCGTTCAGCCCAACTAGGCTCGCCAGTTTCTTTATACTATTGTGAATATATCACTTCAGATACTCAATGACTCAATGGTATCTAGCTTTAAGTCAAGCCTGCTCTTGAAAACTCCCAAGGTCTCTGCCTCAACAATATGGTCAGGCAAGCTGTTCCACACCGAAATTACTCTTTGGGTGAAGAAATATTTCCGATTATCAGCGCTAAATTTACCTTTGGTCAACTTCCACTTGTGACCCCGAGTTCTACTAACAACACTTGGTCAAAGGAATCCTACATAATACACTTTGTTAATCCCTTTAACATATTAAAAGACCTCAATCAGATCACCCCCAAGTCTCCTTTTCCTAAGACTAAAGAGATTAAGGATCTTCAGCCTTTTCTCATAGCTTTCATCTTTTATACCCGGAATTAGCTTAGTGGCTCTTCTCTGAACTTTTTCCTAGAGCCTCTATAACTTTCTTATAGTATGGTCCCCAGATCTGTACACAATACTCCAGATGTGGTCTGACGAATGTGTTGTACAAAAGAAGCATCACCTCCTTGGATTTGTACTCAATACTTTTGGCAATGTATCCCAGCATCCGATTGGCTTTTTTAACTGCTACGGCACAATGGCTAGAGCCTGTGAGGGTTTGGTCAACAATCACTCCCAGATCCATTTCGTGTGGAGCACATTCCAGTTTAAAACCTCCCATGAAGTAATCCCGTCTAATGTTTTTATTACCTACATGAACAACTTTACATTTCGCAACATTAAATTTCATTTGCCACATTTCTGCCCAATTCTGGATTCTATCCAAATCATCCGGAGGGGCATCATGGAAAACAAATAATGATAAACCAAATAGCTTCCGTATATTACTATATATCTGGTCACACTTTATTAAAAACAACCATACGCCACACATTAGCATTCCATAACGTGTTGATGTTTGCATTTCAATTAGCTTATCGAAGATAGACACGTGACTCGTCACACTGCAAGTCAGGAGTCCGCGTCAGTCTTCGCCTCCTTCTTACGGCCGCAAGCTTCAAGCCGTGAAGCAGCACTGCATTAAAAAAAAAAGTCAGGTTTCTGGAAATCGCTGTATGGGCTCAGGAACACATCTGTCAACTACTGTTGGTGAACAGAGCTAATTGCTGCATCCACAAATGCAAGTTAAAACTTTGCCATGTGAACATTTAACCATATCTAAACAAAATCCAGAAACACTGCTGCCTTCTCTGGGCCCGAGCTCATTTAACATGAACAGAGGTGAAGTAGGGAACTCCTCTGTGGACTGTCCGATCAAAATGTTAAATTCTTTTGGAAATTCATGGACGCTGCATCCTCCGGGCTAAAGAGCGGAGACACCATCCAGCTCAGTATCAGCGCGCGGTTCAAAAGCCAGCATTCATGATAGTATGGGGTGAATTAGTGCACACGGCATGGGTAACTTACACATCTATGAAGACAACATTAATGCTGAACAATACATACAAGTTTTGGAGTAACGTATACTGCCATCCAGACATCTTTTTCAAGGAATGCCTTGCTTATTTCTGCAAGACAATACTAAACACCACGTTCTGTGCATATTACGATGACATGAAGAAGAAGTAAGCCTGCTCCGAGCCAAGTGTCCCATCAGGCCGGTGCTTAACTTCGGTTTCGGTGGCTTGAAGCGACGAGGAGCACTGTTACTCCCCCTGGATGGGATACAAGGCCATCGCAGGTACTCCCCCAGCTCTTAGTCAGGATTCCCTGACAATTTGCTAGCACCCATTTATACACCTGTATGGAGTGAGGCAGTGTGGGAGTGGAGTGTTTTACAGCAAAGGCCGTGGCAAGGACTTGGTATCAAAAGGTCCTGGGTTCAAGTCAAGCCTACTTAACCACTGTGCTACCGCATCTCACAATTACAGCGACATGGCTCAGTAGTTTCAGAGTCTGGCTGCTTAACTGGCCTGCCAGCAGTCCAGACCTATCAACCACTGAGAATATTTGGCACATTATGAAACGAGAAATATGAGACAGGAGGCAGTGAAATGTTGACGGCTGAAATCCTGAATCAGAAAAGAAAGCGAAAATATTTTGCTTTCAGAACTACAGCGTTTGGTCTCCTCAGTTTCCAAATACTTAATGAGTGTTGTTAAAAAAGGAGGTGACGCAACATAGCAATGAACAACCATCCATCCCAACTTTTTTGAAATGTGTTGCTGGCATTAAATTTAAAATGAGCGGATATTTTTCAAAAAACAATAAGGTTCCTCAGTTTAAACATCTGACGTGTTGTCTTTGTAGCATTTTCAGCACAATTTAAGGTTTAAGTGATTTGCAAATCATTTAATTCTGTTTTTATTTACATTCGACACAGCGTCCCAACTTTTTTGGAAATGGGGTTGTATGGTGGGGGCATAATAAAATTGTTACTCAACACCAGCTTACAGGGGGGTTGGAGAATTGAATGCACAACGACAAGGAACTCAACACAACCAAGAAAAAACCAACAATGTTGTTCAAAGGACATTTATTTGCACAGTTACTGTGAACATTTAATTCTGGTATTTATAAGTTACAGCGCCAAACAATAAGAACTCCATGTTTATATCTGGCATCCTTAAATTTGTACATACCAATTTAGCTCCTGCATAGTTTCTTTTTTTCGAAGGGGATACTACAAGGTTGGTACCAGGGGTAGGGGTGCCAGGAATAATAGTGATAAAGGGACTTCCTACAAACTCCCTTAAGGAATCCCCCAAGCTATGAAACGTTCTCACAACCATCCCGCAACATTACTGAAATGCCATGTTGGTTATTACAACAACAGCAGCATTGCATATTAGGTTGAAATACTGGCAGCTGAAGGGACACTGGAATCCCTACCTCACTAAACACCTCAATGGAAATCCCTTTAAAAGTACACAACCCTCATCCCCACCCTATAACCTGCAAGTCTTCATCCTTCCATGTGTACACACAAAAAGGAAATCAGTTCTCAAGTGACTCTCAAAACAAGCTCTGCTTTAGCCTATTGCAGTCCGTCTTCACTGAGAGGGATCCAAATGTGTTGTGGACTCCCCCCGATCTGTAAAAGAATGGTCCTCACCCGTCAGATATTCTGAATGGACCAAGACCAAACCATGGTCATCAGACGGGGGCGAGTGTGGGGCTGTGGGATTTGAGGCAAGTTCAAGTTATCGCAAGTAGCTGGGGTCGGCAGTTTGGCGTTCGAGTTGTGCCGCGTGGACGTGATTTTAAGCAGTCGTTTCGAGGAAGCTGATTTGCTGGCAGAGTCCTTTTCGGGGCGGTCGTCGCTGTAGTAGGTCTGTTGGCAGTTTTTACTTCGGATTTAAAATCGCTTGACCTTTTCTTGCGCTGTTTACAAAGACACTCCTCGGCATGTGTGGTGGCGGAGTTGTTAGCATGTTGTTGCGTACATGTTGTTGGCACGTGTTGGAGGTGTTGGAGTGAGGGGGGGGGGGGGTAGGAGGGTGGAGGAGGTGGTCACGCTCACAAGTATCCCTCTTTGCGGAACTGCTCTTGCAGGACATCCCGGTATTCGTCGAACCCACCCTCGATGCGCCTCACCTTCCCGCCCTCGCACACCCATAGCTCCTTGCACACCAGCCGGATCATTCGCTCATCGTGAGAAACCAGCACTACTCCACCCTGAGAAAAAAATACAGCTACAATCACAGACAGGAAGCCTACTGCACAATAACAAACACACTGATTTTAAGCAATAATTGAGTCATTGGTAGAGTACAACAACAGTCACAGTAAGAGATGAAATACAGTGGAGCTGCAACTATTACTTAATTAATCGATTAGTCGATCTGACAAAAATTAGTTGCCAAGTATTTTGATAATCGATTCATCGTCTCACTGATTTTTCAAGCAAAAACGTCAGTTTTATTTTGCCGATTCCAGCTTCTTAAATGCACGCATTCAATGCTTTTTTTCTTCCACATTTATGATAGTATAAGAAAAATATTTTGGTTTTAGACTGCCATTTGGACAAAAGAAGCAATCTGATGTCATTTGGACTCTGGGAAATTGTGATGAGCATTTTCACATCATTTTGACATTTTACAGAGTGAACAACTAATCGATTTATCATGTAAATACAACGTAATAGGTAGATTATTCGATAACGAAAAAAATCGTTAGTTGCAACCCTAAAACACAGTATTTGCAATACCGCGCATCCTGCAAGTCCGAACGCACAGGTGTGCCAGGTGAAGTACTGAACAGTGAGTCCAGGAGGGGCAAGACATCAGAGAATCTACTTCGCAAAGATTGGACCTCAAATACTGAGGTGGGCGGGGTCACTCAACAGAGGCTGCACTCAGACACACTTTTGTTGTGGAGTCTGGTTCAGATATGGATTGATCAAATTCTGTGGTAATCTTCAGACCTATAGTACTGGGGTTGTTGTCACGTGTTCACCTATTCCTGTCAAACAGCTTTGGCTTTCAGCGACAGTCCTTTTTTAGGGTTACTGTTATTTGGCATTTGGCATATAGAAACCGCCTCCTTAAATTGGCAATTACTCCATGAAAAATTGGAGTTGGAACTGAAGATTTGGGATTTGACCATTAGAAGGGATGGCAAACACCCACGATTTTTTCAAATTTTTCTGAGACGGAGTAGTGCCAACTTTTCAAAAACTGGTCCACTTGGCATGGAATGACCCACATGCAAGTTGGGCACAAACCATGCTGCCCCTTTGAAGCTCTGTAGGTATTCTCATATTGCTTTAGAGACTGAACATCGGGTTAGAACTCTTTTAATGACACATGCCACCAGTTAGCATTCAGATTAAAGGGCTTGCCGTGCATAGATGCTTTTGTTATTGTGGTTTAGAAGAATTTGAAGTTAAAGCCAACTATCTGCACTGTTTCTGACATTTTGCCAACCCGCTTTAGTCCTAACCAGTGTAGGGGAGGGCAAAGATAGTCAAGTTAAGCCTGCCCCAGACGGTGCAACTTTGCCTGAGGCAAGTGACACGCGTGTATACTGCATCGGGCAATGTTGCACCGTGTGGGGATGGTTTTTGCTGCATAACTTCCTCGGTAACAGTGCAGCAGCGTATCTAGCTTGCTAGATATTTTTGCGTCACGCGAGGAAGTTACTCACCGTGTGGGGGCTACCTGCTGCAATGTTACACGTGCTCGACCAATCACAACGTGCAGACCCGTCATATGATGTGCAGACAAGTCACATGATACAGAAAAATGGTGTCAACCTCTGAAACTGTAACAGACATCCTGGCTGAGGATTTAGCATGGGCGCCGCCACTTTCTGTATCATGTAACTCGTCTGCACATCATATGACGGGTCTGCACGTCGTGATTGGTCGAGCACGTGTAACATTGCAGCAGGTAGCCCCCACACGGTGAGTAAGTTCCGCGCGTGACGTGAAAATATCTAGCATGCTAGATACGCTGCTGCACTGTTACCAGAGGAAGTTACGCAGCAAAAACCATCCCCACACGGTGAGAGAGAAAGACAGAGAAAATAAGGGGGGAGCAGGAGAGTCTGGACTCAGTACCTTAAAAGTGTTGAGAGCTTTAGCCAGAGCCTCAATGGTCTCCATATCCAGGTGATTGGTCGGCTCGTCCAGGATGTAGAAGTTCGGGCTGTTTTTTTTTTTTTGAGGTGGGGAGAAGGAGACGAAATAAAGATTTATTAATATATTTGAAAACAGAAAAATAACAACTCCCCCCCCGCCATTATCCAAAGTATTTTGTAAACCCAGAAAGCATAGTCCCAGTGCCAATTCTGACTCTAACCCACAGAAAGACACAGAGACAGACAAGAGAAGACAGTCAAACCAGAGACAGATGGACAGACACACAAAAAAAGAAAGTTAAACTAAACAAACTAACATACAGAAGGAAGTCATACAGGCAGACTGAAACAAAAACCATACCGACTGAAACAGAGAAGAGAGACACAAAAGTATTTGCAAAAACTATGCAAGACAGAAAGGAGTCGTGTGGACAGGCTTGCACACTAAAATGAGTCCTTTGGTCCTACACATAAAGAGTCATGTGGACAGATTGTCAATAAAACCCTGTCTGCATGCCAAACTCAAACACAGAAAATTCATACAATTTGATATTAAAAAAAAAAGAAAAAAAGAGTCAAGTGGACAAACTGACAAAAGAGTCATACAGACACAGGGACGTAAAGAGCAGAGGCATACCGACTGGTGAAAGGACTCAACAAATAGAAATGCAACAGATACAACCCAACACAACGACCAACATGCATAACCTAGAGACACAAACAGGTCTTATGGACCCAACAGACAGATGGAAGGAGATACCAGGGCATGGTCATCTGGGCGAAGGCCACCCGGCTTTTCTGTCCCCCGGAGAGACTCGCCACCGGCCTCAGGGCCAACTCTCCTGTGATCCCATACCGACCCAGCTGGTGTCTGTACTCCTCCTCCGGGCGACCTGTGGGGGGCGAGTGAGTGAGGGAGGGAGAGAGGGAGGGGGGGAGAGGGGGAGAAGGGGAGAGAGAGAGTGAGGGAAGGAGAGGGAGAGAGTGAGAGGGGGGAGGGAGAGAGAGAGGGAGAGAGAGAGAGAGAGAGAGAGAGGGGGAGGGAGAGAGAGAATGAGAGTGAGAGTGAGGGACGGGGAGAGGAAGAGGGAGTGGGGAAGAAAGAAATGAGCGAAGGAGTGAAAGAGAGGGAGTGAGAGGAGAGTGGGAGAGGAGGAGATAGAGAGAAGAGAAAGGGAGGAGAGAAGATAAAATATAGGGCACTGGCGGCCCCAGAAGCTCCCGCCGTTATGATAAACAAAATGTCAAAGTTTTTGTTGATGGACGCACGCATGGATGGAGCTCGATACCATAGCTCCCGAGCCACTCGGGCGGCTGGAGCCAATTAGGAGCCTGTAACTGAAAATGTTGATAAGATAAAGCAAATTGTGGAAGTTTTTGATGATATTTTTAGGCCAGTGACCTTGAAAAAATAGGCCAAGGTCACCTTTAGACACGTCATTTGTAGGACTTTATGAAACGCATGTCTAATAAAAATTAGGAGCCTGTAACTGAAATAGTTGATGAGATAAAGCAAAATGTCGAAATTTTTGGTGATATTTTTAGGCCAGTGACCTTGGAAAAATAGGCCAAGGTCACCTTTAGGCATGTCATCTGTAGGCCTTTATGAGATGCATGTCCAGCAAAAATTAGGAGCCTGTAACTGAAATAGTTGATGAGATACAGCAAAATGTTAAAATTTTTGGTGATATTTTTAGGCCAGTGACCTTGAAAAAAATAGGCCAAGGTCACCTTTAGGCATGTCATTTGTAGGTCTTAGTGAGATGCATGTCCCGTAAAAATTAAGAGCCTGTAACTGAAATAGTTGATGAGATACAGCAAAATGTCGAAGTTTTTGGTGATATTTTTAGGCCAGTGACCTTGAAAAAATAGGCCAAGGTCACCTTTAGGCACGTCATTTGTAGGCCTTAATGAGATGCATGTCCAGTAAAAATCTGGAGCCTGTAACTGCAATCGTTGATGAGATAAAGCGATATGTGTTGACGGACGCACGCACGCACGCACGCACACACGGAGCCCGATACCATATCTCCCACACCGCGAGCGGCGGGAGCTAAAAAGAAGCGGAGAATGTGGAGAGGATGAGAGACAGAAGTGAAATCTGTATCAGTCCAAAATGAGACGTCAGCTGCGATGTTTATCTGTGAGGATGGTCATGTGTACACTGTGCATGGGTGTGTGTGTGTGTGTATGCATTTGAGCAGATGTGCTTGTGCGCGTGCGTGCGTGCGTGTGTGTGCGCGCACGTGTGTATTTGCGTTTGAGCTGGTGTGCTTGTGCGTGCATGCGCCTGCGTGTGTGTGTGTGTGTGTGTGTGTATATTTGAGCTGATGTGCTTGTGCGTGCGTGCGTGCGTGCGTGCGTATATGCATTTGAGCTGGTGTGCTTGTGCGTGCATGCGTGTGTGCGTGCGTGTGTGTGCATGCATTTGAGCTGATGTGCTAGTGCGTGCGTGCGTGTGTGTGCGTGTGTGTGTATATGCATTTGAGCTGGTGTGCTTGTGCGTGCATGCGTGTGTGTGTGTGTATGCATTTGAGCTCTTGTGCATGCGTGTGTGTGTGTATGTGTGTGATGAAATAATACCTGGAAACTTGTTAAGAAGCAGCTCGACTGAGCAGACATTGAGGTCCAGCTGGTCTACGTGATGCTGGCTGAAGTAACCAATCTTCAGGTTCCTGAAAAACACACAAGCGCAGACACACACAATTGCATAATTTGCCTCTCACAACTTGGGCGTGGAAACACACACCCTCCTTCCAACTGAAGCCACTCAAGCAGCATTTGCACAAGTGTCAGGCAGGGTTGCGACAGGAATTTATTTTAACGAGACTAATATACACAATCAGTCGTCTTATGTGACAGGCTTTTAAGAAGAGTAGAACAGTTACAATAACGAGATAGAATGACATCAGAATGAGTCATGGTGAGTTCCTGCCTACAAATCACAAAAGGCGTACAGGACGGCAGCAGGTGATTGGTTAATTGCTCTTGGCAGCTAGATTCCCCAAAGACACGGCTGTATGCAGGGAGGCCAGAGTTTGAAATCCCACCTAAACCCGAAACTCGCTCAAACTCATCCACACGCATGCAAATCACACCAGTGGGTAAGCTAAACTTACTAGTGGACATCAACTCACTAGCAGGAGTGGTCACCTCACGTGTGGGCGTGGCAAGCTCACCTGTGGGCGTGTCGGATTCCGTCAACAGGCGTCAGTCCTCCCATCAGTAACTTCAACAAAGTGGTCTTTCCTGCACCATTCTCGCCCACCTGAGAGAGAGAGAGAGAGAGAGAGAGAGAGAGAGAGAGAGAGAGAGAGAGAGAGAGAGAGAGAGGAATGGACAGGCGAATGAGAGATGGGGAGCAGGGAGAGATACATGAGAAAGATAGTGGAAGAGGACATAAAGGCAGAGAGAGAGAGAGATGTGCAGGAGGGGTAACAGATGTAGAGTGGGCACAGGAATGCAGGGCAGGAACAGAATGATGAAACAGAAAGAGGGAAAGTTCGAGCGATTAGTGATCTTAACAGCTG
Organism: Gymnothorax javanicus; assembly: GCA_029692085.1. Classification (NCBI taxonomy): domain Eukaryota; kingdom Metazoa; phylum Chordata; class Actinopteri; order Anguilliformes; family Muraenidae; genus Gymnothorax; species Gymnothorax javanicus. The sequence goes on along the minus strand of CM056198.1, from coordinate 142,816,397 downwards.
CACTAGTAACACCGGTGCAAAAAGCCATAGTAAAAAAAAAAAAAAAAAAAAAAAAAATTAGCAGCTGTAGCTGTCAACCCCAGTCATAACTCTTCCTTACTCTGACCTCCCCGTACGGCATGCCCGCCACCCCCCAAACTCCCATAACTCCCCAATAACCCCACAGGACAATCACTACTGCAGAGACACATTCACTCCCCATAGACACCTGTTCCAACTGCACTACAGATCAACCAATGCTCATATTTCCTCAAGGATTTTCCATCTCTGATGCACTTCCTGTCAAAAACTGCACCCTTCCATCCTTTACAACTAAAATGGCTCTAAATGTTCTCACCCCTAGCACACAAAGTTACACGCCAATTACCCGCTTATGTAACTTATGTGTATACAGCTGTCGGCCCCGATTCAAAAACCCTCTCAAAAAGCTATTCACTGACCTCAGACCCCAGTCCACCTCGTCACCACATCCACAGTGAGCAGAAAAGACTAAACTGATCCTGGAACAGAGCGGGCCAACAGCTGCGCTGATCTTAATGCGGCTACGCTGCAATTCAAGATTTCAGCCTTCTCTGACCAAGTCAAACACTTACGCCAGGAGGCTATTGACTTCATTTACCGCAAAATCAGGGATGTCAGGCAGCTGGCTATTTTGTAAACAAACTTCCGTTTCAGCAAGCGACTCAGTTCTGAACGGACCAGTGGCGGTAAACGGAGCAGGCTAACCCATCTATTTTTCGCTGCTAGCTTGGTAGATTTAATGCCGATCCTTGAAAAAAAAAACAAACCATCACACGGAGTATAGCGTGCAATGTAAGAGGCATTAACATTTTGTCTTCTGTTAACTTTCTTCAGCAAGCTACCCATTAACTCCCATGTCTTTGAATTCGCCTGAACTGGCTTTCTGCCTAACCAGAAATATAGCTACAAAATAATTAGAAGGAAGTGGGTAACGTAGCAGAGCTACATTTGGTCAATAGCCTAAGCCATCCCCTAGGAGTCACTTTTTAACTGCAACGCACCACAGCAGGCATCCCAAATCTCATCCAGAAAGAGCTGGTCTGGGTGCAGGCTTTCTACCAATTCTACCAATCAAGGACCTCAGCAAAGACTCAAGGGTTTGATTAGTACAATCACATGTGTAACTGCTTGGTTGGAACGAAACCACACAGGCCCCTTATGGATGAGATTGAGAATGCCTGCCCTATAGCATCGCTGATACAGTACATTAGCATTAGCACGTAAGCCATGGCGTCTCAGCCAGTAAATACGATGCAGATGCGGGACTACCGGTTGGCGCCATCTCATCACTGATACAGTATGTTAGTATTAGCACGTAAGCAATGGCGTCTCGCCCAGTACGTACGATGCTGATGTGGGACTCCAGGTCGGCGCTATAGCATCGCTGATAGGGTATGTCAGCACTAGCACGTTAGCAGTGGCGTCTCAGCCAGTACGTACGATGCAGATGCGGGACTCCAGGTCGGCACTATAGCATCGCTGATATGGTACGCAAGTATTAGCACGTTAGTGATGGCATCTCAGGCAGTACGTACGATGCATATGCGGGACTCTTGGTTGGCGCTATAGCACTGCTGATGCGATGTTAGTATTAGCACATTAGCGATGGCATCTCAGGCAGTACGTACGATGCAGATGTGGGACTCTTGGTTGGCGCTATAGCATCGCTGATACGGTATGCAAGTATTAGCACGTTATTGATGGCGTTTCAGCCAGCACGTACGATGCATATGTGGGACTCTTGGTTGGCGCTATAGCACCGCTGATGCGATATGTTAGCATTAGCATGTTAGCGATGGCATCTCAGCCAGTACGTACAATGCAGATGCGGGACTCCAGGTCGGCGGATAGGCAGAGCCCCTTGAATAGCGGCTGCTCTCGGTTGTAGCAGAACTCCACCTCATCCAACTGCAGCACCGGGGGGGACAGCTTCTCAAAGTTATCGGGGAATCTGGGGGACAATTTTCATGAAAGCAGAAAAAAAGAAACCCACTCAAGTCAACATATCGAATGTGATTGTGTGCTGCATAAAGAATAAACTGAGTACTCAGCAATAACAACCCCAATTCCGAAATAGTTGGGACAAAATGTAAATTGTGAATAGAATCAAAATGCAATGACTTTCAAATCACACCAGCCAATATTTTATTCACAATAGAACAGAGATAACATAGCAAACGTTGAAACTGTGAAATTTTACAATTTTATCCACAAAATGAGCTCATTTCAAATTTGATGGATGCTACAGGTCTCAAAAAAGTTGAGACAGGGGCCTGTTTACCATGGTGTAGCATCCCCTCTTCTTTTTAACACAGAGTGGAGGCATCTGGGCATTGAGGAGACAAGTTTCTTGAGTTTAGCCATTGGAATTTGATCCCACTCTTGTTTAATACAGGCTTCCAGCTGCTGGAGATTGTTGGGTCTCCTTTGACGGACTTTTCGTTTAATTATGCACCAAATGTTCTCAATCGGTGAAAGATCAGGACTGCAGGCAGGCCAGTTCAGCACACAGACTCTTCTACTACAAAGCCATGCTGTTGTAATAACTACAGTACGTGGTTTTGCATTGTCCTGCTGAAATACACAAGGCCTTCCCTGGAATAGATGTCGTCTGGAGGGGAGCATATCAACCCCCCAGACTAACTTTTGGACCTAGGAGCGCATGCGGTCCCAACCTGAAAAAGTTGGGCGCGCAGTGCAAAATTTAGGTGCGCAGGCCGAAACTGTGGTCACGCAAAGTACAATGATACTTTTCTGAATATTTACAAGCCCAAAAAAAGACACCTGAACAGACTATCAGTTGTTGCTGCATTTATATAAGAAACATTATCACAAAGCACTTTGTGAACTGAAAAGTAGATATTGATGTGCACAAGAATGTTTGAAAAATGCATAAATGCAGTTATCATTTTGGAGAGTTATCATACAAGTCTAAATGTACGTACAAGTCTCCATTTCTCCAAGGGACAACTTTTCATCAAACCCTCCCCAGTACATAAACTGAATCATTCATAGAAAAATTATGGCCAAATTTAGATGAGTACCCCCTAAAATCAACATATGGGGATAAATCAATGAATAACTCCCAATTATAACAGTGCTAGTTGTAAAATTTATAACTGTTATTGTTGCTGCCATCCCAAGGAACAATTTGACACCAAACATGGCTCAATTGCTCTGAAAATATGAGACCCAGGAGGAATTGAAGCCGTATGAAGCATAATTTGGCTACAATTTTTCATCACAAATTGAAAGTTTAACATTAAAATTAATATAGTTCCCAAAGTGATCCACCCTAAATATTTGGTAAAAAGTAGGTGCAGTATGCCAAGTTCGTTAGCACAAAGTTTCAAGAAATTCTTTCACCAGTAACAATGTAGTAGGACGGCATATTATATTAATAATTATTATTATTATTTACCAGTTTTTTTTTATTTCGCTATGTAGATTTTGCACATTTCGAAGGGTAATGGAAACGCACACAGAGAGTGAGGACGATGTCCGACGTTATTAGCCCCCAAAAAACTGTCTGCTTCGTGACCGTACACTGTTCGTGACACAGACTCATATTTGAGGCATTGCGCTGATAAGCCTATGGTCGGCGTTGAAGTACATTGGGCAGGCGTCACCAGTTAGTTTTTGAATCAGTTTTGAACATTTTTTGCAATCGACAAAAAACTATTCCTCTGACAGCTGGCCAATTATCGGAACCCCAAAGAAAACGGACTATAAATCTATAAGAACCGCAGGTTTTCTCATCTTTATCGTACTCTAATGAAAATAAATGATCTTGCACTCGGACCAACCAGTCACCGATTTCATACATACTGCATGAATAATCATGTACATGCGGAACTTCAGATCAGAGTGGAAGTGCGCATCCAACCTAATCCAGCAGGATTGAAGGTTAGCGATTGATATTGAAACGCGAAATAAAACCATTCGCCACTGGACGCAAGCACCCATAGCTGGAATCAGCAAGACTCAAAACTGTGTCACGAACAGTCTACGGTCACGAAGCAGACTGTATTTTTGGGCCAATAACGTCGGACATTGTTCTCACTCTTCAGGTGCGTTTCCATCACCCTTAGAAATGCGCAAAATCTACATAGCGAAATAAAAAACCGGTAATGAAAACACTTTCTGACATCATGAAATTTGCTCTCCGATCTGCAGTATCAGTCACCGAAGCCAAAGCCTACTCCGTAGACTATTGGACTTCTGCAGCAGACCAGCTAGTGTACTTGCAATTTCGCGTATTGTGGAGCATTTGCATCGTTATTGTCTGACAAGGTTTTACAATTTTGCCGCGCGCACCACTCAGCTGACAGTGGCAAGGTCGAATGCTTTGCCATTCTCATCGATGCATGAGTACAGCCGAGCTGTGATTGGCTGATGGCACCAGCTGATCTGTGATTGGCTGATGTAGCTACGTAACGGTACCAACCGACCTGCAGAAAAAAATTCGCGGCCGGCGGCTGATAATTAGGGAGTGAATAGCTGCCCAGAATAGGCGCACAGTGCATGAAGTGTTGGTCGCGCAGTGCGCGACCGATGTGAGAATGTAAGTCGCAAAACGTAAATCTTGGTCGCAGTCTGGAGCGCTGCATATGTTGCTCTAAAACCTTTATATACCTTTCAGCATTCATGGTGCTTTTTAAAACATGCAAGTGTCCCACACCATATGCACAAATGCATCCCCATACCATCAGAGATGCTGGCTTTTGAACTGAAAGCTGATAACAGGAGGGGTGGTCTTTCTCCTCTTTAGCCCGGAGGACATGACTCCCATGATTTCCAACAAGAATGTCAAATTTGGACTCGTCTGACCACAGGACACTTTGCCACTTTGCTACAGTCCATTTTAAATGAGCCTTGGCCCACAGAACACGGCGGCGCTTCTGGATCATGCTCAACAATGGCTTCCTTTTTGCATGATAGAGGTTTAGGTGGCATCTGTGGATGGCACGGCGGACTGGGTTTACAGACAGTGGTTTCTTGAAGTATTCCTGAGCCCATTTAGTAATGTCAATGACAGAATCATGCCGGTGAGTGATGCAGTGGCGTCTGAGGGCCCGAAGATCACGGGCATCCAGTAAAGGTCTTCGGCCTTGTCTCTTACGCACAGAGATTTTTCCAGTTTCTCTGAATCTTTTGATGATGTTATGCACTGTCGATGATGAGACCTTCAAAGCCTTTGCAATTTGACGTTGAGGAACATTGTTTTTAAAGTATTCCACAATTTTTTTACGCTTGCCTTTACAGATTGGAGAGCCTCTGGCCATCTTTACTTCTGAGAGACTCAGCCTCTCTAAGACATCCTTTTTATAGCCAATCATGTTACACACCTGATACCAGTTAACTTAATTACTTGCTAAATGTTCTTTCAGCTGATTCTCTTTTGTATTAATTGCTTTTTCAGCCCTTTTTTGCCTGTGTCCCAACTTTTTTGAGACTTGTTGTAGCCAGAAAATTTGAAAGAAGCTCATTTTGTGGATAAAAATGTAAAATGTTTCAGTTTCAACATTTGAAATGTTATCTATGTTCTATTGTAAATAACATATTGGCTCATGTGATCTGAAAGTCACTGCATCTTGATTTTATTCACAATTTACACTTAGTCTCAACTATTTCGGAATTGGGATTGTATTTTTACCCATCTTCACATTAATAAAGAGTCTGTAAATACATTTTTTTTTTTGCTCAATGCCAGAAAAATATTAACAGCGCACTTGGAATACTTCAGACGGCATCTTACTTTAACGTGACTTCAGATTCCTTTTCTATGGGTTTCAGTTCCGGCCTGAAATGGAGAGAGAAGAGTGGTTTTCAAGCTTTAAGGAGAGATGCTGCACTTGCATTCTTGGATCGTGGAGGAGGGGGCTGGCATATTAAGAGATGATAGAGGTGCATTCTGGGATCGTGGAGGAGACAGGGAGAGGGCTGGTGTATTGAAAGATGACAGAGGTGCATTTTGGATTCTTAGAGGTTGATTAGGGCGGATAATTTAGGAGAAAAAACTGGTGCATTCTGGGATTGCAGAGGTGAAGATGGGTGAATTATTTGGGAGAAACAGGCCCATTCTGAGACTATGGAGGTGGAGAGGGGTGGGTTTATAATGGGTTTCTAGATAGAGATTTGCAACACAAGGGTTCCAGATATTCTGGTCATGGAGCCAGTTTGATTCCTGCGTTATCAGGCACCGTCGCAAAGTGAATTAGTTTTTTTCCCCCTGATTTCTCCGAAATTTATATGTTCCCCTTCCGAGAAAATGAGAAAACAAGCGGCCTGTCGGCCTAGAGAGCTCCGCAGAGGATGAGTGAAATGTCCATGTCATAACTTAATTTCAGAAATCCTTGAAAACTATTGCAATATTAAAACATATGACACATTTGGTAACCAGAATATGCTGTGAACCAGTTTGGTGTCTCAATTTGTGTAGTATAACAAGAGAACCACACTGCAAATTACTGAGGTCATGCAAAGGTATCCCATAGGGATGTCACCTTGCAGCTGTGTTCAGTGTGATATTCACACACACCAAGGACCCAGCCTTCGCATGCCCCAGGATCTGTCAGGCCATCACTGTGACAATGTTATTCACAAACTCTGACCTAATCTGTACGGGGGGGGTATTTGTTGGTTGTTAGCATTGCTTGCTGGTAAGATGATTGAAATAAATGGTTGCAATTTGTAGTGTGGTTCTATTGTCATACTACATAAATTGAAACACCAAACTGGTTCACAGCATATTCTGGTTACCAAATGTGTCATATGTGTTCATATTGCAATAGTTTTCAAGGATTTCTGAAATTAAGTTATGACATGGACATTTCAGTCATCCTCACCGGAGCTCTCTAGGCCGACAGGCCTCTTGTTGAGGTATTAATGAAAGACAGAAAATCAATGTTTGTGCTCATTTTTTCAAAGTCCAAAATGCTGAATTTCTCAAAAACCGGGACGTACAATTTTCGCAGGGGATATTCAGAACATCATAAGGAAGGCTCACAACAAATGAGACAAAAAGTTATAAGACAGTTTTTGAGATATTAATGAAAGACTGAAAAAATGAGAACAAACACTGATTTTCTAAGTCTAAAATGCTGAATTTCTCAAAAACAGGGACGTAGAATTTTCTTATTTTCGCAGGGGATCATCAGAACATCATAAGGAAGGCTCAAAAAAATTAGACAAAAAGTTATCAGACAGTTTTTGAGACATTAATGAAAGACTCAAAAAATTAGCACAAACACTGACTTTCTAAGTCCAAAATGCTGAATTTCTCAAAAATCTGGACGTAGAATTTTCTAATTTTCACAGTGAATATTCAGAATATCATAAGGAAGGTTCGCGCCAAATTAGAAAAAAAGTTATCAGACAGTTTTTGAGATATTCATATTTGAAGTGAAAAGTTGACGCTGGACGGAGAGACAGACAGACGGATGGACGGACGGACGGACGCCGGACAACTCAGCATTAGAAAAGTTCCGCCGACTGCGGACTATCGTCACAGTGGTGCTAAAAACATCCAACGATTTCCAATAGCTTGGTTTCGAGTGATGGAAACAAAATGGCTCCTGCTCTGGAGTTGTCGCAACTCTCTCCATCTAGGGACTATATGACAGAGGTGTATTCAGGGATTGTGGAGGATAAGGGTGGGTTTATTGAGTGATGATAGAGGTGCATTCTGGGATTGTGGAGAGGAAAGGCGAGGCTGAGACTCACAGTTTCTCCAGCAGTTTGAGTTTGCTCTGCACCTGTGCAGCTCTGTTAGCATTGTATCTGAACCTGTCGATAAACACCTGAGAGAGAGAGAGAGAACAGTAAGTGCATGTGATCACTATCAGTGTGTATCACTGTGTACGCTTACATGTGCATATTTTGGTGCATGTTTGCTTGTATGCTTTTGCCTACAAGTGAGTGCGCATGTGTGTATGTGTGTGTGACTGTTTGTGTGTGTGTAAGAGTGCCTGCGTGGTATACTGTATGATGTGCGTGGGGACGTTTGTACTGTAAGAGCATGCAGACGCGTGTGTGTGTGTGTGTGTGGGGGGGGGTTTACTGCATGCATGCTTCTGTGTGTGCGCGCATATATGCCGAACGTGTGTGTGTGTGTGCGCGTGCGTGGTATAACTGCATGTGTGCATGCATGTGTGAACGTGTGCGTTTGTCGAATCACTGTAGTATATGTGTTATAAGTGAGTGCATATGTGCGAGTATATGTGGGGTTTAAGTGCGTGTGTGTATGTGTGTGATTTAAGTGCGTGCGAGTGAATGAGTGTGGGGTTTAAGTGTGAGTGTGTGTGCGCGTTATAAGTGTGTGTATGTGTGTGAGTGTGCATGGGATATCCATTTGAGTGTGTTATTACTGTGTGTATGTGTCCAGGTGTGTGTGTGTGTAAGTGTTTAAATTTGTGTGGGTTTGAGTGTGTGTGGCTATAAGTGAGTATGTGAGTGTGTGTGGGGTATGAGTGTGTGAGAATGAGTGTATATGTGTGTGTGTGTGTGTGTGTGTGTGTGTGTGTGTGTGTTTGTCAGAGTGTGTGAGCAGTATGAGAGCGCGCGTGTGTGTGTGTGTTTCATACCTGAATGTGTTCTCTGTACTGGAGCTGGGCCTCATATTCCCTGTGCTGGTTCTTCAGACGGTCCTCCTTGGTTTTCAAAAAGTTCTCGTAGTCGCCACGGTAACTCTCTAACCGCTGAGAGTGGAGGTGGACGATGTCGGTTACCACAGCGTTCAGGAAGTTGCGGTCGTGGGACACCACCAGGATGGTGGACTGCCATGTCTATGCAGGGGGAGAGGGATCACTATAGTCTTCACTACAGCACTGGTGCCCAGACCTTCAAAATCACCACAAACCCCGACACCGCAAAAGCTGCTCTCTTACAAATCATTTCAGCCTCAGACTGAAACTAAAAATCACGCGCCTTCTCCCGAGTAGTAACTACTTTTTGGTGAGTTTTATGATATCATTTGCATAATATCCGTATTTTCCTTAACCCAATGACTAGAAATGGGTCAAACATTGCGAACCTCACAGCAAATACGGTAGACTTTTTTTTTTTTTTCTTAAGTGAAAGAAAGACACGACCAAATCAAGATTTAAGACTAAATTTATATTGAGAATGACTTGGTGTACAGCCTAACATCTCAAAATATTCATCATCTGACTCTTTTAACCAAAATAACAACACAGTGGCCATTACACTCTACACTCTTCTACACAGTAGTTATTACACTCTACACTCTTCTTTAAAATTGTGATGTCATATAGAGCTAGCGGACTCAGCATATATCTGGTGTCAATCACTCAACCCATAGGTGTACATACCTGCAGGTAATTTTCCAACCAAAGAATGGCTCTGACGTCCAACATGTTTGTCGGCTCTGCAAGAAGGGGAGAGGAGGAAGAGAAAAGAAAAGGTTTAACAGAGGACAGCACTTAACACATCATGTATAAAAATAGTGGCAAAGCTCCTGCATTTGCTTACCCAAACATGGCCAAAATCGAACTTGGCCTAGATTTTCATCCCATATACACCATATAAAATATGAAAAGGATCCGTGAAAGACTGAAGGCACTACAGCATTGACAAGGCAAAACGTTTACGGACGCTCGGACGGATGCGTGACAGACCACCATGAAGGCATCAAACCACAGCATAAGCCCGATTGGCCTAGAGGTCAAGCGGGCTACCAATAAACTGTTTCAGACCATCACAGTCCTTGCATTGGCCTGAAGTGCTGCATTCTGAACTGTCCTAATATCAGGACCCAAATTAAAACTTCAAGTACCCTTCAGGTTCCTGCAATGTAAAGAGGTTTACTGAATTCAAAGAGGTGCACAGCAGCTGCATAAAACTAAAGTGCAGCATGTCAGCAGCAAATTTAGGGCATGTTCATACACCTGGAGACAGCCAAGAAGGAATATGCAGCCCTGTGAAACTGCGTGGCTGTACAATTACCTATGGACATCACGGTAATAGCACCGTCTAACGAACAGAAGACTCCTGGGGCCACCTTACACTCCCATAACTCATATTGGTTAAAGGCTGCAACCAACAATTATTTTCATTAGCGATAATCTGCTGATTATTTTCACAATTAATCAGTTAATCATTTAATCTGTAGAACGTCAAAAAATTGTGAAAAACGCTCAACGCAATTTCCCAGAGCCCAAACTTGATGTCTTCAAATGGCTTCTTTTGTCTAACCAACAGTCCAAAACTCAAGAATGTTTCATCTACCATCAAACACAACAAAGAAAAGCATGAAATTATTCCTTGAATAATGACAAACGATTAATCAATTAGCAAAATGGTTAGCAATCAATTTTTTCCGCAGTCAACAAATTGACTATTGACAACGATCTAATCGTTGCAGCTCTGTACTGGGTCCTGACCCATAGTTTAGGAAATATGGACTTGAAGATTATAAGGCTGCACTAAGTAGTGTGCAGATCTCCACCTGGGCCCGTATTCAAGGCCGTCTGTTTAGCCTTAAATAATGGTGGTCACGTGGCTAACCGCTGGTAAGCAACATCTCGGGGTATTCATGGACCTAACCGAAGTCTGATAACCGACGTTAACTTAACTGTGGTCCCCCCCTCTGTTAACTCCCCCGACCGATGGCTAAAGATGGCGGCGCTAATTGAGTTCCGGAGAAAGGCAACGACGTGTGTTGAGGAGATAGAGTTTTTAGGGACCGCATCAATCCCATCGATAAATTTGACGATGTAGAACTTCTTCAGGTGGCTGAGCGACGGCCCCAACCTCGGACACATTCCCCGCAATTGTTTTCCAAGCTTTTGCTTTATCTTTATTTGACAAGTCTGAGGTGAAACTGGACAATATTATTGTCTTGACTTCCCCTCCAAAATGCCTTAAAGCAGGGCTAATATTTCCACGTGAGAAAAGTTTCCCTTCCTTTGTTTTGTTTTTTTGCTGCACTCGCCATTGCTGCTGCCTGCCGTTCGCTTCTCCACAGAGATGTGATGCGATATATCGGCGCATGCTCAGTGACGGGGATATCCCTTGTACCAAAAATAGCCTTTGGTTTTGTAACGACGCTAGGATTGCCACACACGACTGCGAGGTTAAGTTTAACTGATGGTGTGACTTTAACCATTCGCTGCCTAACCAACGGTGGTTAAATTTAGCATTGGTTGACCAACCAACGGCCATGAATAGGGCCCCAGGTGCAGACATTGTCCTGCGCGGAAACTACATTCCACACAGAGCCAGCTGTTGATCACTTGCGACCCCTACTGGCCAGTTAAGAAGAGTGAGGAGTCAGTAGTTAATGTTGGTATAAAATCTTAAAGTAAAAAAAATAGGTTTTTCAAAGATTTTGAATCACCGCAACCACAAAAGGCCCTTGAGCATAGAAACATAAATGTGCACAAAAAATATGATGCTGATTAGTCCAGAAGTATGCAGGATTGACAGCAAACAAATACACATACGTGCATAAAATCAAAGGCATGAAACCCTCCAGGCTTACACCTGGCAGAGGTTACAAAACTCATTTTGGATGATTTCCTACAGGACATGCAGGAGAGGGAAAAACACAGATTTTCACTCACCATCAAGTAACAGCAGGTCAGGTCTACAGAGAGAGAAAAACAAAATCTGTTCATCATTTTTCCAGAATGTACAAAGCAAGGTTCATTGGCTGACAATACTCCATAAACTTTTTAAAGAGTAATTCCGGAAAGTCACTAAAATGACAAAAAGTACTGTAACCAAGCAACAAACCAAAACCACAAAAATCACAAAAGCAAAACGGTGAATATTAAAAAATGGAGTTCGGGGTAAAAAAAAACAGGAACAAGAAGCGAGGTCATGACCCACCTGGCGAATAGCGCCCTGGCTAGCGCTAACCTCATCCTCCAGCCGCCAGAGAACTCCCTGCACAGGAAGCACATGCATGACATCATCATCACATCACTCCCTTTATTGACCAGAACCCCTCACAGCTGCAATCTACACACAATAAAACCTGAAAGTACACTACAGGGCCAAACCTGTCCAGGCTCCTGTTTATCCGGTACCTCATTCCAAAATCATGAGAAATAAGACCGTTATGCTAGGACACCGCTGAAGCAGGTTAGCTTCCACTCCAGTCAGAGCAGCATCAGCCAGACCAGAAAGTGATCCCAGTTACTCCAGTAGAACAGTGCTCGAAGACATTGAGATTAGGGCTCTATACAGACCAGCAAATTTGACATCTATCTCAACAAACCACAGAAAGACCTTGCACAATACATCAGGGTATTATCAGGCGAAAATAGGAAAGGCTCCTTTCACAAGTTGTTGAGAACACGGAATAGTCCAGAATGTGTTAGCTAATAAGCTGAAAGGTGAAGATTTCCCATCAATAGAACCAACAGGCTGAACCAGGAAGAACAGTCCCAGACCAGGAAGTGCAAACATTCTTTTGGCCATTTCATGTACTTGGACAGTGACAAAAATCTAAACGGTCAAACCCCTCACACAGCTCATTGTGTAAGGATGCAAGTAATGCAAGATTACAGGCTGACATCCAGCTGTAACCAAAGGGCATTGGTATCCATATCAAGTGAACTGCGGAGATAGTGCAGCCCTTTAAATCAGTGACACAGTCCCAGTTATACTGGAGCTCGCTGCTGGCAACGACAGGGAAGTAGAGGGGAGGAAGAAGACTTCTGGTGGCCACCTACTTGGTCATCTGCTGCTGCATCATGGGAGAGAAGCCCAACCCTGCCAGGATCACAGATGCTCTGAGAGAGGGGGGGGAGAGAGAGAGAGAGAAAAGAGATAAAAGGAGGGAGAGAGACAGGGAGAAAAGGAGAGAGAGAAAGAGTGAGGGAGGGAGAAAGTGAGAGGGGTGTAAGATCGAGATGATAACAGGGAGGGGTGGAGAGGGATGAGATAAAGAGAGAGTGAGGGAGCGATAGCAGAAAAAAGTGATTTATTTAGATTATTATTATTATCATTATTAGTAGTAGTGGTAGTAGTATTGTTCTAGTTGCTTTTATAGTTTATTATTCATGTGTATGTTTATGAACATAAATATTTCACTATGTTTTTGACTGAAACTTACTAAAACTGTAAGAAGAATTAATAATCATTGTTTTTTCAGCCCTCATAGCACCGTTCATGCTATCATTGCTGTAGTCACACTTCTTACATGTTCAGAATATGTACAACATGTAAGTCATGCCAATAAAGCACAATGAATTGGACTGAACTGAGAGAGAGAGAGAGAGAGAGAGACAGTGAGAGAGGAGGTATGGTATCACTTCTGCAGGGAGAAAGGACGGTCTCTGCAGGTGCGTCTCCTCTCGTCCCCCAGGTCTCACCTGGCCGGCGCTTTGTCTGCCTCAATCTCCTCCAGTTTGGCGTAAATTTCCGACAGACGCACGCTCTCCAGCCCGTCCGCCCTGAGAACCACAGGAGACAGGTTTGTGACCGGATGACCAGAATCCTTCAGATTCTGTGACTCGGACTCATGAATAATTTTACGTTACAACGACCCGAGGGATATGAGGTGACACAAGCTTACTTCATCAGCTGAATCAAGCTGTGGCAGTGTAACACCACCAAGTGTGTGAGTGAGAGGCACAGTGTGTGTATTAAATTAATGGGAGAGCATCTATGGAGGTGTGTTAGTGAAAGAGTCAGTAAATGAGAGCAGGGCGCGACAGAAATTTTAGCAGTGTTGCTCCTGAATACTGATGCACTCAAAATGAGAAAATACTTTTAAAGCACATCTACTAATTGGTATGCATTAGGGTGCTCCCAAAGTTTTCAATTTCGGAGCGCATGTGCTCCTTAGAGATAATACTTGAATTGATCCCTAGAGTGCAAGTGCTTGTTCATGAAAGTACAAGATAATGAAATGTGTGTGTGTGTGTGTGTGTGTGTGTGTGGTGTACACAGGTCGGTGTGCAGTGGTGCACTCTCTCTGACACACACAAGCGCGCGCACACAGAAATACCCACTCAGGCATACAAGAGCACACACATACACACACACATAAACGCCCGCATGAGTACACGCACGCACGCACGCACACACGCACACACGCACACACACACACACACACACACACACACACATGTGCATGCAAGCAAACATACACAAAAGCACACAGGCACCCACATGCTCGAGCACACATACGTAAAAACATTCTGACCCATACAAGAGCTCATATAAACACACACAAACACTTGCAAAAGCACAAACCCAAACATGTTAACAAACACACATAAACAAACTTAAAAATAGTAAAAAACAAACACATACACACACACACAAACACATGCACGCATGCGCATATACACAAAAACACGCATTCACACACACAAGAGCACACAAATGCAATCAAACACTCACAGACACAAATAGACAAACACACACAGACATGCACAAACACACATAAACACACCAAAAAACTAACACATACACACAAACACGTACACACGTGTACATACAAAAAAACAAACACTCCCACATACAAGAGCACACAGATGCACTCGAACACTCACAAAGACACAAACACGTACAAACATGCACAAACATACACATATCGACATGCTCAAACACGCTGGAAAACAAACACATTCACACAAACACACGCACTCTTCGTCCTCTCGTCCCACCACGCATTCCCTCTCCCCGCCAGCGTGTGGCGCACTTACGTTCCGCCAGCGACACGTGCGTTAATCTGCCGCTCCTCGGAGAGCAGGCCCTCGCGCACGGTGTCGCTCTGGAGCACGCTCTGTAGCGCCGGCGTGTCGTCCCCCTCCACTTCCTGCTCCACGTGCAGGATGGAGATGTGGGCGGGGACTCGCAGGTTGCGGCTTGCCAGCATCTTCAGCAGCGTGGTCTTACCCAACCCGTTCCGGCCAATCAGGCCGTACCGCCGCCCACTCGCCAAACTCAGCTCCGCCCCCTGGAGCAGCACCCTGCCCAGAAACGCAAAGTCTAGGGGTCAAAAGGTTGAAAAGGTCGACCATGCGTTTCATCCCGCTGAATATCTGAAGAACCCAGCGCTAATAGTACTTTAGTCACATTTTTACACACCTTGAGTTTAGGACGGCCTCATATTCTCAAAATAGATGCTTTGTGACTTAAGTTCTTTCAGCATTAGGGTTTGCGATTGTGCTTGTTAGCATATCCTAATTAGCTGGCTGGAATGAAACGTGAAGGATAGTTACACTCTAAACCTGAATTTTACACTGGTGGACCTGACCAGTTACATTACATCACTGTCATCCCACAAACTCTCTCATTCAAAGTGACTTTTCCAGCAACGGAACACAAGGCACAGCTGCCCAATCCAGTTTCTGTACATTTCTCTGAATAACTTATCTGTATAG
Organism: Gymnothorax javanicus; assembly: GCA_029692085.1. Taxonomy (NCBI): domain Eukaryota; kingdom Metazoa; phylum Chordata; class Actinopteri; order Anguilliformes; family Muraenidae; genus Gymnothorax; species Gymnothorax javanicus. Next base: position 142,801,011 of record CM056198.1, on the reverse strand, counting down.
TTACCTCTGCCCAGGAAGTCATGTTTTTGCCGGTGTTGGTTTGTCTGTTTGTGTACAAGATAGCTCAAAAAGTAATTAATGAATATCTCTGAAATTTAGTAAGTGGGTTGCCATTACATCAGGGATGGACCCTATTGATTTTGACTGCGATCGGTCAAACTACATGGCCGCCATGGCTGCAAAATGGCATCCTATGACACGTGATGACTAAACTTCACTCCCGCTCAGCATGATTTCGACTGTGCTGCCTTGGCCGAGGTTTGCATTCCCGGAGTGCCCCTAGTTTTGGGCAAGATTATCCGCTCAAGTCCGAAACACTGAGACAATCAAGGATGTCAGTTAGACAGTTTCTGGAATAATAACTGGGAGAGAGTGACCAGAGAACCATTTCATCCAAAGAGACGCCATTCAGTAAGGTTGAAGGGCACAACTGTGGGGTGCGAGCAGGTCTGAGAACCTAGTCCAATTACCATGTCTGGCCAACATCAAAGGCCCTGTATTACATAATCTCCTCCTTTTGGGTAGATCTGAGGGTCAGACTGACTCCACTGAACCCAGAGTGCGTCTCACTTATTTCTAGTCTTTTCCACGAGGATCAGAATTGTGCCCTTTATTCCTAACATTTTTCTACTGAGGTTTCTATAAGGGTCATTCATTAATACCTTCACTTATTGTTTTCTTATCTGAATTTATGGTCCACATTCTATGTCCTATTTTAACCCATAAAGCACCTAAAACGAAGCATTTGCTGTTCGCTGATGTAATGAAATAAAATCAAAGCTTTTGAAAACCTATCACGTGGCGACTTGTTTCAACAGGTTGCCACATGATAGGTTTTCAAAAACTCAAGACGTTTGAATTTTTAAGCATTAGAAAATTTATTTCAGCGCCCTAAGGGTTAATGATAGAAAACAAACAGGGTTATAAATAATAGAGAAACAGATGAGCTAAATATGGACTGAAAAGGACAAAAGACAGGGCGAGAGAGATGTGAAAATCGCGGCGCTGACAGCCACTCACCGCTCCCCGAACGAAACGTCGAAGTTCTCGATTCGCACGTCGTAACTGCGGTTCTTCCCCGACGTGTCGACGCGGCTGTCCTTCTTACTGCTGGCCTGGCTGGCTGAGGCCTCCTCAAGGACCCTGTCGGTAAAAGAGAGAGAGAGAGAGAGAGGGAGAGAGAGAGAGGGAGAGAGAGAAAGAGCGACAGAGAGATAGAGATTGTATACAATGAATATATTTTCTGTACACCGAGTCCGTCCACTGAGACCCACAGAGGAAAAGGTCTTACTGGCACCTGATCATAACGTGTCGCCGAAAACACAAAGACAGTCCTTTTTAAGGATTCTCTCATTCCTGGTGCGTGCGCTGACTACGCAGGAGACTGAATTAACGAATGTATGCATGTTACAGTGAAAATGCGCAGTTGTGTGTGTGTGTGTGTGTGAGAGAGCGAATGTATCTGAGTGAGTGAATGAGATAGTTCGTATCGGATCATTTCCACCAAGCAGTCCGGGTCAGCTCAGTTCAGTCCGTTACACATTTCAATGGTTATTTTTCAATGGTTTTTATTACCATTCCAATCTGTCCCCTTTTTTCAGTACCCCTCTGTTGAGGCGCCAAGCACACCAATCCAATACTAATAGGTGGAGCTAGAAACACTGCAGTCCGTTGATTGGTCAAGGAGAAAATCGTGACAAGGACTAAACACAAAACCGCCATTTACCTGGTTGAGGCAGCCATTACCATCTGGTAACAACCCCGCCTACATTTAGAGTACCGTCAGTGGTACAAACGCAAAACAGATGTAGGAATTGGGTATCGGTCCAAAGGGGTTACGCAACATTTCTAAGGATACTAAACCAAAAGTGTTTTCCGGAAATGCGCCTTTTTATTTGTGCATACAGAATGAGTGCTCATGAGAGAGGCAAATTGAGGGAGAGAAAAATATCTGTCAGAGTGTGTGCAAGTGAGTGAATAAACCAGTGCGTACCTGTGTGTGTGTGTGTGTGCGTGTGTGCGCGTGAGAGAGACTCACAGCGGACCGGACGGTTTCTGTGAATCGCGCTCACTCCTCCTCTCATTCTTGGCCTTCAGTTTGGCCTCGGCCTTCTCCAGCTTCTTAGCGTCCACCGTCTGGGAACGGGGGGGGGAGAGAGAGATGAGGGAAACCAAACACAGGAGGAAGATAGCAAGACAGACAGAAAAGAGAGTGAATAAAGAGGGATACAAAAAGAGGGGGGAAAGTTTGACCCAATAAAGACCATCAAGGGAAAAGAAAGAAGAGTGGGAGGAGAGAAAGGACGTTAAAATATGCTGCTGCTGTGCTTTACCCCTCTTCATACATGCTTGGAAATCTGATTTCACCCTTCCCTCCTCATCTGGCCAGAGAGGGAAGCAGAACTCGTCTGGATCCATCACCTGGCTCTAGGACTCTTCCTCCCTGGAGTTTTCGTACCTGGATGGTTCATCCCAATAATGCTTTGCCCTCTTCCTGTATTATAACACTATCCCCAATCTTAACCCTAACCCTTTTAATAGTCCTTTGGGACAAAAAGTCCTCGGGGACGAAAATTCTTCGTGGACGAAGAGTCTTGCAACCCATCACCCATCAACCCTTCAACTCACAAAATAAGGGAGGATATGCAGATCACATCAGCCCCATAAACTCTAACTTTTCATTTGAGTTTCCCATTAAGTAAGTCCAAAGTCAGAAAGAGCGCGTTTTCATACTGTAGGACGGTGACACACAAATACTCCGTATCTGCTGGTTGCTGCGCTTCACTGAAGCTACATCACAATCATACTGAGAGAAATTTTCAAACCCAGGAAGCCATGTTTTTATAGCAGAACTGCATCAAATGGAAAATCTTCATATTTTGTACATCATTTTATACACATTTCCCAGTAATTCAGCAGGACATATTTGAGATGGATGGAAACCTAGAGGATCTTCAGCAGAATGTAAAATAGGCCTGAATTCCACAGGTTTGAATGCAGCGGCGGCATTTGAGGGACCCATATATGAGTCAGCAGGTTTTATGGGTTTAATGAGCACTTGTTGCCCACATCAGCGTCTGGCACCACCAGATTCAGGGACATCAGGGTAACAAAGATCTGTTCTCAACAGATACCACTTTGATTTTGGCAAGATGCCACCATTTTCCCAATAATTTCCTTACCGAACTCTGTGGCCTCTTCAGTTGCCAAATGCCCTGGACATTGCTCGCCGCAGTGACTGAAGGAGAGAAGTAAAGGACAAAAGGGAGGGACGAAGTAAAGAAAGGGGGGTATGAAGAGAAGATGAGGTTTGGGAGAGTGGTCAGAAACGAGTTTGGTCACCATGATTACATCACATCATTCAAAAACTCATCATTTTACCTGTAGGGCCATTCTTTGAGAAGTGAACCAAAATGTCACACACATGACCAGATGTCATCAAATAAAGAAATACTTCGAAAATTAATGAAAGGTATCAAATTTATTCCTTGCTATTCTCCATACCCCAAAACTATGAAAATTCTAGATTTTTCAACCTCAGAGTTTTTGAAGTCAAATAGAGTTATGAAAAACCTATTTTTGTGTGAAATCACACACGTGACCAGTCGTATTTGACCTCTGACCTTAAGTAGTTAAAGTTAATGTAACAAATAACATTTTTACTTGATAGACTTGGATAAGTAGTTCTCTTATACCAGGTCCACAATCATGAACCTCCAATGCTTTTGTAATTGGAGGAGATTTTTTCTACTATTTGTTACATTTTTTGTCACACACGTGACTGAGAATGGCCCTGTACATCTTCCAATGTAAATTGATACGATGCTTAAGTGGATGACGCGCAAATCATTTCTGTGGTTTGACACACAAACTTTCAAGCACGGTAGAGCTCTCATGTGGAAGCCAACTATAAATTATAATTTTTTTTCAAAAGACTTATTTATTGGCTTGTTATTTGACTAGGTCAAGGCACAGTAATTAACTTAACGGTAATTTTTTTTTTTTACATAATAAAACCTTTATTTAAACAGGGAAACCCATCGAGACCTCGGTCTCATTTGCCATAGTGCCCTCTTAACAGACATTTTTTTTTAAGCCTTATTTAACCAGAGAAGTCCCGTTGAGATTGAAATCTCTTTTTCAAGGGAGCCCTGGGGGTTGAGGTGGGGAGAGAGAGGGCAATTTGCACAGCCAATTAGATCAGGGGATGATTAGGTGGCAGGTCGAAAGAGCCAGATTGGGACTTTAGCGATGACACCTGGGAACCCCCTACTCTTATAGGATCTTTAGAGACAACAGTGAGTCTGGACCTCGGTTTAACGTCTCATCCGAAAGATGGCGTCTCCTTCAGTACAGTGTCCCCATCACTGCACTGGGGCATTGGGGATTATACTGACATCATACTCACATCATCATAAAAACATAAACAATATTCAATATTATATAACAGTACATTTAATACATCAAACAAAAAATTTCACGGCAACATTAGTTGCGACATACACAAACCACAAATTCCAAGTCCTTATCACTTCTTAAAAATGTTCCAAAGAGAAAAAGGCATCCAATTGAAAAGCCGCTTATGACCTATTCCATATCCTGGGAGCAAAATAGCTAAAAGCAGTTTTTCCCAGTTCGGTTTTGACTCGAGGGACCTGAAGAACCATCCTATCCAGAGACCCTACCTGATCACAGCTGGGATGCTATGTGATAAAGGATGTCAGGTAATTAGGTAACTTATGTAAGATTGCTATATAGCAAATGTCAGCCAGTGCTGCATTCTCTGGGTGGCTCGAGACAGCCAGCCCACTGCCTGATACAAAGTGCAATGATGCGTTATAAAATGCTTTCCAGTAATAAAGTGAAGAGCTGCATGGTCGACAGTGTCAAGCTGTTTCAAGGTGGTTGGGGCAGCATACATATAGATAATGTCCCTATAATCAAGTACTGACAGGAAAGTAGACAGAATTAAAACCTTCTAACTATTACATGAGAAACAAGATCTATTTCCATAAAAGAACCCAATTTTCCCTCATAGCTTTCTTGTTAGCTCATCAACTCATTTTAAAAGACAGATTTTCGTCAATAAATATCCCAAGGTACTTGTATGATGGCATTCACTCCATTTCAGAACCATCCAAAGAGCAAATTTTTTATTTATTTTCTCTCAATGAATGGGCTCAAGAGAATTGGGACCAGGGTTGGTCACCCCTGACCTCGGGCTCTTACCATATTCTGCAGAGATCTGGGACAGTTGAACTGGAGCATCGAGGAGGACCTGTTTCTGAGGAGTGTGGCAGTTATTTCTGCAGAGGGCACAAAGAGGAATGGTGGGGTAGTTTTTTGGGGCAGAAATTGCAGTAACAGAGAGAGGGCAGTTCTAAAAGGGTAAAAGAAAGCAGACAATTGTGGCAGTAGTTCCCACACAATCTCTTTAAGTGCACTCAGCTATAACCAGGTAGTTGATGAGTTCCACATTAAGCACACCAGCAGCAGCCAATCAAGAACTCCAGAGTAACTAACATAAAAAAGGGCTTTCTTGTGTGCACTTCAGGAAACGCACATTAAACATCTGAATCCTGCCAGGGGTCCTAACAGAGAGGTCTGGGAACCACAAGATTATTGGGCGAAGACAGAGAAGTTATGTCCACATGCAGGTATGGGATTTGAAAAAAATATTGCTAAGTTCTGAATCACCCATTGCCAACTACTCGATTGTTGGTTATAGTCAAAAGAAGCTTACATACTGTATGTGACCCACATGAAATTTACCAGTTCGCCAAAGATACCTGGCTGACATACAACATTGGCCAAATTTCACAGTGCAGAGAGCCAACGTTAATTTTGTTGAAATCCCAGAGACTGTATGTGCAGTGGGTGTGCATCCCATTACTAATCATTCAGCCTGTGTTATGGTTTTGGCTGAGCTCACGGTTGGGAGAAGGATTAAGACTGGGTAAACTTAATCCCCAAGATGTAGGCAGCACAGCTGTTCGCATGGAAAACTAACGTCCCCCTGGAATCCAGGTGATCCTAACAAGCTGGTGGTCATGTGACTCATTAGTACTCGAAATGGGTTACTGGCACGTACAAGCTGCTATACTGTATACTAGTACCACAGCTTACAGTATGTAAGGCACTAGAATGCGATTCCTTACACGGACAGTGTGTTCAGATAGAGGCTCCACTTACAGCTTCAAGGTGTTATACATCTGCAGGCAGATTTCACGAATGTCTTCCTCGTTCTTGCAGTCCGCGGACACCTCCTGAAGGACGCCTCCGATCGCCTCAAAAACCTCCTCCCCATCTTCAAAATCCGCACCACCACAGTCTAGCACTCCTGTCAAGCACACACGGGGCAGCGGGGGACACATGAAACGGCGCAGGGTCTCAGTAATAACACTTCACGACTCAATGTTTGTGTGACGTATTCGCTCAGCGACTAATCTGAGTGATACTGGTGCTCACGAGGGCTCGGTCGAGATCTCAATCGATAAGTGCTGTCCAAATTAGCTGGAGGATTGTCTGTCGCAGAAAATTTAAATAACAGCTGTCTCATCTTAGAGGAGCGGTCGATAGCGCTGACAGGCGAGCTGAACTCTTGCAGTCACCGCTAGCCCCCAGGACTCACAAATTAACGTTACGTTACTTAAATTAGCTTCAGCTACAGACAGCGGAACATAGCCGCACTCGTGCCACAGTCGTTTAAATTTATTCTAACAGAAACACGGGCCCATTGCAGTTCTTAGATGGCTGATTTAGAGCCAACTTGTGACGTGTAATGAACCAATATTACCACGTTTATCTTCCTTTTCCTCGTTTTCGTAATGCTGCCTTTCAATCGGACCCAGTCAGTTTTTATCTCAAACTGTTCGTTGTTTTTTTCAAACGAAGCTAAATAAGACATACGTATATGGTAGTCATTCAGCGTTGCGTGGATTCAAACAATTTCAATCCGTTCACCTCCAGTGATTTACCTGTGATATAATCGAAGACTTCTGTGTCGATTTCTGGAAACTCACTCCTCAGAATATCCACATATGTCGCCATGATATACCGGCTACGTCCGGAAGGGATGCGCATGTGCACTGCGGCAGAACTGTACCTTAAAGTACAGTGCACTGTAGGAGTTGTAGTTTTGTGGTGAGAAATAGCCCTTGACATTTCAATGCCAAAAAATGCAAATATTTGTTTGGTGTATTTTAGCATAGTCTATTCACATATTTTTGCGTGAATACGGAGGTATGTAACTGGGTACTTTACCTTTGGTCAAGTTTCGATTCGTTCTGACTGTGTGCTAACTTATTATTTCCAAATGAAATGTTTGAGGGCATCGCCCTCTGTTGCTCAGATTTGGAACCGAAGTGAAGTCACATCATGGATGAATGTACCACACACGCCACGCCTCTGTCCCATTGCGGCTCCCTGGCGCTGGTGCAAATTTTGCAACATTTCAGCAGGGAATAGATGCAAATCTAATTCCGGTGTGTAATGTAAATTTAGCTGACACCGCGCGCAATGCTTAGCACAGTTTCTTATGTCGCCGGTTTGGGGGCTCTCTTTTTTAAACCAAGACGATGACCAACTTCTCATACCAGGCAAGGCCCAATTTGTTACAATCATCCAGTCTAACGGCAAAAGAGAGATAGTTGACTAAATTATGTCAGCGTGGACACATTAAAGTCATTTCTCAGGTATTTCAAACACTGTCTCAAGACATTCCACAGATCAAGGTCACCAGTCATTCAGAGAGGGAATTTCGAGTGACAATCAATACTAAGCAGTTGTAGTATTTTTATGTGATTACAAAATATTTCGTTGAAGAATGCATGATAACTTGAGTTCCCTAGATGATCATTATGATTTGGATCAACAACCCATGTTGATGACTAATAATCTTTACAACTGCTCACATTGACCACAACACTGAAACGACTGGCTGCGCATTTTTTATCAAAGAGCATTGATAACTGTGCTTACTCATTAGCTCAAATGATCAAGATCCTGATTTTTGTCTTGAAAAATTAGCGTCTGCTTAAAAAACCTCATTTGCAAAACCATGCATAATTGCCTTTCTATTTAGTAAATGTCTCGCATTGATTTAATTTAATTTACGAATAACCTTCTCAATCTAAACAATAAAGGCCTATATGAAGAAATTTGTGAAAATCTTTGTGATTGCATTATGAGAGCATTGTTCAGAGAACAATCTTTCAATAGCGTTGTCATAAACCTCTCAACATGCAGCATTCAATTGTTGTCGTAAAATTTCTGTCAATTTCTCCATGCAGATGTCTGGCTGGCAATGTCTTGCGCCAGCCACTCGCGCCGCAGGCGACTTGTTTCCACTGTGCGCATGACCACTGCCCACAGTAGCCTCAACCCCCTTATGCTTCTGGCTGCCCTTCGTAATTTCGCATGCGCACACGAATCGGGGCGGCTGTCGGACAGAGACGGTGGTAAGCTGTGTAATGGCGGCTGCGGTGTTGCTGTCTTCGGAGAGCCCCGGCCCCAACTTTGCAGCGGGCAATGGTGGAGAGGCGACAGCCACCGCGAACGGGCTGGGGATAGCAGGACCAGCTTCTTGGAACCGTGCATTAGACAGAGCTTTGGACGAGGCGGCGGCCACCGGTTGCCTCAATCTCAGCGGCAGGAAGCTGAAGGAGTTCCCGACAAGCGCTGCAAACCACGACCTCTCAGATACGACACGGGCCGGTATGCAGTGGTCGAGGGTTGGGTCTGACTTGCAGAGGGATCGAGGGGGCATGTGGACATCTGTACTGCCGAGCCTGCTCGCACATCTTAAGTTCTGTGTAGCTCTCCGTTAAGCGGCTTTCACACTGGACGCGAAACGAATTTTTCGCACGACAGATTACATTCAAAGTCAATGCGTTCGCGTGTATTCGCGTCTTTACATTGACTTGGAATGCAGTCTGTCGTGCGAAAAATTCGTTTCGCGTCCGGTGTGAAAGCAGCTTTAGACCTCTGCGCAGAGGGACGTAGGAAGGGCCGTGTGGATAGCTGTTCTTGTTTAAGATCAGATGGAGGTAAACACGGGCGTGAAAGTTGGCGGACAAGTTTCTGTTTACGCCTTCGTAACGGTGGAGGTGAAAGTTTTGAAGTTTCCCGTCACTGTGAGCGCGCATATGGTCTCTCCAAATTCCGAGTCTGCTCTTCAGAAGAGGAAACCGTATTGGATTTTGTTGTTAATGCGTCTTGGGACGTAAACCAGTCATCTACAGTACTTGGGGGAGATGGCTGATTTTCAAGATGCGGAAAATAACATTCCTGACTGCAGTTGTGTTGTGCTGGTTGTGCCCACCAAGTCAGGAGCTGTGCGCACAGCGGATAAAGCGGTAACAAGTTGCTCTGAGGTGCTGTACACAGTGTACGCCGTGTGCTCACACTTTTCTCTTGTGTCTGGTCAGTGTAGTTCAATAGTGTGGACAGTGATTCTAGTCAATGTAAACGACATTTTGCTCTATTATCCCGCGGTACGCTTGAGGGAGCAGTCCCATTGCGCTTGGCTTCTCTAATTTCTTAAACCGCTTTCACACTGGACGCGAAACGAATTTTTCGCACTACAGAATACACCCGTTTCGCGTCTTTGCATTGACTTTGAATGTAATCTGTCGTGCGAAAAATTCGTTTCGCATCCGGTGTGAAAGCAGCTTAAACCCTGAAATGGGCGCCTTAATCCTCTGTATCTTTAGTGTTTGAGAACAAATGAAATGTGAAAATTTAAGTTAGAAACGGTTTGAAACGAGATATTTTTCGGATCGTCTTTGAAAACCTGTGATTAGTTCGATTTTGCGCGTCCGTTATCTGTGCAGTGCGGTGCCTGCGCGCGCGAGAGTTTAGCGCTGCCCACGCCCACGGCCCCTCGCGACTCTCCCTCTCTAAATCCGTCTCTGTCCGTCACTTAAAATCTGGTTGGCCTGTTAAAGAATTCTCTACCGTCAAGACATCGGATTAATCGGTCTCACTTGGATTTAATCGTTTAGTCATGGGGAATTTGCATTTGACAGGTTGATAATTTGTGAATTAAATTAGGGTGAAGCTGACGCGATATGAGGCTCTGCCTCCCTCAGCTGGCAAATCTGCAGCCTTTGGGTTGCACGGCTAGTGTCTTTTGTTGCAATACTGTTTGCATGCTGGTGTACATACTGTTAGCTGTAGGAGATGCTGCGTTAAAAAAGAAACAGGAGAATGGGCAAGATGGAGGGAACAATTGTGTGAGACGGTGGGATGCAATGGTGATGGATAAAGACAGTGGTGGAAGAGATGATGGGAGTGGAGTTAAACCTTTACTGTTCCTTGCAGGACTTCATGAAGGAATTATTCCTCTGCTTGCAACTGAGTGTGTGTGTGTGTGTGTGTGTGTACGCATGTGTGTGTGCGCGCGTGTGAGTGTGTGTGTGTGCGCGCATGTGTGTGTGAGTGCGTGTGTTTGTGTGTGAATTTGCCTAAAACGGCATCCCATTGGCCGAAAATAATCATAAATTAAATGAGATATTCTGAAGGGCCTTCGGCTAATTTCATAGTGCATTAAAGTACACAAGGCGGGGGGGGGGAGAGAGAGAGATGTTACGCAACGATTTTGTTTTATAAGTGTTGTTGTTGTTGTGTAAAAGTACTGACTGTCCCAAATGAGTCACTGTATTGCTCTGTTGTTAATTTATTAGGGGGTATTTGGCTGTGTGAGTGTGACTGTGGGGCCGAGACGAGACTGCAGATGACTGTGTGCGTGTGTGTGTGTGCGCCTGTGTTTTTGTGTGTGTGCGCATATGCTTGTGTCTGCGCACGTGTGTTTCCATGAGCAATGTGTCTCAGTGGGAGAGCGGGGTACAGGAAGCAGACCTGTCGCGGGTCGTTGCTGCTTCCTGCATCCTGTAGCACAGCTGCAGGGATAAATATAGGCCCTCCCCTGCTGGAAAAGACATCACCTGTAATGCTGCACAACACTGACTATGCATCATACACATTATAAACTCTTATACTCTGCTATGTTACAGCATCATACTGTACTATACATCATACTCATTATAAACTAGTATACTCTGCCATGTTACAGCATCATATTGTACTATACATCATACACATTATAAACTATTATACTCTGCTATGTTACAGCATCATATTGTACTATACATCATACACATTATAAACTATTATACTCTGCTATGTTACAGCATCATACTGTACAATACATCATACTCATTATAAACTAGTATTCTCTGCTATGTTACAGCATCATATTGTACTCTACATCATACACATAAACTATTATACTCTGCTATGTTACGGCATCATATTGTACTATACATCATACACATTATAAACTATTATACTCTATGTTACAGCATCATATTGTACTATACATCATACACATTATAAACTATTATACTCTGCTATGTTACAGCATCATATTGTACTATACATCATACACATAAACTATTATACTCTGCTATGTTACAGCGTCATATTGTACTATACATCATACACATTATAAACTATTATACTCTGCTATGTTACAGCATCATATTGTACAATACATTATACACATTATAAACTATCATACTCTGCTACGTTACAGCATCATATGGTACAATACATCATACACATTCTATAAATCATTACACACAGCCACAATACAGTTGCATCATACTGAATGGCATGTTTATATATGTTGTTTACAGCCACTTTACAGCACTGCTCTATACATCATGCACCCAATAACCTATCACATTTTCCATTTGCAAAATCATACTCTGCTGTACATCATACCTATAATGATTGTACTCGGTACCATACTGTACACTATACATCATCACACTCATTATAAATGATTACACGCAGCCAAGTTATGGTATCATGCTGCTCTATACATCATACACATCTGCTGCCACTTCTCTGTATTGTACCTCATTATACATCATGCTCACTATAAACTATTATACAGAGCCATGTTAGAATATCATAATGAACCATTCAACAAACAAATTATAAATCATTATGCGCCATTGCATTATAGTATCATACGTAGTGCACAGTACATCATACACATTATAATTTGACTTTGTGAAATATCATGCAGAGTCACATTTTAGGCGAACTGTCGTATTACACAATGTGGTTCACACACCGCATGCATTATATACTAATAAACTCAGTCACATAGTAGTATCACATGATGTATCATGTGCTGAATAAAACCATACAGACTGATACTGTGTAGTAGCGCACAGCCCAAGGCTGGGTGTCAGTCTGTGGAGATGTGGGCTGTTATTATTAGACTGTGTGCTCAGCTGAAGAGGTCCTGTCATGATAGCCTGGTGTTTACGGCTCCTCGGCCTGCCAGTTTATACTACCTCCTTTCTGCATGCACTGTGTCACAGTCTGTGTGTTTTGGCTATGCGGGTGTGTGTGTGTGTGTGTGTGTGTGCGTGCATTCGCGCACTTCTGTTCAGTGTGTGCACACCATAGACTATAAAAAGATGGACAAAGCAACCATGGCGTCACCCATTGGTTTCAGCATAACATTTAGGAGGCTTCGATTTTGGCAATTTGAACAGCGCCATTTTGTCATTTTGAAACCGGATGTGATTCCTACTGGACGGGAGCATGAATTGAAGATCCAGGGAAGAGCGAGGGGTTGATCTATGGTTGGATCTGATGGTGTTTGATGGGCACCAGAGGATAGCCACGCCCCTAAAGCATATCTGGCTTTATCCTTTATTCTAGTCTATTTGGGACCATAATTTACAAAAATGAACATCATGATATATTGAAGGAGACTTGAAACTTGAGATAGATACCATAAAATAATGTGAAAAATCATTATTGAAATAATAAATCAGGTGAGAAGGCAGGGTAATTTCCTCATAGACTTCTATAGCATTGAACTTCTTTCTGCAACCACCAATGTCGCCATCGGCTGGCCATTAAATAGAATGCGATTTTAAGAGATTTCTGCATTGGCTTCACTTTTCAGAACCGAGTGCTGCGTCCATCTTTTTATACAGTCTATGGTGCACATACCTCAGTACTTATTTCACTGTGTCTGCATGTACGTGAATTCAAGTGCGTGCACACACGTGTGTGTGGGTATGTGTGTGTGTGTGTGTGTGTGTGTGTGTGTGTGTATGCATTTGCATGTGTCTGTGCAGGTCTTTGCTCAAACGGTGCTTTGTTGAGTCAGTGTTTGCATTCATGACTGTGTTTGCATTCGTGTTTGCGCATGCATGCACTCGCACATGCACGCGACCATACGCTCCCTTCTCTCTCTCCCTCTTCCTCCCTCTCTCTGTATCATCCCCTCTTGCCATCTCAAAATTTACACTGAAAACTTGGCCAGCAGTGTAGTCACTGTTTACACTGCGCTCATATTATGACTAATTTCCTGAATTAACAAGGAAGAAATACGTTAAGTCAGGAATTTTTCTGAGAGTGGTGCTATTTAAAGAGGGTGAGCACACAGGTGTGAAGTCTTTCTAGGGGGTTCTGGGCCTGCTAAACTCCACCCCCAACCCAGGAGTTTCCTTGAACTCAGTTGAACTAAAACAGGGTGTAGTATGTACCGATGAGCCAAAACATTGGCCCACTCAAATACATCAAAAAAATTGATTTTCTCATAACAATGGCACGCTACAAGGTCTGCAGACAGATCTTGGATGGTAAGCCAAGCAGTCGGTTCTCGTATTCAACGTGTTGGATGTGGGAGAAATGGGAACTGAACGACGATGACAGTGGCCTAATCGGTATCACCTGATGAGTGGGTTAGGGCATCTCTGAAGTGGCACGACTTCTATGGTGCTCCCTGTCAGCCGATAGGAGTCCCTACTGACAGTGGTCTAGGAGGGAGAATCCATGGTGAAGAGTTTTGGGCGCCCATGGCTCATCAATACATGAGGGCTATGAAGGCTACCCCGTCTGGTCCAAATCGACAGAAGGGCGAATGTCGCACAAGTCGCTGAGAATTTCAATAATATTTACATAAGAAATGTGTCTCAACACACAGTGCATCATACCCAAGTGTATTGCACTTTCTAGCTCGCAGACCAGTCAAAATGCCCACGCAAACCTCGGTCCACCGGTAAAAGCGCCCCTAGTGGGCACCTGAGCTTCAGAACTGGTCCTTGGCGCGGTTTTAGAAGGTCGCCTGGTCCATTGAGTCTCATTTTCTTTTGCATCATGTGCTTTAGCTGGGACCATGATGTGCACCATTTACCTGGGAAGAGACGTCATCAGGATGCATTGTGGGTGGAAGACAAGCTGGTGGAGAGAGCGTGATACTGCGTCTGCTGGGAAATGTCACTGTCCAATGCCACATAAACACATAAGGACCTTGGTGGATTTAATGCAGTAAAATGCTGTTTGAAATAATGATTAACATTTAATGTGGTGTGTGTGCTCCGTTTTTAAATAATCAAATCAAAAGTGAAAAAACATTAAAATGCAACTTAAAGTGTCTAGGAGCTCAATTATCTAGATCTAAGTACTGTTTTAAAAATAAAAATATTAAGATGAATAAAAAAGTATCATGCATATGATGTTGAACTTAGCTGCTTCTGTATTAAATTATGTTCGTACAGCAGGTGAAATTGGAAAAGCTGTTCCATTTTCATACCCTTCCTCCACTGGATGGGCGATTATTGCGATTACCCCTATCTATCCGTCGGTCTGCCTGGTGGTCCATCCACAATTTATGGGCCTCACTTTACAGAATACATTTTTTTTCTTGGATTATTTTCATTTTTGTTTTGTGGGTCAATAGTGATATGAAGAGCATCCCTATTGATTTTGATGATGATTGGAAATTTTTTTTGTCAAGTAACGTCATCGACAAGGCTGCCATTTGGGAATATCACCAATGCTTTTCCTGGCTACTGTCACAAAAGACAGTCTGTCTACGGCGTTTGCAAGTTTTGTGAACTGGAAAACACACTTTTGGGTAATACGTTACTGTTTGCCATTTCTTTTAGCATCATTAACAAGAAAAATTTAACCACCTGCATCGCGGTCAAGTGGGCAGTATTGTCCATCTTTAAAATCAAATACACCTTTTAGGACCTGCAGTGGAGTAAAACACAGTGGAGCTATCTGCTCTCTGATGGGACAGTTTGACTCAATCATTAGCCAGTCAGGTTTAGCTGTAATGACAGTTAAAATTCCCACCCTTAACTTCAGTTTTACATGCAGTATGTAAACTTGGCTTCTGAGTTTATTTTGAATATTATTTCATTACAATTGTGGTTGGAACAAAAACAAGCGTACACAGGGGGCTCTGGGACTGAGTTTGGGAACCAATGGCCTGTTGTGTCTGTGGGGGTGTTTCATAAAGCAGGATTACTGAGTTAGCCCGATAACTGTGCTTACTAAAACGCAGAATAGCTCTGTTTACTACAGTTGGTGTTTCAGATCGGGAGTTCTGTTTTGCTTGGCATAGTTATCTGGGTTACTATATAATTGTAGCCCCCCGGACAAAGTCGGGGGGCTGCTATGGATTCATGCTTGTCGTCTCCGCCTGCCGCGACTCCGCGTCCGTGGACACTTCCTTGTGGATGCTCTACAGGCTGTAATTTTTGACTGATTAGTTTCATATTTGGTATGAACATGCATTATTCTTCAGTTATGACACATATCGATTTTGGTTGCCATGGCGACGGTATTGGCCAAATAATGCATAAATTTGTGCCGAAATATACACGCTTCCTTGTGGACGCTGTACATGCTATAATTTTTGACTGATTACTTCCATATTTTGGTATGGACATGCGTTATACTTCAGTTATGACAACTATCGATTTCGGTTGCCATGGCGAGAGTATTGGCCAAATAATGCGCGTGAAAGGGGAGAAGCGGGATTATTGGGGCTACACCTATGTGGTCGCGGCCGACTGGACTGTCTAGTTCCCCTTCATGAAATACTTTCTGGTTTTCTTGTGGATTTTATCTCTCTCTCCTGTTCTGTCCATCTCCCTGTCTGACCACCTCTTTTTTTCCCTCTATCTCTTTCCCCTCCCTCCTTCTCCCTCTCTCTCTCCCGCTCCTCTTAATTGAGTTCATTGTATTTCAAGTTTGTTTTACTGGCATTAAATACACACAAAGAATTTTAGAGATATTGAAAAATGGAATATCGATATATATATTAAATATTGGAAGTATTTTTGCAATTTATTTTGATTGAATTATAATAGTTGCGAGTAGAACATGTAAAGCATGGTTTTTATCTCTCTCTCCCTCCCCTGTCCTTCTCTCCCTCCCTCTGTCCCGGCATAGATCTCTCGCGGAATCGGCTCTCTGAGTTGCCGGTGGAGGTGTGTATGTTCGTGTCTCTGGAGAGTCTCAACCTGTATCAGAACTGCCTGCGATCTCTACCGGAGAGTCTTATCAACCTGCAGTCTCTTACCCACCTCAATATCAGGTAATACTTACACACACACACACATACGCGCACAGACACATGCACATAACCTGCAGTCTTTAAGGCACCTCACTATCAGGTAATGCACGCACACACACACACACGCACATGCGCGCACACATCCTCACATACGCATAACCTGCAGTCTTAATGCACCTCAATATCAGGTAATACTTACACACACACACATGCACATAACCTGCAGTCTCTAACGCACTTCAATATCAGGTAATGCACACACACGCGCTCTCACAATCACTCACACTCACATGCACATAACCTGCAGTCTTTAACACACCTCAATATCAGGTAATGCGCACACACACACTCACACTCACGTGCACATAATCTGCAGTCTTTAACGCACCTCAATATCAGGTATTACTTACACGCGCACACACACCCTGCTGCCCTCACATTCCACAACATCACACAGACTCGCTGACACACGTGCACATGCTGAGACACGCGTGCACGTTAACATGCCTGCATACAGTCGCAGTGGAAGCAGGACTCATGAGAGCTGTAGAGTAGCTGTGTGTGACGCAGCGGCCCATCTTTACTCTGTGTTCTGTATCTGAGCACTGCGCTGTGTGTAGTCTGGGTGAAGGAAACTCGGCTCTTATTTGTGTTCTTTGTTATTTTAAAAGCGATTGAGTGAACTGTTTGAACTACTCTCATCGTGTCTCTCCTTCCTTTTCTATCTCTCTTCCTCCCTCTCTCTCCCTCCCTCTTCTTCTCTCTCTCTCTCTCTCTCCCCAGTCGGAATCAGTTGAGCTCCCTGCCGGCTCATCTCTGCAGTCTTCCTCTGAAGGTTCTCATCGCCTGTAACAACAAGCTGGTGACTCTGCCGGAGGAGCTGGACCAGCTGAGGCAGCTCACTGAGCTGGTGAGAGTCTCCCATACTCTTATTACATACTCATATGTGCATACTGTAACCATCCGTACTCCTATTACATACTCATGTGTGCATACTGTTACCATCCGTACTCTTATTACATACTCATATGTGCATACTGTAACCATCCGTACTCCTATTACATACTCATGTGTGCATACTGTTACCATCCGTACTCTTATTACATACTCATATGTGCATACTGTAACCTTACATACTCTAATTCCATACTCTTACGTACACACTGCGACCTTACACACTCTAATTACATAATCCTCTGCATACTGTAGCCTTACGTATTCTTATTACATACTCATACCTGCATACTGTATCCTTGCATGCTTTTGTTACATACTCTTATGTGCATACTGTAACCTTACATACTCTAATTCCATACTCTTACGTACACACTGCGACCTTACATACTCTAATTACATAATCCTCTGCATACTGTAGCCTTACGTATTCTTATTAGATACTCACATGTGCATACTGTAACCTCACATACTCTCATTAAATATTCCAACATGCATACTGTAACTTTATGTACTCTTGATTACATACTCGTATATGCATTCTGTAACAATACATACTAATATCACACTCATATGTGCATACTGTAACCATACATACTTATATATACTCATGTACATACTCTACCCTTTTTCTCTGTCTCTCAGGACGTCAGCTGCAATGAGATCCAGATGCTGCCTTCTCAGATCAGCCAGCTGGAGGCGCTGCGGGACCTCAACATTCGCAGGAACCACCTGGTGTGCCTGCCTCCAGGTCCGACCCCTCAGCTCTCACCCCTGAACTCTGACCTCGCACTGCACCGCCAGCTCATTTCCCTGTGTGCGCCCATGACCATGGCTCATGAGACGCTGTACCGCTCCCAATGTCCATTTTCCCTCTCATCTGGGATGCTTTTCGATGTATTCGATGTGAAACCGTAATGCTAATCGAAAGAAATAGTCGCCACTGTTGGAAATTCTTCCTGTCATTGTGTAAGCTTGTTATCGGCCAAAAAAAAAATGATGGTCCGTTTGTAACTCTCATTACATGACTGTTAAATGCTGGCATCTAAAATAACTAGATAGTGACTTTTTCTCACAAGAAGACATTATTGTAGCCCCGGACGGAGTGCCCGGGGTACTATGGATTTGCAGTGGTCGCGCGTTTGCGTCCTGGCCCAGAAGTACCTCTGCATGAGGGAAACGGTAGAAGATAAATGATAGTGATAGAAGAATAACAGTTTGAATATCATGTCAAATTTTTGCTTCAGAAAACCGATTTTTTTAACTACTAATTTGAATACCATTGGCTCAGTATAGATGAAGTGGTTGCTACAGAGTACAACGATTTTTTCTGTGACGAGAGCATTTTTGGAATTGCTGGATAGATAGTGTGGGCAAGTATATTGAGCAGTTTGCACAGGAGGCTTAGCTGAGGAGTTTCATTTACGCAAGTCTTGAAAAACAGGGTTGGGACTGAACTCGCCAATATTGCAAACTGTGTTCGAGGTCGGCTTGCTGGTGAATATTCAATAACTGGTCCGGGTGTGCCATCTAGTGAGAGAATAGTGTAACTGCGTGCATAAATAGAGCAGCTCCATGTCCGCTGGCATCAACATCTGCACTGACGGGTTATGGGTCGGACCGGAACGAACATATATGTATATTGTGATTCCACATTACTTCTTTGTAAATTTTCTTGATGCAAATGAAATTACTTCAGTTCATTTATTCATTCACTCATTATTCTTCGTAAATTATGTAGGGCACGACAGGCTGAGCCATGAATTTATGTACGCGAATGTTCCTCGGAGGTTTAGCTTATCTTAACGGTAACGCTGGCAGACAGATGCTGATGACCTAGCGAGGCTGTATTGTAATTAGTGAAGACATAACGTTTGCTAACGAACCTTGCATAAGGCAAACACTAGGTTTGCTAAGCAGTAATTTCATTTAAGGTAGACTGCAAACAGTGGCATATCGCATTGATGATCATTTGTTTCACTTTTTAACGTTACATTTCTATCGAATGCTTCTTTGTGTTTGATTGTTTGACAAAGTGAGCAACGTTTTAAAATAGTGCCGTATTAGCTTACACCTGGCAGTGAAAATAAACAGCCTGGAAAATGAGGTAGGTTACCTTTTTAAGATTGGGAATTCGTAGCATCGGGCGAATTTTAAAATGCGCAAAATCGCTGGCTAGTTTAACTTTGTTCTGATGATGACACACGGAATGCACACTTGTCCACTCGCTCACTCGCTGTCTTTATATTGTTTTCAGTGTAGAACATTCACAACATAATGCCGTACATAGTGGGTGAGTGTACATTTCGAACGTGCCCTATTCTAACCAAATCATCTCCATGCAAACTCAAATGAGCTGTTAGATATCAAATCAGCCAATCACAGAGGGCCATGGCAGGACTGGTTCCCCACGCACAGAGAATCGCTGAGTCACTTAGTGAAAGAAATCCTTGCTCGCGCTCACCTCAAACTCCTGCTTCTCACGCAAAAAACGTTCATCCTGTCACCAATGTAACCACATCATTCAAGGCACGAGACTTTGCTGAGTGTGCGGATGTCTTTTTTTATTTCTCTGGATGATATAATGTTGGAATTACAGCGATCTAAAAACTGTGTGTTTTCTGTTCTCCCAAAAAATTTGGGGTGATTTTTGAATGGGAAAGATGGAGAAATTGGACGTACCTCATGTCCTTTGACTGCTCCCTGAGGCAAAACTATGTACTTCTGTGCTACAAAAACTATAGTACTGTGACAACAACAAATTTTCCTACGTTTTTGGGAAATTTCATGAAGAGAGATTCGAATTTGTGGAAGTTATAGTGATATGAAAAGTATTTTTTCAGCCTCTGTGCTCCCAGCTCCCACTCTAGGTGTGACATCACGCACTCTAGCAATGAGAACCCAACTCCCGTTCTTTCCAATGGGAAAAATTTTTTGGTTTTTTGGGAATTTTTCAGACACCGCATGACGAAACTCAACCAAAATTGATAGGCTTCATCCTCTAACCACTATCAATGTGCATGTGAAATATCAAAAGGATCGGAGAAGGATTGCAGTCTGTAGAGCGTTCACAAGAAAATCTCTAAGGACGCGGACGCGCGACGACCGCAAATCCATAGTACCCCTGGACACTCCGTCCGGGGCTACAATTAATCTTTTATTCTTGGGTTTTCCTCTTCATGTATGGAAAAAACGCTTCTGCTGCAGTGTATGGGGAATAATTGGCTGTGGTTATGAATAGTTATCCTGCTAAAAAGAATGACTCTTTTTGAAATTATCTTTCACCTTTGGAGCTGGAATATTTTTCAAGAGAAGACTGGTTAAGCAGGCTGAGTTAAGATCTGAGCTGTGTCATGCGTCATCTGTTGTTGAGCTGTTATTGTGACACTGATGGAGTGTTCTCTCAACGTTCCCACAGAGTTGGCAGAGCTTCCGCTGGTGAGGTTGGATTTCTCCTGTAACAAGGTGACGTCCATCCCGGTGTGCTACCGCAACCTTCGCCACCTACAGAGTATTGTGCTGGATAATAACCCCCTACAGAGCCCACCTGCTCAGGTAACACACACACACGCACACACACAGACACACTTGCCCTACAGAGCCCACCTGCACAGGTCACAGTTTGCTGCCATTACATTACCTTACAGGAGCCTTTCCAACCCATTGAAATGGTCAGAATAGCTTCGTCTCCACTCTAGTGTTGTAGCATTAACCACTTAGCCTAGGCGTCCGGAGGAGGATGGGCTCCCCCCATTATAGTCAGGCTTGTCTTGAGATTTGAAGCGGCTGTGGCTCAGGAGGGTAGAGCGTGTCATCCAGTAACCTGCAGACACTGAACCCAAAGTTGCCCGCGGTAGCCAGGCCAGCGCCTTGCATTTGTGTGTGAGTTCATGTGTGTATTAGGGGTGCAGAAATTCACAATTTTCTCTACCGAATACTCCTCCCATTGCGTGAATGAGTACTCAGATGACAACTTTTTTTTTTTTTTTAATGATTCAGTCTATGAGAGTTGCGCATTGGAATCAATGCGGACAGCATTAGGCTGCCGTTTACTGTTATTTGTACGTCTATTCTGATATTGGGGCTGTACCAAATAGTTTGAAGCTTCATTTATGACGTTGGCAGTCAAATTCTAAATCAATCTTGGAATGCTTCAGCTTTTTTTTTTTGCTGCATGTATTCATTCTATGTAAACCGGTATTTCTGCACAGTTGCAGATAAAGCGTAGGCCATATAAATGCCATAAGTATTATACTTCTTATAGAATTAGACTCCAGTGGTAGCTATGTGGTATTGTTTTTGGTTCTCGTGATCCACACATTTAGGATTACTCTAGAGCGTTTTAAAGTCCAAATAGGAAAAGTAAAAATTTATTGGAAAAAGATGGATGTAATCATTTTTAAAATCCACTCATATGAAATATTCCGCTTCAATCTGTATTTAATGGCGATAAAGTTTCAAAGCCAAATTTTTCACTGCGGTCAAAAACTGTTCTCTTGTTTGCCTCACGCATGCAGATGTTATTACATTAGCCTGCTGCCGCATGCATTTATGTCGATGAAACAGACATCCTTAAGATATTGCATGTCTTATATGCACGTATTCAATATAGCCTGTCGGTGGTGTCTTGGTCACTTCCTAAGTAATAGTTTCCTCATCATTATACGCTTATGTTTTGGTCTTGCTAATTCAGTCAGTGAAATATTTGATAGTTGATCAGGCAATCTTAAATAGTGTATGGGTTTAGACTCATAGTGCATGAAAGGTGCGAGGCTTCTATCTGACGGCACGCAACGTAAAATCTTGAAACGTCAGCATTCCCAGGAGTTGGGGTTGAAGAGGTTGAAAAAATAAAGCAGCAAGCACGATAGCTTTATTAATGACTGATAGAAGCCTACATAACGCTGAAACTTATGGGATAAATGTAGAAAAAAATATGGGACTGCAAAACAATTATCTTTTTTTTTTGTAACTGGTTATGATTCCTTCGGTGAGCACTCACTCGCACCCCTAGTGCGAGTAGATGAATGAGAGGTAAAAATTTTAAGTCGGTGTGTCCAATATAAGGTAAGTCACCGCAGGCCATGTACCAGTCTGTCCATAGAGAGTTATTTCTCACCACTGTTCGGGTGCCTTTCCTTGTGTACCCTTGATGTTTGCCCTTCTGCTGCTCTTGGTTATTTTAGTCTGTCGGAGTATTTCTCACTGTGTACATCTCTCTCTCAGATCTGTATAAAGGGGAAGGTCCACATCTTTAAGTTCCTGAACATGGAGGCGTGTAAAGCTGCGGCCGAGCTGCCCGACTTCGACAGGAGAGCTCTGGCCTACGGGTCCTGGTGAGAGAGTGTGTGCAGTCAGGCAAACTACATATGGATGTGCACTTATGGGCAATCGTGCTCATGCATGCACACACACACGTACACACACATGCGTTTCTGTCTTCACAGTCCGTGCATTTGTGCTCTAACAAAATCATGCGTCAAGAGTGAGAAGTATTTTTCACCCTTGCCCTCACGTTATCCCGCACGCATGTATGCCTGCACACTTTCACTCTCTCTCATTCGTACTCTCACACGCGCACTCACACTCGCACTCTTTCTCCCCCTCTCTTTCTCTTACTCACACACACATGCGCGCGCGGACTCATACGCACTCTCTCTCTCTCTCTCTCTCTCTCTCTCACTCACACACACACACACACTCTGACCTATCTGTTCCCGCAGTGTGGAGGAACTGTATCCAGGCCGGTCCTACGGAGCGCTGGACTCCGGCTTCAACAGTGTGGACAGCGGCGACAAGCGGTGGTCAGGGAACGAGGTGAGAGGGGGACCAACCCACTGACAGACTGTCTGACACACGGACAGGCAGACTGGTCAATGGACAGACAGGCACTTGATCATAGACTGTGTTTGGAATTATAGACTTGCTAATTACTTGTTGCTCTTTGACTCAGTATATCGTCCATGAATAACAAAAAGTTGCAAGTGACTTTCCTGATGAAACCTGTTTTTGTGCACCACTAAGTACTACAGCCGCTGTGGTACTTCGTGGTGCAGAAAAACAGGTTTCATCAGGAGTGTCCTTTTGTTATTCATGGGACGATATGCTGGGTACTAAATGCTACTTTCTTTAGTAGTACACAGTGTAGCTAGTATGTGTCAATAATCATGTCATGTGTTACAGTCACATGACCATCAGCCGATTAAGATAACCTGGGTCTCAGTGGGACACTATGATTAACTGCACTGCATTGTGGGATGCAGTATACCAGGGATATGGCTCTTTCTGCGTATGGTAACATTTTGTCATCTGGAGATCTTAGACGTGCTGGTAAATTTCATGGTGGTCATATACTGCATACTGCTTGCTACTTTTGGCCACAAATTGTAAGTAGTGAGTAGTAGGCGATTCTGAATATGGCCTCAGTCATCACAGCTGAAAACAAGCCCGCCAACATTCTCTATGTGCTCTATGCTTCAGATAAAGAGAGCCTGTTCTCATTGGTTACTGCTGCTTCCACCTTTCCTCTCTCAGCCAATTATAAAGGCTCTTTTGGCTGTCCATTAAAAAATTTCGAAATCAGAGATAACCTGCTAGAAACACAAATGAAAACATTGTAAGGAATGCAGCTCGCAGATAAGATGCTATCTTCAGGCCTCGTGATAAGCCATGATGTCGACCGTGGATAGAATTTGTGTGCGTGTTTGGCTGCATGTGTGTGTGTATTCGGTGTCAATATGTGTATGCTTGTTTGTGTCTGTTTTCTCTCTCGTGTGTGTGTGCGTGTGTGTGTGTGAGTTTGTGTGTTTAAGTGCTTGTGTTGTATGGTTACGTATGCTGTGTGTGTGATCGTGCATGCGTTTGTTTGTGTCGATGTTTTTAAGTGCTTGTATGTGTGTGCTTATGTGTGTATATGTCTGTCTTGTGTGCGCGTGTGTGCGCGTGCGTGTGTGTGTGTGTGTGTGTGTGTGTGTGCGGCTGGCTCTGTTTGATCTG
The DNA here is from genome assembly GCA_029692085.1 of Gymnothorax javanicus. NCBI lineage: Eukaryota > Metazoa > Chordata > Actinopteri > Anguilliformes > Muraenidae > Gymnothorax > Gymnothorax javanicus. Next base: position 142,776,656 of record CM056198.1, on the reverse strand, counting down.
ATGTTGACTGGTTGTTTCTCCTCCTGTCTCTTGTTGCTGTTCATTCAGTACTTAGACATCACTTTGATTTCATATTCATTTCATTTATGCGTTTAATTCAGTTTTCCCTCCTCTGTCTATCTTCCCTTTCTCCTCCCTCACTCCCTCCCTGCTTTCCCCTCTCCATCCCCCACCTCTCTCTATCTCTCTCTCTCTCTCAGCCCTCAGAGGAGTTCTCAGAGCTGCCTTTGCGAGTCGCTGAGATCACTAGAGATCCCAGGCACCGCAGCCGGGGCGGGGCCGCCGTATCCAACGGCAACGGTGAGAGGAAGTAGGGTGGCCAGGCTCCTTGCATGTGTGGCTCCTTGCGTATATCGCCTTACTCTTTATGCAGTTGTTATCTCACTTCTCAGGGTGTAATGTGTCTAGTGGATACACCGTGTTTGTCAGTCTACTGTTGTCTGTAAATGACCTCTCTTTGATGCCCTCAGCCTGATCCAGGTATTGATGTGTTCCACCTGCAACATAACACTCATGTAACTGAGCACGTCCTCGCATCAGTTAATGGTGGAACACATCAAATAGATTACCTGCCTAAAAGTGTGTAGATGCTTATTGAACACCTAGAACTAGTGCTATTTTTGGGTAGGCTTTTCATCAGATGTTAGAACATAGCTGTGACAAATTTGGTGTGGAGCTTGCTTTCCTGAGACGGGAAAGACCATCTCCTAATTGTTGGAAGTTCGTAATCGTTTGGAATGTCATTGTATGCTGTCGCGTTAAGATTTTCCATCTGTAGAGCTGAGGCCTAGCCTGTATCATGAAAAAACAGCCCCAGACCATCCAGACCAGAGTGTGTCCCGAAAATTTTGGTTGTTGGGTGTCCCTGGATGTGGTCTTGGGTAATAGAGGTTTCAGATGATCAGATATGCTATTACAATGTGTGTTTGTGTTTGTGCATGTGTGTTTGCGTATGTATCTGTGTGTGCGTGTGTGTGTATGTATGTGTGTGTGTGTGACCTTTCCTCTCACAGAGGCGGAGCTTGAGCAGATAGACTTTATCGACAGCAGCTGTCTGGAGGAGGAAGATGAGGAGAGGCGGAGACGAAGGCCGGAGTCGACCAGCCTCAGCTCCCAGTTCATGGCCTACATCGAGCGCCGCATCTCCAGAGAGGTAGGTGTGCGTGTGTGTGTATATGTGTGTGTGTGTGTGTGTGTGTGTGTGTGTGTGTGTGTGTGTTTGCGCATGTGTGTGTTCTTGTACTTGCTACACTGTGTGCCACACAGTAAGAACCAGAAAATGTTTTTTTCCGGCAGAGTGGGGACATTATTGGGAATGAAACATTTTTGCCTGTCCTAACGACAACAAAGGCAAATTGTGACTCATTAGTTAAGGTAAGGAGTAAGGTTAGAATTAGGGATAGGTTTCGGTTCAGGTAAGGGTTTTGGTTAAGTTAAGAATTAGGGATAGGTTAAGGTTAGGGTAAGGGTTTGGGTTAGGCATGCATCGCTTATTGGTAAGATTAGGGAAAGGCTGTAGAGACACTGAATAAGTGAAAGTCAATGGAAAGTCCTCACAAGGATAGAAGTACAAGGATGTGGGTGCATGTGTGTGTCTGTTTGTGTGAGCGTGTGTGTGTGTGTGTGTGTGTGTGTGTGTGCGCGTGTTTGTGTGTGTGTAAAGTCATCCTATTTCTGACTGATGTCATACGCTTCCTCCCAGCGCTCTCCAGTGAAGGCAAGAGACACACGGACTGATGATTCCCCTCGACAGAGTGCCCTGAACAGGTAAGTGTACGCACACACACACACGCTGGATAGACGGGAAATGGTGAAGAGCCATACAAGCAGATATGTCATTTCTTTCGCCGTAGATGTATCACACTGGCCTGATTCTTTAGCAATACAGTGGGTTATATTAATACAATGGATGGCTATTCATTTGAATTTTGCTCATGGATCCAGTTGTCTAATTCTTCAGTACATTTGGACTGTGTTTGTTTCTTCATTCAGTGGCATAGGTCATTTAAATCAAGCAGCACCTGTGGAGATGAATGGTTTCCTAGTGGGGTGGGGTAGGCTCTGTTCAGCTGTTGTCATCGCCTAAAGCAGACAACAACACTTATCCCCATCCATGCCTGTCGTTTGCAGGAGCATCTTGAACGGCCAAAGTGGGTCTCCCTCTGCTGGTCAGAGCCAGGTACTGCAGCCATCTTGTCAAAGAATGGACACGTAGACTTAGCAGCTGCAAAACGCAAAAAAAATTTGTGCTGTATTATGAGTGTTGGCTTGTGTAATCTCACGTTGTGTGAGAACTGATTGTAAAACTGAATGTAGTAGTGGACATATCTCTCTCTCTCTCCCTCCCTCTCTCCCTGTCCCCTCGTACAGCAGGCCCCTGGTGTAAGGGCGGGGCCCGGAGCCGCCGGTCTGGAGCACATGCGAAAGGAGGCCCAGCTCGCCGCCCTGCAGTATGAGGAGGAGAGGCACAGGGGGCGCCATTCCCAAAAGGAAGTGCTGACTTACGCCAAGGTTTGAGGAGCGGGGTGTCTCGCTGATATAGACACGCCAGCACACACACGTGCACACATTGCGAACACACACTTAAACACTTATACTCACATTTTTGTTCTTTGATTTCCGTCCCGAGACCCAAGTAATACAGGAACATGTGCGAAGTAATTGTAATGTAATTTGTGAAGATGATCAAGTGGTCATAATGTGTGAGTGGAGATAAGTGAAATGGTTGTAATGTAACGGATGAATATAAGTGAAGTAGTTGTCATGTAATGGGTGCAGATAAGTGAAGTAGTTGTCATGAAACTGTGGAGATAAGTGAAGTGGTTGTAATGTAATGGGTTGAAATAAGTGAAGTAGTTGTAATGTAACAGTGGAGGTCAGTGAAGTGGTTGTAATGTAGTGATGGAGATAAGTGAAGTGGTTGTAATGTAATAGGTGGAGATTAGTGGTTGTAATGTGACGTATGGGTCAGCCTGCTGTATGTGAAGTTGTAATGGCTCCGATTGGTGCGACTGTTTCTCTGATTTCAGCTGAAAGCAGCACAGAGCCTCTCCAAACAGAGTCCCTCGGAGAATGAAGTGAGTCGATCTCTTTCACTCTATTCTCTCTTATCTCATTCACTCCCTCCCTCCCTCCTCTCTTCCTGCCTGTCTCCTCTTTTTTTTGTAGGCCTCCCTCTCTCTCACTGTCTCGCTCCCTTGCTCTCCATCACCCTTCCTTTATTGCTCTCCGTCTCTTTCTGTGGTTGTAGGGTTGGAGGATGGGTGACGTTAGTGCAGTATAATTTGCCCAGCAATTTCTGCTTGTTTCTTTTATTATGACGAGCTGACACCACTGATGAACACGCTTGAACCCCGTCTTGCCCATCATCCCCCAGTACTGTCGCTTTAATGCGGTGCTTCTCTAATGCATTCGCTGTCTCTCTGCCCCTCCCCCCCAGAGCTCATACCCCTCCCGGCGCTCCACCCACACAGATGACTCCGCCCTCTTCATGGTAAGAGCCTAAATCCATAGCATAACCCCACCCCCTTTCCCAACTAACCAGTCACAAGCCGACAAACAGAGGGAATCTGCTCATCTATCGCTCTCGGCTTGTTCTCCGTCCTGATGCTGTGTGCTGTTATATTTTCTGTCAGTCTGTCTATGTGTGTGTAAGTGTGTTCATAGCTGTTAACCTATTTAGGCCTGCAGCCGCCAAAAAAAAAAAAAAAAAAAAAAGCCCCCTAAAACCTATGGCCTTTCTGTAAATGACTCTCTAAAACCTGAAGGTTTTCTGAAAAATGTTGAAGATGTGCCAGCTAAAAAAATTCATTTCTCAGGCTCTGTAACAGAGAGAAAGATGAAATTAAAACCATTTGAAAGCTTACACCATTGGCTATCCTATAAAAATACATCCATTGGCCCTAATGATAATAAAAAAAATTAGGAAATTCTATAAACCTCTGAAATAAATAAAATAATTGGCAATGCCTATAGAAAATGCATTTGTCAGTCACTGTAGCAGATAGAAACCTGAAAAAAAAACATTTGATAGCTTAAACTTAATTTTATTAAGTATTACATTCAGTTGGTCTCATCTTTCTCTTTCCAAAATTTTACAGTGCATAAACCTTTCAGATTTCACAGCGATTTTAACTTAAAAAGTCTAATGTAAGTGTAGTGTAAGAAAAAGTAAAATAAAGTGTCTCTGTGTTGTAAGTAATACAGAGCTTGGGCTCCCTCAGGAGGACACTGGGAAAACACGTAAGAAGTGTTGCTGTGCTGCAATCAAAGAAAATGCTGTTTTCAATGGTGGCACTAGAAGAACAAGTGCAGTACATGGTCAACAATAATTTCAATAAAAGAGCTAAAATGTTAATGAATGAGAGCCGTCTCTTTCGGCTCTCTTTTCTCCTTTTCTCTCTCTCTTGCACGGTACTGTTGTTCAAGGTGTGGTAAAAAGAAAACACACCTGACTACCACACCCACAATGCGTTTCAACATTCCCGCATGTCTATTCTAGCGAATCACAATGTAGTAATTGTGTCACATGTCCGGGAAAAAAAGCCCCAACTCCGGGAAACACCAGAGTGACGTCTACGTCTTTCCCGGCGTCAAGGGAGAAACACGCGCGCCCCTGCCGGCGGAAAAGGGATAATTGCTCCCACATCCCTCTCCTCGCAAATGGGTTAATTACACTCAAACCTAAGTGTGAATTTTTGCCCTTGTCTGTCCAGTTTGGGCCGTTCTACATTTGCAAGACGTATGTCGACTTTGTTTGACTATCAGTATGGTATCGGAGAGACAGACAAATTGTCGTCCAATGGTGTCTTGTACCTGTCAAATATTTGTAATGTCACCGACACTGTTGTTGCTTGTCTTGTATTTTCATTGGCTAGATGGACGGAGAGTTCAGTGGTTGTCATGGATGTAGAAAGTTGGTACTGTAGCGTTCACATAGTGAACGATTATTCTTAACAGCTCTGGGTTGGTTATAGAACAATAGATAAATAATTTCCATGGAGATGACTGCTTGCGCTGTGGTCGTCATCTGACACTTTGTTTAAGCGTATGGGCATCGGTATCATTCGACACTTTTCTGAAGAAGCCTGTTAACATGTCTTACTAGTCTAAAACGGCTTTAACACTCACCCAGCTGATGTTGGTCTCTATCTCTCCTGACTGCTGATTGTAACCACAGAGCTAAAGAACAACGTTATTGTGGACAACGTTATTGAATGAACCAACAAAAAAGCGTGAAACGCGTCTGCCATCTTGTGTAAGGAATGGGCAGGGGAATTGCGCAATCAAACGATGTACATACGCATATGCGACTAGGTAAAATGAAATGAAAAACACTGAATTTCTTTCAGAGTAAAATATCATGTAAGATAAGTGATAAATCTGTTAATTGTAGTATTATCAGCATCAAGTTCACTTTCGAGGCTATTTTTCACATACGCTCATATACAAACTTCACCTAGGATAATATACCTTTATAATCTTAATTCATGTAAAAATCATCAACATAATCTCTGTATTCCACTTCTAAAATACCTTGGTCGAAGATTTTTCGCAGTTCCATACGGGACGCTATCCTTCGGTAAGATAAGATGGCGGACGCGAATCTCACCAAAACTGGTCTTGTGTTCACTCTAGTGTTTTCTTTCGCTATGTGATTGTAACCAATATTCTTAAGCTACAGTAACTAACGGATGTCTCTTTCTCTCCTGTCATGCCCCGTTCTTTTCATCTTCTCCCGATAACCTTAACTCCCTCCTTGGTTGTGTTTACCTTTCCCATTTTTTCATGCCTTTTTCTGGCTTGTCCCTCTGCCCCTCACTGCTCAGTCTTCTTCAGAGGAGATGGCAGCTTGCTGCTGCCCCTCTCCTTCTGGCCCAGGTGCTGCCCCCTCTGTCTGACACAGGTACTGCAGCCTGTGCGCTGAGTGCAGCATCCAGGGGTACGTTCCCAAAAGCAAAGTCGCTAACTATGTTAGCAGCTTATATAGTTTGACCATATACAGTCAGTGGATCCAACTGTGTAAGTTAGTGTCTGTGCTTTCAGGAAACGCACCCCAGATCTCTCTGACTGTTGTCTTAATACGCTGTGCCTTTTCTCAAATATGGTGGTGGCGTGTGTATGTGTGCGTGTGTTGGAGTTTTTATGTCCTTATCAGGACCGGTAGTGCTTATGGGGACCAAAACCTGGTCCTAATACAGCAAAAGGTCATTTCTGAGGTGATGGTTGAGGTTAGGGGTCAGGTGTGAATTGAGATTTTGTTGAGGTTAAGGTTAGGAATGATTTGGTTAAGGTTAGGGTCAGGGTAAGGCTGTCCATAATGAGTCGAAGTCAATGCAGTGTCCTCACAAGGATAGCTGCACGAACTTGAGTGAGTGAGTGAGTGAAAGCAGAGCCTCTGTGCTTGTGTTAAAGTTTAAAGACTCCTTGAAAAAGAAGTCAGTGTATGCAAGGAATGCATTGGCAGTATTTTTGGGGGAGGGTAGTCGATTAAATTGATTCAAAATGTGGCTTTGAATCCAGCATTGTGATTGATTTGAGCATGGGGGAAAAAGGACCGAAGGCCAATGGATGCATGACCAACGTGTTTAATCAATCAACTTGAAGTTCATTTTACATGGTTATTCTTGAATTTTCAAAATTTATGAGGAGTCCATATTGATTTAACTTTATCATATGAAGTGTTTTCACTTCCTGTTACCCATAGTGCTTTGTATGCACTTTGAGCGTGCTCTAATCGAAACCCAATCTCCACCCCCCGTCCCCAACACTGTATTCAGCAGAGTGAGGACCGCTCCTCTCTCTCCCCCTCCTCCTCTGGACCCCCCTCAGGTAAGACCTCCAACTCTCTGCCTTATTTCTTAATCTCTATGTCTGCATGGATTTGAATCATTCCGTGCGGCTAGAATTTTTATGTATCAATACTTGTACAATGTTAGTGTGGGGTGAAGGAAGTTGCTCATGTGACATTTTTCTAATAGAGCATAGTTGCATTTCAGTGTGTTATGCATTTCCAGCGTATTGTGACTAAATATGAGGCGAGATCAATGAAAGATGTGCCTGTGAATTTTTCCATTTCAGTTAAGTAGCTTATATTTTCTCCTTGTAGTTACAGCAAACATGAAGCCTCAATGAGAGTTTTCAATGCTGCCTGAAAATCTGCAAAAATACGAATTCTTGAATCACACAGGTTGCGACTTGTTTGGTGAAAGAAGTTGTGCTTTTGTTTTTTTCTATGTGCCAGATTGGTCAGATTGATGTAGGACAGTTTCAAGTCCATGAAAGTCGAGCCTTACTTGACTACTTTCGGGTTTATGATGGCGGGAAAAGGTGATCCTGGGATTTACGGTCTAGAGCAAGGAACTGCCCTTCAGCTAGCATCTGCTACACTTCAAGTAGCTTGAACTACATTTTAAGCAGCTATAAAACAGCTGGTACAGCTACATAATATTTCAGGGGTCAATACACATGAACGCTCGTTTATTTTTAGTGTTCATTCACAATCTTAAACATTCATGACTTTTTATAATGCGCTGGATAGTATTTTCCTCTCTTACCCAATAGCATAAGAAATGGGTGTAAATTACAAATAATTATGAATATAATTTCTCTCAGAAAATATTAAGTTATTTACTCAGCTTTTGGGTTGGAGATTAATATGAAAAATCATACAGTAATTTATCAGCACTGTTTTTATCACCCCACACAGTAAATAAGTTTATAATGCTCAAAGACGCTACGATTTTAGAACAGTGTAACTATAATTAATGTTTTTGTTATTGGGCATATCTTGGGCCCGCCATCCAAACCATGCTGATAGAAAAGGCTTCTCATTGCACCAGCACTTTTCTTTATAAACCATATAAAATGTTATGTATCCATGGAAAGTGTAAACTCAGTGTGGATTTACTCCTTGTACATCATTTTGGAAAAAAAACATTTACCAAATAAATGTAATGTAAGGCCTCATGGAAAAAAAATTATTCGGTTAGCATCCCCGCCCCCCTTGCCTCATTAAAAATCCATTTTAGAAAGATCCATCAAAATCAGCTCAAAAAGGGAGTGAGAAAAATTCTCAAAAATGCTCAGCAGACGATCTGTTCGGCTTTCAATCACTGCGACACTTACCGGTTCAGTAGATTTGATTCTCAACGTTAATACATGTAATTGCATTTTGGATTTGTTGCATTATTTGGATCTGAAAATGGAAAATAAAAATACCTTCTGCCTGCCCCTGAAAATTGAAATATGAAGGGATTTACAAACTAATTTTGGTTTTATGTCGCCGAATGAAAAATTTATGAGACGTATTGTCATTCTCTGGCACAGTGTGTGATCGTCTGTAGCAGAGGCTGTGCCTGTTTATACGAGGTGTGTGTTTATATAAGGGTCATTCCATGTCAAATCAACCGATGGCCTACGCACTTACATTTTTAAAAAATCTGAAAAAAATACCAGTCCTACCCACATTAGTCAGGAGATACCTTGTGCAATTATTTGGATGTAATATCAATACTTTTCAAGATACAGCCAATATTGTGAGGGATGGATGTGTCGATTTTTTTCTGGCCTCATTTTTTCATCACGGTTCACAAGTGCATCGCTCACGATCTCAACCACCGAAAAGGCTCAGACTTTGCATTACATTAACTGGTGTAGTTTGTGACTGAACGAAAACATTTGCTCTAGATGACCTTATGCGGTCACAAGAGCTGCACAAATTTGATCAAAATGAAATTTGTGTGTTTTTGTCTGCTATGTTTAGACCTCAGGATAATGTATCTGTAACCAATACAGGCATCCCATAGTTTTTTTCCTTATTCAAATAAGTACATAGGCTTTCAGAAAAAACAGTAAGCAGAAATGTAACTCTATCTGGGTTTGAACAATAGACCTCTTAAATCACACAAAAAAAAAAAAAAAAAAAAGAATTTCATTTTCAGAGTATTTAAATGGCATGTGGGAATGTCAGGAGAATTTTTTAAGATTTTCCCTTTCATTCTACGCGGTTTTGTCTTTCTCAACGTGCAATTTTGCTTTCCTTATGGACGTATTTCTTTGTCATTTTTCTGCCTGAATGTTGGCTGGATGCATCAAAAATGGTAATCACAGATTTTCAATCACTTGTCGGCTTTGAAAAGCTTTGATGGAAAGAATAATTCCCTAATGCCACATTATGTTTAAACAGTATGAATATTTGTCTGTCTGTATCTTTTTTGAGGATATTTAACCAATGTAAGTACACACCTACCAGCTGATTTCTTTGTCACTGCCACCTGTGTCTCTCAGACAAGATCAGCTGTTGGTAGGGGTGGGACTAATCCTCTAAATATTAATGATGATGATGGCACCTGGTGCCAACTAGTTGCTGCTGTGGCTGCACTGAACAGTTTGTGGTCTGAGGCTGTCTCAATATGGCCACAAATTTCCCAAACTGTACATTTGGTTCAACTAATAGTGAATGCCTTCTGACTCATTACACCAGGTTAGTAGTTCTCTCTCTTAATTTTCCATGTCATGTCACTCACTGTACACTGAACATGCTTTAAAAACACTGACACATTTATTTGTAAGAGGCGTGGCCTACTAAGGCTGAGTGATCGCCAGATATAGACAAGGAACTCATAAGTCTCAGGTCTGGAATCACAGGCAGCCCAGATGCAACAATATGTGCTCATCATCAAAAGCTGTAAAACGACAAATATGAATTCCTCCACAAGATATGTGTTGATCCCCTGATACAGCATTTTAAAGCAGTATCCAAAAATCTCAAAATTCTTAGTAAGGAAGATGCTTACAGATTAAACAGTCTTAGTTGTGTTTCAGTACATTTAATCCCAGGCCGAAAGGTGTGCTACAACTGTTGGCATAAGCTCCAGCACCGGGAGCCTACAGCTGATGAGCAACAGGACACAGTGGAGTTGGGAAAAAATATAGACCTGAACTTCAACCCACCCTTAGAAGTGTCAACACTGAACACGACCCTGATAGAGCTTGGAGTATCTCCATTAAGACCTTCTCGAGTCAGTGCAAATAATATGCCACATTATGCCAAAAGAGAATCAAGGATGCCCTAAACTCAGCACTACAGAGGCCACGAAAATGAAATGGTCACCACCAAGATGTTTGCAGTTAATTTAATTAATGTTATATATAGTCATAAATCATTTATCTGTTATTTTTGTGTTGTCTTTTATGTGCCTTGACCTGTTTTTTTGTTTTTTCAACTAATCCTGTACCAAACTTGATGGGAGCTTGATCATAATAATTTCTGATGAAAGTGAATTTGGACCATGTTTGGGTTGCTAAATAAATATAATAGCTTCTTAAAAGAAAAGAAAGGCTGTTTTTTCCCTAAAGAATAGACGATGTAGGATACAGAAACAATGAAAAAAAAAAATTATGGGAATTCCCACAATGCATTATGCTAGTCTGAAAATGGAAGTCAAAATAATTTTTTCCACTTTTGAGGGGTGTGGTGTTCAAACCCTGATGGAGTACCTAGCTTGTTTATAACCATTTGGAAAGCCCAATGTAGGTATCTAATCATGGGAAAATAATTCGAAAGGCTAAGTGAGTTGAAAATATGTTTTCTTGAAGTCTAAATATGGCAGAGCAAAACAAACAAAATCCATTTTGTCAAATTTTGAGGGTCTGCTCTTACCCAGTGGTGTTATCTTGATCAAGGATTTCGATTTCACTGCATACTACACCTACTTGGGTACCACCTTACAAAATTTGGGCTTGCTAGCTAGTTTAGGTCTTGAGATATGATCTAGTGAAAGTGCAGAAAAATTTAGGCCTGAAAAAATTCAGCCATGCCTCCCCTCATATAAATGGCCATATCTCAGAAAATATTAATCTTAGAACAAAAAAATTTCACAGTGTCTCCTAGGTACCAAGGGATCATTTGTTATTTTTTTCAGAATTTTTTGAAATCGAAGTGCGTGGGATGTCTGGAAAATCGGTTGATTTGACATGGAATGACCCATAAATTGTTGTCGGAGGATCTGACTGAAATGGGGTCAGTCCATATCTAAGCATCCAGACCCTCCGAGATGACCCCCTCAGAAATTTCTCAAAAAATTCATATGGGTACCTCTGGTGGACTTAAGAAATAATACCAAGTATTAGACCAATATCCCTAATAGTTTTGAGGTGATGGCCTGTCACAATTATAAGTATTTTTTTTTTTTAATTTTGACGAAATTGTGTTTCGTCCAACTTTGGGCTTCCACTGCTCCTCTATTATTTAACCTACAGATCAGATTTTTGGTTTCCCTGGCCAACTTTTCCCCAAGAATCAGAATTTCTGGTCAGATTAGGTGTATCTACCTTGGTTGCTGCACAATAGGGCTCCAAAGTTGGCCGAAAAGCCAAAAATCGCAAAAATTGCTGTACTTTTTAAATGCTACAGATCAGAAAGTTTAGGGAATTGAAGCTTGAAATTTTTTTGGTGACCATTCCTGATACCTCTCATGGGTAATCCACTTTAATCTTGTTTGTATCTTGGCAGGAATGAGAAGAGAAATTTTTTTTTATTTTGCTTGTTTTTCATTTTACGGAAAAAATAGCAATTTTGAAGTCCATGGTTCACCATGTGCGCAATTGACCACATCCTTCAAATCTTTACCATAGATTGCTATAGTTGTCAACTTCATCTGACAAAAAAAATTGGGATGGTGTTCAGCCTAGTTTATTTTATGTGAATTTTTCAATAGACACACCATATTGGCCATTTAAACGCACCATCGTACATCATAAAATGCTATAGATTTGTTGGAAGTATGAATATTAAGTAATGTTCAGTTCATCATGTTAAAACTTGAACAAATAATGAAATCTTGAGACAAGCACCAACTTGTTTCATCTTACATCATCATTAAATCTGCAATCTGAGGTAAGTGAAGTGTGATGACTTAATCCATAATTCGTCTGAACTCTTTTTGGTATTGCGTAATGATGACCAGTATAAAAGAGCTCCAATGATCAGATTATCATAATCACTCAAACCATGGAGGGTAAGAAGGATTTACCACGGTGTGACTTAGGCACCGAATTGGGTGATGAATGTCACAATACACATATGGCAAGAAAAACTGGCTTCTTCAGAGTGGATACCTTAAGCAATGAGGATCAAGAATTGCTCACCTGGAGATCTGGAGTTATGCTTGAGGAAATTGAGCAAATTTGTTTTCATCATGAGAAGATGTTTTTATCTCGGTTCATGAGTGAACAGCGTACATGTGCAGATCCAGGAAATATTCATACCAAACAGATTTCACGTAAGTGTAATTTCCATGTTTTGGTGTAGCAATTGTATAAGTTTATCCTGATTCCATCACAGATTTGCATAATGTGTGACTTCTAGTCCTCTAAGTTCCTGGCAGTGAATGTAAATTTGATAGTTAGCAATGTTAGCAAAAATTACATAATGAGATTAAAAGCAGCATTCTTATGGTCTCTAACAAAAACCACGTGAACCATTCCAATGTAGTAGTCGTACATGTAATCCATTGTTAAGCTTCAAATAAAACAATGATTTTGCTTGAAAAATTGTATTGAAGTTATTTTTTGCATGTATTTAGCTGTTTCAAAGAGCCTAGATGAGGCAAATGTGCTGAATTTGGCAATTGATGCTACACAATGCTGAATTTTCATCAATATCTGCTCGAAATGGGTAACATCATTCAAAAAATTGCAATAAAAAAACTAGGCTGAACACCATCCCAATTTTTTTATTTTTCTATAGCAATCTATGGTAAAGATTTGAAGGATGTGGTCAATTGCGCACATGTTGAACCATGGACTTCAAAATTGCTATTTTTTCCATAAAATAAAAAACGAGCAAAATAAAAAAAAAAATTTTTTTTCTTCTCATTCCTGCCAAGATACAAACAGGATTAAAGTGGATTACCTATGAGAGGTTTCAGGACTGGTCACAAAAAAAATTTCGAGCTTGAATTCCCTAAACTTTCTGATCTGTAGCATTAAGAAAGTACAGCAATTTTTGCGATTTTTGGCTTTTCAGCCAATTTTGGAGCCCTATTGTGGAGCAACCAAGGTAGATACACCTAATCTGACCAGAAATTCTGATTCTAGGGGAAAAGTTGGCCAGGGTGACCAAAAATCTGATCTGTAGGTCAAATAATAGAGGAGCTGTGGAAGCCCAAAGTTGGACGAAACACAATTTCATCAAAATTAAAAAAAAAATACTTAAAATTGTGACAGGCCATCACTTCAAAACTATTAGGGATATTGGTCTAATACTTGGTATTATTTCATAAGTCCACCAGAGGTACCTATATGAATTTTTTGAGAAATTTCTGAGGGGGTGACCCAGGAATTTTCTGATTTTCTGGATGCCTTCACTTGGACTGACCCAATGGGATTATGGGTCGTATCTGAGTGAAATGGGATTATGGGTTGTATCTGACTGAAATGGGATTATGGGTTGTATCTGAGTGAAATGGGATTATGGGTTGTATCTGAGTGAAATGGGATTATGGGTTGTATCTGAGTGAAATGGGAACATGGGTTGTATCTGAGTGAAATGGGATTATGGGTCGTATCTGAGTGAAATGGGATTATGGGTTGTATCTGAGTGAAATGGGATCATGGGTCGTATCTGAGTGAAATGGGATTATGGGTTGTATCTGAGTGAAATAGGATTATGGGTCGTATCTGAGTGAAATGGGATTATGGGTTGTGTCAGTTTATCCTGGACCTGGAAGTGCTTTTTCTGCTTAGCGGTCGGTACACCCCTCCATTCCCAAATGTGCCAGCCCCCCGATGTCTCTATACAGTTCTTTATAACCCCTCTTCCCCTGTTTCTCTGCTTCCAATTCGCCCTGTAGCCCATCAGTCTTCCTGTCGTGGCCCCGCCCCTCACCCCAGCAGCGTCCTGTTTCGATTGGGCCAGAGAGAGGAAGCCAGGAGAGGTGGGCATTTTGAGGGGGGGAGGTGTGTGTCACTACGGAAACCTTAGCAGGAAATGCACAGATCGTGATGGGTGTAGTTAGGGATGCAGATCATGTCGAACTGAGGCAGTTAGTGGGTGCGATCAGTGATAATGCTGCAATCCACTGTATGCAAAACTCTGGAAGAAATGAACCTTCTACACAGAAGACTGCAGTAAAAACAGTCTTTCAACTCGGAATTTCAGCTCAGAAAGTCGGGCAAGATCCAGCCAGCCCAAGTTCGCCACCATAAACACACGTGACCTTATGGCAGTGTGATGGCGCACACTCTAAACAGTAGGCAGAATGACCATCACATCAAATTTCTACTTTATGAGGAATTTGCATTATGAAATGTTCAGTGATAACTTTGTAGCAGTCATTTCTAATTTCATTTGAATGATTCGTGCTTGACCGAGATCTTTACGAGCAATCCTAGAGTGCTCCTCCCCTTCGCTCACAATCATGTGTGAAACACTGCTCTCAATGGACAGATAAAAAATAAACTAGTAGAACATTTCGTAAATAACATTAATGGCCCTGTGGTATTAGATGGAGCTTCTCAGTCGTTGATTATGGAGCTCAGAGAATTGCTAAACAGGCACCGGGACACATTCAGACAGGGGGTGAGAAATACTGACTTTGAAAAATTGACTTCTGATGTCCAAAGGACCGCAGCATTAGCCCTGATTAATGTAGGCACTGACGAATGGAGCCCTTTCCTCAGGGCGGGTTAAGTGCTGTGGTGGCCTGTTTGTAATGGTGCTGCAGGCAGATTCTGTATATCTCCGTCCCTCTCTCTGTCCGTACTGACGGGTCGTGTCGGATCCTCTCAGCAGATTCGGGGGTCCCGAAGCCCGACACGGAGGAGCCCAAGCCCCCCGAACCCTCGGAGTATGTGGGGGAGGAGGCGGAGCTGGTGGAGCAAATGCGCAGGGTGAGAGGACCTTCCCATGATGCAACTTGCCTTCCCATAATACATTGCACTATCTGTCAGTAGAGTCCCTTAGATGGAGAGAGTTGTGACAACTCAAGAATTGGAGCCAATTTGTTTCCATCGAGCGAAACTAAGCTGTTTGGCACGATGGAAATCGTTGGATTGTTTTGTGCTATTCTTGGAGGGAAAACGCA
Source organism: Gymnothorax javanicus (assembly GCA_029692085.1). Taxonomy (NCBI): domain Eukaryota; kingdom Metazoa; phylum Chordata; class Actinopteri; order Anguilliformes; family Muraenidae; genus Gymnothorax; species Gymnothorax javanicus. Next base: position 142,761,567 of record CM056198.1, on the reverse strand, counting down.
TCTATTTTAGGAGCAAAACAATAAACTGGCCTGCAATGATATCGATAAGCATAAGCGGGGAAATATTTGGACATGAGAAAAGAGAAAGGGGGAAAAACAACCCATTCACTTTGAGGTCGAGCCTAATAATGCTGTGGAAACAAAATGGCTTTATTACCAGATTCTCTGGAACCTTCACGTCGCAACTGTGTCTCAGAACTCTCCTGTGATCTGGAAAAACCTAGTACATTAGTCACTTTTGGGAGAAACTGAGTTTGACCCTCATTTGCGGTAATTAAGAGTGGTGAAAATCTTAATACAATAGCTATTAGTGTTATTTGAACTGTCAAAATCAGGTTTCTATAATTTCTTCCGGTGAGAAAACGTCAAGAATCCAAAGGTTTTTGTTCAGTTGGGAGAATCCTTGCTACTGATAAATTTACTAGGTTTTTCCAGATCACAGGAGAACTCTACCTGTCAGCAAAGGTAGATAACCCTCAGTTTCAAACTTTGAAAAGAGACTTGCAATTGGTACCGCAAACTGCATTGCCTACTGTCCATGGGGTGGCTGTAGCCCAGGAGGTTGTTGGTTTCAAGCCCCAAAGTAGCCACAAGAAGATCGCTGTTCTTCAAGACCCTTAACCCCACGCTGCTCGTTGTTTCAAGGTGATCAGCCCCGGCTTGGTATGGTCAATGCAAACTGGCTTTTAATGAATACGTCAGCTGAATAATTGTAGTGTAATGCATGGAGAAGAACATGTAGGTTCCAGTGCTCTGTAATGGGGTGTGGCCACTGTATCCCCAAAGGCCTGAGCTAGCTTTGCAGACGCTAGCCCCGTTAGCCTCTGGCGAATCACCGCCACACGCCTATTGTGTAACACCTGTGCTCTACCCCCCACCCCACCCCCTCCCCCAACAGAACATCGAGTCCCGGCTGAAGGTGGCGTTGCCCAGCGACCTGGGGGCAGCGCTGACAGACGGGGTGGTGCTCTGCCACCTGGCCAATCATGTGCGGCCGAGATCGGTGCCCAGCATACATGTGCCCTCCCCAGCCGTGGTGAGACTGTGAACACAGCTTTTATTCGCTCTTTACACGTGTGTCTTTAACCCTTTGAACTCAGGTTTTCACTTCAATTTCCCCTCAAGTAGGTTCATAGTCAAAAAAGGACTTTTTTAACTTATTGTTAGACAAAGTCACTTAGATATTCTGTATCAGCTGGTTACAGTGCTTCAATGAAGCTGCATCAATCTTATATTGAGATGAATATTCAAAGCCAGGATGCCATGTTTTTATGGCCACAGCGTTAGAACAAGTGGAAAATTTCTAGACTTTATACATTATTACTCCTGGATAAGCAAAGCTTAGGAAGTAGTTGTGATGAGACTCGACCGTCACACGCTAATCAATCAATCAATCAATCTGCCGTAAGCACGACCACGGGCGGAAAGATTCACAAACTGCTTATCCAGGAGTGAACAGTAGCGTCACTTTGACTTTATGTACATTTCCCTGTGATTCAGCGGGACATGCTTGAGATCTTTGGAAACCCTGAGATCTCCAGTAGAATTTAAAATCGATCTAACGTTCCTCTGGTTTGAGTAAACAGCTGCACTTTACCCACAAATGGGGTTGCTGAGTTGCAGTGGTTAGAGAAGCCGAAAGACCCAGTATGGCCCAAATTTACAGTTATATGGCCAGATTGTTCTAAACAGAACATGGCAATGCTGACGTCAGTCTCTACCTGTAACTGAAAGCACTGGAGTTCTACCACAGTTGTCACTTAGAATTTTTGAAAACATTTCAAAATCTCAGCGTCTCTCACTGTTTGCGGAAAGAGGAAAAATAAAACCCTTTGAAAAGCAAAAACAGGTGTTTTTTTTTTTTATTTCCCCCCCAAAATTCTGTGCCTGTGTTCTAGAACTCCCTTGCCCCTGTAGTGATCGTATCATCAAAGATGAAATGTCCATTTAAAAGAATTCTCATCCCATGACCTCACAGCTAAAACTCCTTTTTTTTTTTTGGTACCTTTGATGCACGAAGTTCGTGTATCATGTCCAGTTATTGACACCGCTCTTTCAGGAAGATAATGCACGCTGTTTGAAAAGGTACAAAGATGGGCATTTCTGGGCGGGATTAAATAGCATTACCTCAGACTGTGAGATGTACCAGCACCCCAGGCGTTTGTGTCAGTAGCCCTGGATCATGCTGCTGTTTGGCCCTGTGTGTGAACAATGGAATTGCTCAGTGTCTGTATCTGTCCATGTGTCTGTCCAGCCCAAACTAACGATGGCCAAGTGTCGGCGAAATGTGGAGAACTTCCTGGAGGCGTGTCGCAGGCTTGGGGTCCCGCAGGTGTGTGTGTGCGTGTGTGTGTTTGTGCACTTGTTCGTCTATACTTGTGAGAAAGTCTGAAAAATAACCCTGAACAGACATGTTTGTGGTTCCTCACAGTGAAAAGGCTTAATTTTGGGCCAGCGGTAATTTTTAGGTTTAGAATAACAATTGGCATCATGGTCTCATGGGCTTGGTCTAGTTTGTTTAAGATTACGTAGTAATATTCTACTTTAGGGTAGGGTTCTAAATTGTGTTATTTTGAGGGTTTGTCGGTTAGGGTTAGTGGGGGGGTTAAGATGATTATTGATTTTAGTGTTTTGGGGTACAGAAATGGGATTTTGATGGTGAAATAATTTTTTCTAGTCCCCTCAAGTCCAGTAAAACCAAATCTGTGCTTTTTGTGTGTGTGTGTGTGTGTGTGTGTGTGTGTGTGTGTGCGTGTTTGTGTGCGTATGCATTTGTGCCTCTATCTATTGACTCACTGATCAGATGTATGTGTTATTTTAGATGCTGTACCCACGATTTGGTGCCTGCTTTTAGTTACTAACAATACTCCCTTCTCTCTCTTTCTCTGGAATTATTCCCTTTCTCATCTGTCGTTACTCCCTCTCATCCTCTGTCTGACACTCCTGGTTATATGTCCCCCCCGCTGCCCCCCATAGGGTTAGCACAGGAGGGCAACTTCAATTGCGTGTTAGGACAGCTTATCACTCTGCCTCCCCCTGCTGGCCACATTTGCCATTGCACCGTGCTCAACCAAGCCTGTCATATGATCTCTCCACTGCCTCCTGGTGCTTTTGCACTGCACTGCACAGCGCTGGCACACATTTAACATCTAGTGCCTTTACAGACCACACATATGGCCACTGCGAGAACAGCATGTGTACTCCTTGAATTTTGCCTGAAAGATGTCTGTACACTACCTTTCCATCACATCTTGGCGGGCTTGGTGATTCATTACTGCCGATTCATTGGCTACCTGACGGGGGTCACTCAGGTGTGCAGTCTGCTAGAAACCCAGAGCACAAGTCAACAGGTGACCTCCCCTCTTGGGGTAAAAACCATAAGCTCCACCCTCAGGTGCCTTACCTGCGATGTGGGAATGGTCAGTTTGTTTGACTCCACCTGCTGCCACATTAGCTGTTATGTGACGGGCACTGACCTGTTAGCTCCACCTACAGCAGCCTTATATTTGGAGTGGAAGAGGTCTGTTTTTAAGCCTAAACCATGATGGCCTCATTTGGGAGGGGCAAAGTGTCCTCAACTCCTCCTACTGTTCAGTCAGCTGGTCTCATTCAGTAAAGATGAGAGACTGATTGTCTGTTATTCTGCATCTTGAGTATATGAGCTGTTGTTGGAAGGGGCTTTGCTCCGTCCTGTAGCCCAAGAACAGCTCTAAACTCCAGGCTCCTGATTTTTACAGCCTGTTTAGAGTTGCGCCAATCATGCTTAGGCTCCTCCCCCATCATGTTCAACCACCGCCCAGGTGGGAGGAGAGGTCCGGGTTCTTTGTTTTAGTGCCCCGCCCACCCTCTAATGTGTCAGTCAGTCTCTGTGTCCTTCTGTCCTGTCCGCTCTGATGCATGGTCTCTCTGTGCCTCTGCTCATCTTGCATCTTGGGTGTTTTGCACTTGTTTTCTGATTTCATTTTAAATTTTGTTAGTGCTGTTGTTAATTTTTTGTCATCCATCCATTGATCAGTTTTTTTTCTCCCTTTTTTGTCCACTGTTCTGTCGTTCCCCACCCCATTCTACCCCAACACCTGTCACCACCCACCTGGACCCCTCATCCACCCTCTCCTAGGCCCAGCTGTGTCTCCCCCTCCACATCTTGGAGGAGAAAGGGCTCCCCCTGGTGGCGGGGACAGTGAGAGCACTGCTGGAGCTGGCTCCCCCGAAGCACACCCCCTCCCCCTCCCCCTCCTCAGCCAGTGCCACCCCCACGGTCACGGTTTAAGGACAGACAATCGGACGGACAGACGGACACGTCAAAATGACCTTCTCGCGGACATGCTGGTCATCCACCCTCCCCAAAGCCACAGAATTCTCCCTCTTGCTTCCATTGACCCCCCTACCTGAGATCAAAGATCTTCTGAACCCAAGAGGAAGGATCCCAACACCACCAAAAAAAAAATATCCACTGCCAGCGACACTGCGATGTAGAAGAAGAGGAAGACATATGGGAAGTTGGAGGGTAGAAGATTCTAGATGGTTCTGGAGGTAGAGACTTCAGGTCGCCCATCACCCAGGATCAGCAGACTAGCGGCTCACGCAGACGGGAGACACGGTCATCATGGTCAGAGGAGAGGAGAGACAGTTCTTCCTTTTTTCTTTGACAAGTTTTTAGGCTTTGCTGTCCTCTCTTTCTCTCATAGAGCGTCTTCTTCCTTGGCCCCTTGTACATTCTCACTATTATTATTATAATTGTTATTATTGTTACAAGACAGACTTTTGGCAGGGAAGAGGATTGATTTGGCATAGCGTTGTGATGCCATGGTGAATCACATGACCTGGGCTGTTCTATCCCAAAAGGAATATGATTGATGTAGCTGGGCTCACTAATGGTTCAAAAAAGCGCGAAGAGGTCTTTGTAAAGCTAAGCTCTGGCCTAGGCCAAAGATCTGCACCAGGTGCAAACATCTCTGGGCATCCTAAGTGGGGAGACCTGAGGGTTTAAGTGTGTGTGGCTGGAACACTGAACACCTGCCTGCAGTGACTAAATATGGCCAGTGGGTGGCAGTGAAACAGTTTACATATTTTCCCTTCATTCATCCCAGGACTCAAATACAGAGGCTAAATCTGTTCTCCTCAGTCTTGTTTCTGTAAGTACAGGAACCGAGGTTTAAACCCAGGGTAGAAGTTAGTTAACCGTGGGGTAAGCCGCTCCCTTTACTGATTTTGAGCGCTTAGTTCAAGTTGAAGTTGGGCTCTCTTTGACGCTCCGTAGGGTTGGATTGCCACAGAAGAGCCACACCCTGAAGCCCTCTAGTCTGGGTATGTCTGGACATTAGCACTTTCTCTGACCCTACAGGGTTGGGTAACCTTGTAAATTACACCTCCTGCTGCCCAAAAGCATTGGGGTGCCCTGAAAATATCCGCACCGTACAGACATAATGTTGCTTTTTCCCTGTTGTAGAATGGTCCCTATGAAAGACTTATGGTGTTAGGATTGTTATAAACCCTTAGTTGAGTTACAGACAGAAGGGCTGCTGTGATCCCTGTCTGTATTATACCTGCGGAATTGCAGTGTAACTCAAGTTACACGCTGTGCATTGACAGAAACAACAGCCGGTTACTTCCTGCAGTACAATATGACACACCCTGAGGCACTGCAGCACTATATGCAGAGCATCGACATAGCACTACATATCTACAAAATGCATATAAAGACACTGTGTTATAACAAGTGATGGCACTATGCAAACCTTAACACAGCTCGATGCAACTGACTACAAAATTACTTGCGGCACTACGTGTCCCAGGATAAGATAACACTATCAGCTTAAGTGAGTACCTTTCATATACAACACTGCCACTTAAACCATAAACCTGTCAGGCAGCTTGACGGCAACCTTAAGGAGCGAGATGGGGCTGTAATGTGAGTTAAATGGCTTCTTTGTTCCCAGTTGTATATACTAGCCCCTTAGGCCTGACACTGAGAAATGTCTCTGCACTGCTCTCATACAAGGGCAGACTGCTAGCTGTGCTTCATCTCTGACTCTCAGCTGTCACCGTGCGCTCTTATACTGACTCACTGTGATTCCAGTCTATTACTGTGACTCGCTGTGGCTGTGCCGACTCTGATTATGCCTTGGTGCTTTGATCACTGTGACTGTGCTTTTACAGTAACTTACTGTGATGGTGCACTGCTTCTTTGACTCGCTGCAATCGCATGCTGATGGCCTTGACTCGCTGTGATTGACTGCTGGTACCGTGACTTCATTTGATTTGGACGCCGTGGCTCAGTCATCTTACCGTGGCTCAATGTTATCACTGACTGTGCTGTTACTCTGACTCGCTGTGATTGGCTGCTGTTGGTTGGGTATGCTACGACTGGGCACTTTTGCTCTCATTCGCTGTGACTGAGCAGGTAATGAGGACTGGCTGCGCTTGGGCGTAATGGCTCTCCCATCTTATAGTGCCTCCTTGTGATCACTTCGACAATGCTGTTACTCTGACTTGCCTAGATTGGGTGGTGGTACTCTGACTCAATGCTCATTGGTTGCTGTGACTCAGTCCTGTTACAGTGACTCTGTTGTTGCTCTGACTGTGCTGCTGACTGATGCCTTTCAGTTTTATGCAATATTGATGCAGCTCATCCAGGCACTTTCAGTGCTTTTGTTTTTACTTGGTCTTTTGACATGGATATAGATCTGTTGGACTGAATTACCGTGTCAGACATGTTACATTTTGAGATTCTGTTACGTAGGTTCTGTATCGACCATTTCATTATTATTCACTGTAAAGCAAGACAGTGACTTTAACCTATTTCTATCAAATTTTATTTGCGTGAAATTTCCTGAAAACTTATTTCTGTGAGTGACCTCTGACCTCTGTGACCATTTTGCAGGCTGGGCTTCTTTGTAGCAGGGGCTTATGGGTAAATGTCATGGGGATTACTTTATTTCTCCACTACTTTTTCTTTTGCATGCTGGACCTACATGCACACAGTTTGAAAATTTTTAAATTAAAATTTACACCGCGTAAAATTTATCAAGAACTAGAATTATGTTTTAACCCGTTAACTTTCTTTTTAACTGTCTTCAGCCTTTGAAAGGGAAGTTAAAATGAAGAAACTGTGTAATTATTATAAATGTGCTTTTCTGTATGTACAGTACAAATATTTTTATGTTTTTACTTGAGTTTGTTATGCAGCAACTGTTGCAATGTCTGCAGTCATGTGACCCTACACACTGCTGTTCACTTCCTGATTCTGCACAGATCATGAATATAACATTCCACTTCACGACTAAGTACTCTTCCTGTTCACTCTCCCGGTTCACTCTTTCTGTACTCCCAAATAGACTTTGTTTCCTTCTCAACAGCGCCCCCTTGTGAAGTCTTCCCCTCCCCCCTTTTCATTTAAATTTTTTTTACAGCATTTTTAGAAAACTTGTCCATCAGAACATGATATAACTGGTTTGAAATAAAGAGGTTTTAAAAATGAGTGTTGCTTCTCGTGTCCTGCTCCCAGTGTTGTGGGAAAATGAGCTGCTTTTATGACTGTCTCCTTTCTTGGATATAACATTAAATTGAAACCTGTTTTGTAAGAAAGGTGCAATCAAGACTTGGCAAGCGCATTAGAGAAGTACGGAGGATATTGTTTCTAGATGTGTAAAAATGTTGTTTAAGTTATTGGAATGCGGCAGAAGGCTTTTTTGACGGCAATTCTCTTATTCATTTTATTATATTTTTATTTATACTTGGAGTCCGATTGAGAGCAAGCTCTCTTTCGCAATGGAGCCCAGTTGTGAACCATAGTAAAGCATGAAGTACAACAATAAATTTAAAAAAAAAAACAAAAAAAAGAACTACAGAACATATGTACATTCCAGTTTCACCAGCTTCATGGCAGCCAATAACAGACATTTTAAAAAATGAAATAAGTTTTTACAATTTTAGTAACTGTTTAAGCCTATTTCTGTGGGGCATAATACCGAAAAACAGTTTTACCCAGTTCAGTATGAACCCTCGGGATGTCTAAAACCAAATAGTCAAGAGCATGAAGATGGTACTCGCCCCTTCTAAAATTAAGGAAACTGGCGATATATCCAGGCAGCTTACCTAACAGTGCCTTGTATATAAAAAGGCAAAAATGCTGCTCCCTTCTCATGGCCAGCAAAGACCAACCAACCTTCAAATAAAGATTGCAGTGATGCGTTTTGAAGCCAGCCCCTGTTATAAACCTTAAGGCAGCTTGGTAAACTGCGTCAAGCGGCTTCAGCGATGAGGGGGCAGAGTGCGTATAATTTATACGTCACCATAATCTATTCTAGTCAGAATAGTTGCCTAAACAATCTGCCTTCTGCAACTCCTCGGCAGGCAGGCTTTATTCCTATAAAGCACAGCCAATTTAACCTTCAAATTCTTAATTAGCTCATCAATGTGCTTTCAAAAATTGTTTCTCATCAACCCAGATGCCCATTTCTTCAAAATGTGTTGTGATGCAGTCTATCAAATGCTATTGAACCACAAACCCAAATTTTTTGAAAAGCTTGCAGGAGCTTGATCTACATCAGATCAGTTCCCCATTTGACTGTCGCTACTTGGGGTCTAAATTTTTAGTGTATTGTATACTTTAACTGCATACATTGTCATTCGTTGAATATTTTGCTGGATATTGTGTTACTGTCTTGCCAGGAATCCCTTGAAAAGGAAATTATACTTATCTCAAGGGGTTGGCTTATCGCCCTGGCTTTAGAACAAAAAGGTTGCAATTTTTTACAGTTTCATTGGCAATTTGAGATTTGAGACTGCTATGCTTTTGTCAATGAAGTTGTGTTGGCAAAGCCCATGTTTTTAAGATTTTTAATCCATTCCAAGGCTGGGCAATATGGCTTAAAATACACAGCACGATGCATTTTAAATTCAAGATGATGATAATGTACAAAGTATATCACTGCATATACTTTTTGCCCCCCAGTTTCAACATAGTGTGCAACTGGCCTGAACTAATTTCTTGTATATTGTTTACACTGATATATTGCCCACCCTGACTACATTCTTTAGAATAAAAGAAGGTTGTATTCAGTCAGTAAAACTGAGAGACATGGGTATTCAACAAATCCCATAATGGGCAAATACCACTGGAATGCCAATATTAAAACGATTCTACTTGCTGCATCTTTGGGCAAAGGGATGTTGGATGTGATTTACACTAAATTTGTATTATGGAGACATAATGGAGTCCAGCTTTAGTGTAGTCAGCAAAACTGCTTGCACTAGGGAAGCGCTGAAGTTCTCTGCAGAGTAGAAGTCCACACTAACGCAGTCATTCCAACAGCCCAATCTTCGTACTGACGTTCCCTTCCAAAATCTGCCACGAGGTGGAGCTGTGGTCCATCTTGCTCTAAAAGGAAGAATGTGACAAGAACTCGGCGCAGTCCTCGTACGAGAAAAATATAGGTTTGGAATCCATTCCATTTCTACTAATTCAGTTCAGGATATGGAAAAGTTCCAATCTAATTGGGCATAATTTTGAATGAACCCCTTTTCACTAATGAATGATGTAAATTAAAATTATTTTCCAGATCCGAGTGGAATACAGTCAAGTACGCTGTAATGCAAAAATTCAAAAATACTGTAATTCAGCCGTATCCAGGCCCGGAGTGGCTAATCTGGAGGATCTGGACAATTCCAGATGGGCCGGTCGGATTTGGGGCTGCGAGGGCCGGTGTCCAGTCATAACCAGTGGCACAAGAAGTGGGCTTGCAGTGCATCGGGGCGCTACAGACACGTGATTGAGTGAGCAATATCAACGAAATGAAACCTATCTTGCCCAAACCCCCACCGCGCAACAAAATAAACCGCGTCACCCCCACCCCCCGGTCAACAAAATGAACAGCGTCACCACCACCCCACCCCGCCGGTGAACGAAACGAAACGTGCAACACCCGCACGCAAAAGACCGCCGGTCTAAGATATGAAACTCCAGGGCTGAAAATGAGTCCCACTTCGGCCCTGGCCGTTTCAGAAATTTTATTCCTGTATTTTGCAAGGAAATCCTGTCTCTGCTACTTTTTGGCTTTATGATTCAAAAGTATGGCCAGTTTTTTGTTAAATATTTCCACTAATCTCAAAATTTACAAATGAGTTTAGAAGATTTCTCTTATCTAGCCAGTGAATTGAAGGAGAAACTTTTACCTTTTAATGAGCCAACATTCTCCAGCATTGGAGAAAGTTCACATTAAAAAATGAAGTCACTCAATGAGACTGGCTTATACTCTGGAGTAGCCTTATTGCTTGTCTGTACAAGTTTGGTATGCAGGTGGAAAAGATATGATCAGAGAAACAGGATGATGGTTCCATCTACAAGAGCTCAGGGAAGCTGGAGTTTTCCTCTATCCCTCCTCCTCGGCTATCTCCCCCTCTTTTCTGAAGCTCTGCAGCTCCAACCTTTTATTCTCAATTGTCGGCAAATACACTAATTCTGACACTTGTAAATTAGGGTGTCCATTTCCCAAAAGCTTTTAGTTCCCTATGGGCCTTCTTCAGGAGGACCTTCCGCAGATCCGTCTGTGGAGGAACAGCAATATTGTCGAGGGTGGAGAAATCTACCCAAAAATTCCTAGGGTGTAACTGCAATTGATCATACTGGAATGTACTTTAATATCGTAAAATTTTATGTAGCCAGGTCAATTTATATCTCATTTGCAGTGGTGATCCGTGGTGTCGGAATGTGCAGGAGACACATGGGATTGTGTTGCTATGTAGATGCAGGGAGCGTAATCTGGTTGACGAGGGTTGAGGAACCGTGGATGTGCCCCAATACTCGGAAACCCATCCTCCTTTCCTCCACTACCACTGAGTCTCCCGTCTAGAAGTATGGGGAGAGAGCCGACAAGTGGAGAAAAATGGTATTGGGACACACCCAAACTATTATTATTTATTTATTCTTATTCAGGTCAGCCATTTTGGGATTATTGCTGTACCTCCAGATCCTCTGACCTCCTCTGCAGTGCCCCCTTGGGCTGAGCGGGGAATATATCATTCTCCCTGAGCATGCAGGATGTGTCGATTTTAGCTCCTGCAAGGCCAGTTTGAAGGCCTCCCGGAGGTCGTGCAGCTCCAAAGCTCGTCTCCTCTGCAAAGCCTGGAGCTTCTACCTCAACAGACATTAGGGGTGGTTGTTAATCTGAAATGACCAAGTTAACACATTCCTCCTTAGGCTACGAGTACATTTCCCATGCACCAAGCTGGACTCAACTGAGTATTATTGAGGAGCACTTAAAAAGAGCAACCTGACAATGGCCATCTATTTGTGCAGAGGGTATCATTAGGATGGCCTACACTTCTGTACTTCCCTAAGTCAATCATTCCCCTGGAGAGCCTGATGGATCTGCTGCTGGGTCGTGGTGAGATTATGGACGTTGGCCACCTGATTCCGGAGTTTAGCCTCAATCTCTAAGAGAAGCCCCTCCTGAAGGGCCAACTCTTCCCTGGCCTTCATCAGGAGCTCCTTCAAAACCTTTCAACGAGAAAAAGCTGCGACATCAAGAAAAAATTACCCCTGCAGATCCCACTGATACAAGGAAAGCATGATCTATCACGACTAAATGAGCCTCAAACTTCATAGGGGTTTCGTATGACTTATCAGTTTATTGGGGAGCACCATGTACCTCCATTTCTACTGCAATCCTTCTTGTGGCTTCTTCAAGCTGAGAAATGGCCGTGTCCCGCTCCTCTATGAGCCTACATATGTCTGCCTCCAGCTCGGACAACTCTCTCTTGAAGATTGCCTTAGCATTGAGCAGCTTCAGGTCTCTGCCTTTCACTTGTGCTTCCATTTGCTGCGTGGACCGTGACCAAGGTGAACCAACCACCGGGAATCACATGTAGAAGTGTATGGAGTCCTTCCTGCCTTCAGCTCTACTTGAGTCATGACTGCATGATTGCTTGCGGACAACACAAACACCCGTGGACCTCACAGGGCCATAAGGCTTTAGGAAGTTAATGGCTTAAGGTGGATTTATACGAGGTAGCTTCCTGTCAAAATACATTTATGGCAGTGTTTCCCAATCGAGGGTCTGTTTCAGATGCAGGTATTTTATGTGTTCATATCAAGCTCGCCTTAATCATCATTCGGTTATTTATTTGTGTCCAAAGTACCTGAGGTGGAGCACATTGAATATAGGGACCTGGTTGAGGTGCCCAATGAGAAGCTTCAGAATCTCAGGTACAGAATTTTTGCCACCTTCAAGACCCCACAGAGGACAAGTAAATGTACCAACAGTACTTGAACAACAATATGGGGATTTATGTATTAGCTAGCTTGAGGCCTTTGGCTGAAAATGGCCGGCCTGACAATAGGCATGTGCTAAATTCTCTATTACAAATCAGCCACTACATGACAGCATCTGTGTTGATACAGTTATTACAACCCCAATTCCGAAATAATTGGGACAAAGTGTAAATTGCGAATAAAATCAAAACGCAATGACTTTCAAATCACACCAGCCAGTATTTTATTCACAATAGAACAGAGATAACATAGCCAATGTTGAAACAGAAATTTTACAATTTTATCCACAAAATGAGCTCATTTCAAATTTGATGGCTGCTACAGGTCTCAAAAAAGTTGGGACAAGGGCCTGTTTACCATGGTGTAGCATCCCCTCTTCATTTTAACACAGAGTGGAGGCATCTGGACATTGAGAAGACAAGTTTCTTGAGTTTAGCCATTGGAATTTGATCCCACTCTTGTTTAATATAGGCTTCCAGCTGCTGGAGAGTTTTGGGTCTCCTTTGACGGACTTTTCGTTTAATTATGCGCCAAATGTTCTCAATCGGTGAAAGATCAGGACTGCAGGCAGGCCAGTTCAGCGCACGGACTCTTCTACTATGAAGCCATGCTGTTGTAATAGCTGTAGTATGTGGTTTTGCATTGTCCTGCTGAAATACTCAAGGCCTTCGCTGGAATAGATTTCGTCTGGAGGGGAGCATATGTCGCTCTAAAACCTTTATATACCTTTCAGCATTCATGGTGCTTTTTAAAACATGCAAGTGTCCCACACCATATGCACTAATGCATCCCCATACCATCAGAGATGCTGGCTTTTGAACTGAACGCTGATAACAGGAGGGGTGGTCTTTCTCCTCTTTAGCCCGGAGGACATGACGCCCATGATTTCCTACAAGAATGTCAAATTTGGACTCGTCTGACCACAGGACACTTTGCTACAGTCCATTTTAAATGAGCCTTGGCCCACAGAACATGTTGGTACTTCTGGATCATGCTCAACAATGGCTTCCTTTTTGCATGATAGAGTTTTAGGTGGCATCTGCAGATGGCACGGCGGACTGTCTTTACAGACAGTGGTTTCTTTAAGTATTTCTAGGCCCATTTTGTAATGTCAATGACAGAATCATGCCGGTGAGTGATGCAGTGGCGTCTGAGGGCCCAAAGATCACGGGCATCCAGTAAAGGTCTTCGGTCTTGTCCCTTACGCACAGAGATTTTTCCAGTTTCTCTGAATCTTTTGATGATGTTATGCACTGTCAATGATGGGACCTTCAAAGCCTTTGCAATTTGACATTGAGGAACATTGTTTTTAAAGTATTCCACAATTTTTTTACGCAAGCCTCCATAGGTTGGAGAGCCTCTGGCCATCTTTACTTCTGAGAGACTCAGCCTCTCTAAGACATCCCTTTTGTAGCCAATCATGTTACTCACCTGATGCCAGTTAACTTAAGTACTTGTTAAATGTTCTTTCAGCTGATTCTGTTATATATTAATTCCTTTTTCAGCCCTTTTGTGCCTGTGTCCCAACTCTTTTGAGACCTGTTGCAGCCAGAAAATTTGAAACAAGCTCATTTTGTGGATAAAAATGTAAAATGTTTCAGTTTCAACATTTGAAATGTTATCTATGTTCTATTGTAAATAACATATTGGCTCATGTGATCTGAAAGTCATTGCATTTTGATTTTATTCACAATTTACACTTCGTCCCAACTATTTTGGAATTGGGGTTGTATTAATTCAGTATCAATAACTAGTGTCCTGATCAAGATTCCATTCAAAATGGGCTGAAAGACCTTCCCAGACAGGAAAGAGCCATTTGTAACCCCTGACCCTTTGTTCCTACAATGCTGCTCACCTGAAGCTCTCCGTCCTTCTCCTTCAGGGCTGCGGTGAGGCTCTGGCCTTGGGTCTCCTGCTCCTTCAACTGAGCTGAGCTGTTGCTCTTTAAGGACCATCTTGGTTTTGGCTGAAGCAAGACATCTCTCCAGTTCCTTTCAGGAGAAGAGCCAGCAACATCAAGATGGAAGAAAAATCCTGTTATTTATTGTTGCAGCATTTTCATGCCATAACTTGCATCTCAAGCAGTGCATCCAGTGAAGATAGCTGTTAATAAATGCTTAGATTGCCGGCGTCAAACTCTGGTACTGGTGTTCTCAGTGCTCAGCGCTCCTTCACCAGGTGTGCAGAATCCACTGATCTCGCTCTCAGGCGAGCTGCAGATTGAAATTAAATCGCAGAAACCCGCTGACACTGTAGCCCACAGGGGATTTCGTTTCACGCCCGTGGCTTGGATCACATACCGCCAAGTCTTCTGACTTCCTTTGCAGGGCGGACTGAAGCTAGGAAATGGCCGGCACATTCTACCTGAAGACTTGAGCTGCGTCCGAATAGTCTTTTTTGCGTAGGAAAGTTCCTAACTCCTAAAACATAATCCGAAAATAATTACGTGGCAGCCATGATAAGTGGATTTGAATTTTTTAAATGTTAAGGAGAGGTGTCTCAGTGCTTCCTAATTTACCTCCTTTAGCATGGGGTCCACGAAACCATCCTTTTTGAAAAGGAAGGAGATAACGCTATCCCACAATTCTGTGCAGCAGCAATATTTAAAGAGGCGACCATTCATCCAGCCAATCGAGTAAAGAAATGTATTTGGTGGGCAGGGGACTCGTGATCACTTTGCCTAGTCTAAGTGCATTCGGATTCTCTAATTAGCGCAGTTGTCTTGCTAAGCCGCTAGGAATTCCCTTTTACAACTTTCCTTTCCCTTATGATGTTTTACACAAAGGTTAAAGAAAAGTGGTTAGGAATTAGTGGATAGGCCATAATCTTTTAACTATTCTGATGCAGCCTTGATCTGCTTTGTTCTCCAGTTCCTGCGCTGCTCATTTGAAGGCCACCCTTACTCTGCAGAACCTGGTAGTGCCTCTTCCGCTGGGCCTGCTTTATCTACAACAGCAGGGGCACCAGCGCGTGCCCTGAGACCGTTCATAGAAATCACCAACAAAAACTGCCCCCAGATACAAAAATTAGAATTTATGTTCTGAAAGACTTCAAGTCCTTCCCACTATCTAGTCCTGACCATCAGGATTTTCCCAATTAGCACCTATATTTGGCCTGAGGGTAGAAGCAGTATGTGAAAAAGACAAGCAGATCTCATAGCGAACATCGGGCAGGACTTATGTTTGCTTTCCTACCCCTGGATTTTGCATCACAACATGCTTTATGTCTTGGAAGAGCATAAGCAGTGCACGTCTGGGCCGCCTAAATAAAGACTACTTCTGTGGAATCCCCCTTCTTTTAACCCTCCTATTATGTTCAAATTAATATAGCACTTTTGGTTTGAGATCAGTTTGATCCCTGCAATGAAAAACTACTGAAGATGTTTGTGACTGAAAGTGTTACCCAATCTCCTCTCAGCTCATTTATGCATCTCTACTGCCCATTTCAATTGCTAAGTAAATAAAACACGAGTCCCCCATCCTCCCCTTATACATCAAACATCGAGTTTACATGATTATAGTAAAATGGATGAGACCAAATGTGAAATGAGTGAGAAATTAATTTGAACACGCATCAGCACCCTCTGGTGGTGTGTCTGTAGCAAAACATGATCTGATGCAATACCCCCTTCTTTGTGATGAAATAGATTAGTGCTTTCTAGAAGCTTCTGGCATCTTCCTGTCTGGAGGGGGCGGGATTACCCAGGAATCCTGTAGATCTTTCCAGAGTGTTGCTAATCTATATAAATGCTGTGAATTTGGTCACCTGGGGCAGAGTTTTTGTTTTGGCAACAGAGTTACATAGTGGCATTAGAGAGTTATTATAAGATTAAACAGTGGATTATTTGTAGAAGTTTTTTTTTTTAATCGGTGAAGAATAAATTTGTTTAAATTGTCATTGCTGGTTTTCTTTGTTATGATTTTCAAGTCATAACATAATTGATCCTGGGGTCAAAATGACCCAAACAACACCAGTGCTTACAACATGTGTGCACAACATTAAATAATTTTTTTTGAGTGAAATTCATGTTTTACCTGTGAAGTTAGGAAAAAAATCTAGCCGAAAAAAGAATGTTAACCATGATTTTAGAGACATAGAACATTGAGTCGGGTCAAATTGACTCGGAACATAATAGGAGGGTTAAACACAAGGGAACCATTACCAGCTGTGATGCACTTTTGGTTCCCATTCGAGGACCATCTTTTAGTGAGGTGAAAAGTGGTTGTGATTCAAGGTCTATAGAAGTGCAACCACCCTTATGACCCACAAAGCGATGGCCGCCCTTAACTTTTATGTGAATTGATCACTGTCTAGGAGGAGAAAAAAATGAAAGGTTTCACAAACAATACAGAATGGCAGAAAGTTTGGAAATACAAAAATAGGTGTGGCTTACATGGATTGATTCGTCTTGACCCACAGAACCTAAAAAAAGAATTTTGTTTCTACAACCTATGGCAGGGCTATTTGACATTATCCTGCAAGGGCCGGTGTGGGTGCAGGCTTTCATTCCAACTAAGCACTCACACACCTAATACTACCAATCAAGCTCATTAGCAAAGACTCTTGGAGTTGATAAATGGTGTCAGGTGTAACAGCTTGGCTGGAATGAAAGCCTGCACCCACACCGGCCCTTTCTGGACACAATTGAATAGCCTGACCTATGGTTGAGAGGTTATTTCCCAGGACATATTGTACCTCTCTTTAGCACCGCCATGTGGCCAATCAAAGTAATTCCAATGAATATGGCTCTTTTCCACATCTGTAAGAAAAATATAAAGTTTCATGATGACAGGTGACAAGCAGCATAAAACAGCATAGTCATTACTCCATTAAGATCAAACATGGGCAAACAATATACTTTCATTTTCTTATTTTTTCACGTTTCAGGATTTCTTATAATCTCATTTATTATTTTTATTATTATTTACATTTGACAACTGTCTGAGATGTGGAAAAGAAAGTTTAACTCAGAAAAAAACTATCCTTGTGCTTCTGCGTGAGCTGGCAGAATTTGTCCGTCGAGTTTTATTCTTCATATGCGAATAGTTCTGATTTTTTGACAATTTTCCTTTTCAGTCAGGCGCTGCTGTAGTGACTCTGGGTCCACATTACTTCCCGTCATTCTCTGCTTTCAGCCTTTTTCGCATTTCGGCCGTGGCGTTGAGGCGAGACGATGGTGCGTGTGAAGTCATCTCGTGTTTTAATGGTAAAATTGATCAATACTGTGGGTAATTCTACTCACTACACACAGCGACGGGTCGTGCGTTTTGGTTCATGTATATGAGTGTATTTTCACTCCCAGGATGGCTAAGATTATCTTAAGATTTCCCTCAGCTGAAACGGGAACCACATGCACCGGTAAGTAGGTTTGTCTCTCCACAGTGCATGCAACACTGTTATTGTATAGGTCAGATTCTCTACTACAGTTCACTTTGATGTAGCTAATGACCAAGATCTACCGACAGTTTACCTCAGTAATGTGCACTTCTCACTCAACAAATATCGTTGTTGGCTTGACTCAGTGTTCGTGACAGGTTAATTTGGTTACGGACACAGTGATTTTGTTGCTGTTTATAAATTTCAGTGATAATAAAACATTTCTCGGTAAGAGTACCATACACAACCTCCAGCAAAATAAAAAAAAATCTCAACTTTTTCGGCTTACCTTAATGTTTAGATACCAAGTGAAGTATTCGGGTGTGGAAAAACGTCGGCCATACATCCAGTAAAGATAATTTACACTTTAATTTCCACAGCGGCTATACGTGCTACTAGCTTATAAAGGTGGCAGCCATGACACTGTTGACAATACTGGGACATGCGCAGCGCATGCATAGTTCGAGCGTACGCATAGTTCGTATAGGCACGCGCATGCAGCGAGGGCGAGCGCTCAATTTCCGTGCGCTTGTGTGTTCAACATCCAGCCGTTTGTGTCATTGTCGGGGTTTTGTTATTAACATCTGGACCTTTCGTTTGAGTAGTAATTCGCGTACTTAAGCTTGGCTGGCGCCTAACTACATTAAGTTGGAAAACTTACATCGAAGTTGGATTTATGGATACTATTCTATTGATGTCGTCTCGGTGTGCAAATAATGCTGTGGTGGTGGTGCCCGGAACCGTAAACAATACGGTTCCAGGTGAAAAGTTTAATTTTTCTTTCTTTAGACCTCATAGGAGACCTCTGCCGAAGCAGAAGTCTGGAGAGTGGCGGCAAGATGTTACATGCTCTTCGGTGGCGCGTACAGCAGCAGGATGTCTGCTAAAATTTGAGTAAAGTGGTCGACGCCGCTGTGTTTACGTCGCCACATATACTCGGCCAGATAAAAACCTAAGCCGTCGCTGCTGCTCGTGTGCGTGGATGGCAAGGACCTCTTGATCTGCCACCACTGGCACTCAATATTTTGAGTGTGCACGCCAGGGGAAGCAGGATCAACGAAGTTGAGGGAGTGGTTCACCGTGAGATGCTGGAAGTTCTCCTCGCTGAGGCAATCGTAAGCACGCCAGCAGTCGGTTACGATTTGCGAACCGGCGGCAACATACTCCTTAATAAGGGGTATTAACGTCGCCGAATTCCGGTTCTCAACCTCGACGAAAAAAACCTCCTTAGTCTCACGGCAAATACCCCCCAAGACCCACTTGCCATCGCGCAAACGACGCGTTAAGTTATTAAGAAAGAAAAGAACCATATATATATGATTTCGCTGATTATGTTATCCATGTCTCACACCACGAAAATTTATCTGCCTCCTAACTTGAGCTGCAAGACTTTGGCAAGCGTCGCCAAGACATGTTCTTTAATTTGTCACGACACTGATCTATTGTTCTGTCATAAGCTATCCTTGAATGTGACCTAACTCACAGGGAATGCTATCCCTACCCCTATCCCTAACCCTAACCTTAACCTAACCCATAGGGAATGCTATCCCTACCCCTATCCCTGACCCTAACCTTAACCTAAAACCCATAGGGAATGCTATCCCTACCCCTATCCCTAACCCTAACCTTAACCTAACCCATAGGGAATGCTATCCCTACCCCTATCCCTGACCCTAACCTTAACCTGACCCATAGGGAATGCTATCCCTACCCCTATCCCTAACCCTAACCTTAACCTAACCCATAAGTAATGCTATCCCTACCCCTATCCCTAACCCTAACCTTAACCTAACCCATAGGGAATGCTATCCCTACCCCTATCCCTAACCCTAACCTTAACCTAACCCATAAGTAATGCTATCCCTACCCCTAGCCCTGACCCTAACCTTAACCTAACCCATAGGGAATGACTATCCCTAACCCTAACCTTAACCTAACCCATAAGTAATGCTATCCCTACCCCTATCCCTGACCCTAACCTTAACCTAACCCATAGGGAATGCTATCCCTTCCCTATCCCTAACCCTAACCTTAACCCAACTCAGGCACAAAAACAATGGCTTGTTCTCCTCAAATTATTCTAGCCAGTGTCAACAGATCAGCCAACTCACCAGCATGAAAAGCATCAAAATGAATATTCACTCGACGTCTCCTCATTGACAACAATAAATAAAAAAAAAAAAAGAATATATTATTTCTTTTCATATATATATATATATATATATATATATATATACACTTTCAGTTCTCTTTCACCCTTCAGCGATGAATGGAAACTAATGGCGCTAAGCTGGCAACAAACTCAGTTGGTGTAGTGGTTAAGGCCACAGTGAATGGTGTGATTAACATTGCTTTCTCCACAGGTTTCCTGGTTCGCAATCCCGCTTCAGACACTAATGAAATGTCTAACTTCACATGTAAACCTTTGTTCACAGTTCATCAATGGAGAAGGAAAAAAAGAAAAACATAAAAAAAGAGAACAGAAGTAGTGCAAGAGATAGGACTCAGAGTGAATGACACGAGGGATCAATACAGATGCGATAAGCGGAATTACCGCAGATATTTTTTTTACCCGCGCCGCATCTACCCCTTCCTTTTTAAATCTTTCCCCATCATTCTAAACCCCCTTCTCACAAATAAAAACCCCCCAAAAATATTTGTGCCCCCTTTTAAAATCATTCTGGCCAAAAAAAACCCAAAAAAAGTGGAGGTTGTGTATGGTACTCTTGCCCATTTCTCATTTCCGTACACTAAATTTATCATCTTGATGCAGATTTGCGACACTGTGGGTACCTCGAGGGTCTCAGCTACTGGAGAGTGAGTAGTACTTCCGCTCTGAAGCGATTTGCGATCAACTAGTTAGTTTTGTAAATGTTGTGCGAGTTACAATAACATGTCTAACTGGGTATGACTTGAGTAATGGTGATTGCCAGCCAAGATAGCGATGCTGGTATTGATTTTAGTCGGTCTGTGTGTGTTATCAGGGAAAACATTTAGACTAGTCTGAAACCGCTGTACCATTGCTGGTAATGATTTTTGCGCTATTTATGCGGGTGTGAAAATGATTGTTTCTGACTGCGGACAATTCTTGTGAACAGGATCGCATGGCAACTTCGTAAGATTCAGCCACAAAAACATCACAGGTGAGTAGTTCGGATAATAAGGAAGGCTGAGTTTGAAGATGAGTGTGGTCGGTGTACGCACGCACTCGCTGAACGCATAATAATGGGGACTGCTGCACTGGAAACAGCAAAAGCATTTCTATCACGGGTGATCCAGATGGTGTCTATTTTGCCTTTGTGTTGCCTGTTCATTCCCTGTGTTGTGAATATGGTGTCAACTAAGGCGCACATTAACGCTACAGGTGGTCTTTCGCTGAGATGCCTTCAGTGGTGTCTTAAGTGCTACCTTTAGGACATGATGCACCAGGGGGTTTTAAAATAAGAATACTGACAAAAGAATTCAAAAAAAGTATCGTGCACTAAATTTATCCTTTCCATTTAACTGCTTTTCTGCATGCTGCTTGCATAATGATCAATGCTCATATGAATTCCCGAAAACATTTTGTCCAATGCGGTAACTGAAGTGAATTCAATGATTCTGTCAGTTAGTCATTTGGACAGTCTCCAGAAATGGATGTTCTGTAACCTTGCAGGTTACTTAAAGGGTCAATAAGAATGCTTCACATGAGATTTTATTTCCCGAAACTTGCGGTTCATCAATGCACTTTTTTCAGACAATGTAAAAGGAGGGATTTATTTAGTGAAAGAGGGCTCATTGTTTCTGATGGGTTACGTTGGCAGAGAACTGTAAAATACCAAGTAACTGCATTGAATTTGGGGTTTTCTTTTCCAGGATCCAGGAACACACTGATCCCTGTAGGTAAGCTTGGCAAAATCACCTGCGTCCTCAGGGGTGGACGGACGTCACCCATGCCCTGTGCTGCAGTGGGATGATTTAGGTCAAATCCACAGGCAACCTGCCTGCCAAAGACATTGGGCACAAGGTTCGAGCGGCGAGTTCAGTCCCATCTCAAGGTCACCCCCTTCCTGCCCCTTCATGCACCCCCCTCCCCCCAAATCCAAAGGCAAGCACCCCAACTTGCCTTGTGGGATTTCAGTGTGTGTTCACATTGAATAAATAAAATTCTCGGGATTTCATTGTCCTCATAAGTCAGCCATTGAAACTGCAGTGGACGGCTCATTGCCCGTGTGGCTGCATGATTGAATGCCGGTAATTGATTTGCCTTTAAGTGTTGCCTGTTCATTCCTCCTCTAATGAATGTGGTGTCAGCAAAGGCATACAGCAACTCTTGTGGTGGCCTTAAGGGGGCAGCGATAGTGGCCTTTATTCGGGGCCGTGACAAGCACACTTCAGACTGCGCGGTACAGTTTGCGCCTAGCGGCCATAATGTGCCAACGTTATCACATTTAACATTAACGCAACATTACTGGAAAATTTTGTGTACGTTGTGACATCAAGCGGCAGCATCGCAGGAACGTTTTGAGTTGGTGGAAACTGAGTCACGATTACTGAGCTGAGTACTCAAACCACAGCATTATTGTTGGGTGTGATGTGTGGCTCGTTCGGTTGTCTGTGTCTGGGATGGGCTTTGTGGTCACTCATGACTTGTTCCTCCTTTTTTACAGGTGTTGGGCACTGGCAGGAAATTGATTTGTGTAAAAATTAAAAGGTGTATATATTTCATAAATGAATAAACAGCCTTGTTCTGAAGCCTGTGTCCTGTACTTACTTGGTGACTCTTGCGTTTGAAACTAACAATGCCAGAGATTCCATAGCGAATGCAGTACCCTGTTCATCAGAGCATAAATTGAAACTATACATACAATGTTTATTGTACCCCCGCTACGAAGTAAGCGGGGGTATATAGCGGCCCGCCCGCCCGCCCGTCCTTCCGCCCGTCCGTCCGTCCGTCCTTCCGTCCGGGGTCATATCTCAAAAACCGTTGGAAATATTTCGACCAAACTTTGTACAATCGTGAACCATGTCACAAACTACGCATCCAGTCATTTTCAGCTTTCTGGGATGTCAATTTTCCATGCAAACGTTTCCATGCAAACATCACATTTTCTACTTTATTCTATAGTGGACAATGGGGACAAGTTTTCTCGGAAACTACTACACCTAGATGAATGAAATTTTGTTTGTAGGTACTCCTGACGATACTTTCTTGCACGAGTTGAAACCCAGTTCGAAACTTTATTTTTACGGAGTTATTGCCCTTGAATCTTTGATTCGACTTACTGCAAAAATCCGCCGGGATGCATCAATGGGGACAAATTTTCTCGGAAACTATTACACTTAGATGAATGAAATTTTGTTTGTAGGTACTCCTGACGATACTCTTGAACGAGTTCGAAACCCAGTTCCGAAACTTTAATTTTTACGGAGTTATTACCCTTGAATCTTTGATTCGACTTACTGCAAAAATCCGCCGGGATGCATCAATGGGGACAAATTTTCTCGGAAACTATTAAACCTAGATGAATGAAATTTTGTTTGTTGGTACTCCTGACGATACTCTTGAACGAGTTGAAACCCAGTTCCGAAACTTTATTTTTTACGGAGTTATTGCCCTTGAATCTTTGATTCGACTTACTGCAAAAATCCGCCGGGATGCATCAATGGGGACAAATTTTCTCGGAAACTATTACACCTAGATGAATGAAATTTTGTTTGTTGGTATGTTACGACCCTGGTGGTCTTCCAGGGCCTGTGTAGTCTGTTTGCATTAGGTACCTGTTGGGATGGAGCTTGAGGAAATTAACCAAACTCAGTCCAGCTGCATTCGGTGATTCCAGGGGTTAAAGGACCAGTCAGCCCTTGGCATCGTGGGGACGTTTAAATCGTTCCCCACGCACCTCTTTTTTTTTTTTGTGGTTTTGTTATGTTTTTGCAACCAACACGCACTACACTGTACTTTCCCTCATCCACATCCCACACCACTGACAACGCTGACTTTTCAATCTTATTGGATGCCGTCTTTTCCTTATGTTTGGAGTTGTTTCTTTTGGATATAAAATAAATTGTTATTGTTGGCCAAACCGATCTGGTGTTTCCTTCTTGTTGCGACCAATTGAGCCGTGGTCGTAACAACTGGGAAACTCGTCTTAACAATTGGTTTCAGCTGCATGATTGGTCTAATTAAGCGGAGAAGTTTCTCCAGCTTTAAGTCGTTATAGTTTGTAAATCGCGTTCAATGAGGAAACCCATTAGTTAATGCGAGGTTTGGCAGCGTTTTTTTTTGGTGCGTGTCTTTATTTGATATTAAAGTTTTGTTTTTGTTTGAGTGCCTTGGTTGGAGCGAGAAAAGGTAAGCACTGACACTTGCATGGAAAAGTGTTTTTTCTTGGTGTTTCCCCTGTTAGGCATAGCGACGTCACCCCTTTGGGTTTCGTTGTGCACCTGGTAGTGTTGGAGCGAAAGCAGGCAGAGCTTCCCTTTCCCATTTCCCTGAAATTGCTCGGGAACATATCCGTGGTCTTCGGTGGGTTGCCAGCGTTGCTGGTCGCTTTTCCCTGGCCAGCGGGCTACAGTGTATTAAAAACCCACTGCAAGTAGCTCCATGAAGACTAGGGTTGAGCTATGTAGTTTGCTGGGGGTACGCAGTTCAGTTTAGTGGGGGAAACATTCAGGATTGGGTGGTGCTTCGCATGTAAATGTAAGTGTCGTGTTTGTTTATATTTTCTCGTTCCTGTGGATGGTGCTCATTGGTTGATTAGTCATGTCGGGCTTTGTCAAGGAATTTGTCCAAGCCCCGACAGTGGAGCTGTTGGAGCAGTATACTAAAAGTCAGTTAACTAAAATTGCGCAGTTTTATGAAATTGACCTTACGGGTAGTGGGACTAAAGCAGACATTAAAACACAGTTGAAAGAGACTTTGTTTGAAAGGGGTATTTTATCCACTGTGAAATTAGGAACAGCTGCTGTTGGTAATGGGGATTTATTCTCTGTGCATATTAGTCTGGGTGCAGGTTTAACCTTTGAACAACAAAGGGAGTTGTTGTTGTTGCGTATGGAAAAACAAGTGGCACTTGAGAAAATACGACAAGAAATTGACATGGAAAAAACATTGGCTGTGGAAAAGTTGAGACAAGGCACTGAGCAAGCAAAATTGGATTTGCAGCAACAAAAACTAAATTTAATCAGAGATGGGAAACTTGCTGGTGACGTACTGTCTGATGCTCCAGTTGTATATGGTGACTATTCTCCAAAAGCATTTGATGTTTTGGGAAATTTGAGATTGGTGCCTAAATTTAATGAAGAAGATCCTGAGATATTTTTTTCTATGTTTGAGCGTATTGCTGACCTCAGAGATTGGCCTGATTCAGATCGGACACTCATGCTGCAGTGTGTATTAACGGGTAAGGCGCAAGAGGCCTTTTCGTCTGTGAGTGCTGCTGACAGTGTTAATTATGCAAAGGTTAAGTCTGCTGTGCTCAAAGTTTATGAATTAGTTCCTGAGGCCTATCGCCAGCGCTTTAGGAACTGGAAAAAGGGTGAGAGGTCGCATCTAGAGTTTTCACGAGATCTGGCCACACACTTTGATCGTTGGTGTGCTGCGTCGGGTGTGAAGACATTAGAGGATATCGTGAGCTCATTATTCTTGAGCAGTTTAAAAATTCAGTACCTCAGCGAAGTCGCTACATATCTAAATGGGCACAGAGTCCAATTGGTGGCGGGGCCGCAGTATTAGCTGATGACTATGTTTTGACCCACAAGGGCGGGTTTTGGGACCGCACTTGTGTTAAAGAGAAGGGTGCCGGTGTAAATTCTTTTCAGGCCATGCCAGAGTCTGAGGGTAATAGGTGTGAAATTGATATAATTTGTCATTATTGCCGAAAGACAGGTCATTTTAAGAAAAATTGCCCCGTGCTCAGTTTAAAGTCCCAGCATGGAGTTGGTGTGCCAGTGAAGCCGGTTTTGTGTGCTGCGCCTGTTACTAGTGTTTGTGAATTGCCTGCATGTGATGTGCACCCTGAAGTCTCAACTAGCCTTGATTCATATATGCCTTTTGTGTCCAGTGGTTTTGGGTCCCTGGTAGGTAATGATAAGAAAGTGCCAGTTACAATATTGCGAGACACAGGGGCTTTCGATTCCTATATTTTGGCATCAGTTTTACCTTTTTCAGAGGAAACTGACACTGGTACCTTTTTTTCCAACTTCGTGGCATGGGGATGGATATTTTTCCAGTCCCACGGCACAGATTTATGTTGTATTCTGAGTTGTATCAGGGTGAGGTGATTTGTGGTGTTAAGCCCTGCTTTGCCAATTGAGGGGATTATGCTGATTTTGGGCAATGATGTGTGTGGTGCACGTGTTTGGGCTGACGTGCCACCACCTGTCATTGCTCCAGAACCACTGGTTCATAAGGACGCTGATGAAAGTGAGCAGCAGTTTCCAGAGGTGTTGGCAGCATGTGCTGTTACTCGCGCTATGAGCAAGGCTGGGAAAGAAACTAGTGCTGCTGATGAGCTGGGCAGTCGATCATGTCTGTTTTCTCTGTCTGATTTTCCATTGTCTGTCTCGTATAGTGAACTGGTGGAGGAACAGCGAGCGGATCCATCTCTGAAAGAGCTGCGGGAGAGGGCTCGCCCTGCTGACGAGATGAAACACAGTGCTTGTGGGTACTTTGTTCAAAATAAAGTTTTGGTGAGAAAGTGGGTTCCTCAGTTTGACAACTTTGTAGGTGAACCGGTGTTTCAGATTGTAGTGCCTCATAGATTCCGTGAGTTGGTGTTGCAAATTTCTCATGATGTATCGGGACATTCGGGTGTGAGAAAGACATATGATCGGATTCTTCGTTATTTCTTTTGGCCCTGTTTAAAAAGAGATGTGTCTGCATACATCAAGTCGTGTCATACGTGCCAAATGACGGGCAAACCTAATCAAAATATAAAACCAGCCCCATTGTATCCAATACCTGCTATAGCTCAACCTTTTGAACATCTTATCATTGATTGTGTTGGCCCTTTGCCACCTGCCAAGTCCGGTGTAAAATTTTTATTGACTGTTATGTGCCAGAGCACTGGATACCCCCGGCATATCCATTATTTACAATTACAACAAGGTCCATAGTCGTGCTCTCTCTCAATTTATGTCAATTTTGGTATTCCCAAAATTATCCAAAGTGATAGGGGTTGAATTTCTCCTCCAATATCTTTGCACAAGTACTTAAACAGCTGCATATAAAGCACAATCAGGCATCTGCGTATCATGCGCATAAAGCCAGGGGTGCATTAGAACGTTTTCACCAAACACTGAAGTCTTTACTGCGCTCGTATTGTGTTCAAATGCAGGGAGATTGGGAGGAGGGATTACCTTGGCTGATGTTGGCAGCACGGGAGGTTGTACAAGAGAGTCTAGGCTGTAGCCCTAATGACCTGGTGTTTGGTCACTCAGTGCGGGGTCCGCTTGCAGTTTTTCAAGAGAAGTGGGAGAGTGCAGAGCCTCCAAAAATCTAATCGACTATGTTAATGGCTTTAAGAATAGACTGGCACAACGCTGTTGAGGTTACTAGAGAGAAGCTGTTGGCAACGAGGAAAAAGTGAAGTGTTGGTATGACCGTCGGGCAGAGCGACGTGTCTTTAGCTTTCGGGGATCAGGTGCTGGCATTGCTGCCTGTGGTTGAGTCTCCGTTTCAGGCTAAATTTTCTGGTCCATATACTGTCATCAAACGGGCATCTGATTATAATTATGTAATTGCTACTCCGGATCGTAGAAAACCAACTCAGCTCTGTCATATTAATTTATTAAAACCATACTATACTCGTGCTTCAGAAAAATCTGAATCGTTGTCAGATGGTGTACATCCTGTGGGTGTGGCGAATAGGATATCGGCAGAGAGCCCCCTTCATTTAGCGGTACAGTATGGGGATGATGACTTGCCTGTGTTGGATCAGGTCCTATTTTGTGGCCGCTTGAAAAATTCTGAGTTGCTTGCCAACCTGGATGGACAAATGGGCCATTTGCCAGAGGCTGAACGTACTGAGCTAATTGACCTAATTAAAACATTTTTGTGTTTGTTTGGTGATGTTCCTACACGTACGCACTTGATTGAGCATGATATAGATGTGGGAGATTCTAAGCCTATTAGACAAAGATTTTATAGAGTAAACCCTGAGAAACAATGACTGATGGAAGCTGAAGTACAGTACATGCTTGAGAATGGTATTGCGCAGCCGTCGTCATCTAGTTGGGCATCACCATGTTTGCTTGTTCCTAAATCAGACGGTACCCCTAGATTTTGTTCGGATTTCCGTAAAGTAAATGTAGTAACAAAGTCGGATTCATACCCTCTTCCTCGTATGGAAGACTGTATTGATCAGGTAGGATCTGCAAACTTCGTCAGTAAATTCGATTTGTTAAAGGGTTATTGGCAGGTTCCTTTATCTGTTAAAGCAGGTGATATTGCAGCTTTCATAACTCCATTTGGGTTGTATTCCTATACAGTAATGCCATTTGGGCTACGCAATGCTCCAGCGACGTTTCAACGTCTTATGAATAAAATTGTTGGAAACTTAAAGGGATGTTCTGTATATCTTGATGATGTGGTGGTATATTCAGATACTTGGGATGTTCATTTGGAAGCGCATAAAGGCATTGTTCGAGCAGTTGGTGCAGGCGAATCTTACTGTGAATCTTGCTAAATGCGAGTTTGCAAAAGCCACAGTTACTTATTTAGGTCATGTGGTGGGTCATGGGAGAGTCAGTCCTGTGCATGTCAAAGTGGAAGCGGTGGATAGATACCCTCCGCCAGCAACTAAAAGGAACTAATGCAGTTCTTAGGTTTAGTAGGTTACTATCGAAGCTTCTGCAGAAATTTTTCGACTGTTGTTGCTCCTCTTACTGATCTGTTGCGAGCAAATGCTAAATGCGTGTGGTCTTCAGCTTGTCAAGAAGCCTTTGAAAGTATTAAACGCCTCTTGTCTTCTGCTCCAGTGTTGGTAGCCCCCACGGTGGGACATTCCTTTTACGTTACAAGTGGATGCAAGCCATGTTGGTGCAGGTGCAGTTCTTTTACAACAGGGCACCTTTGGTATTGACAAACCTGTAAGTTTCTTTTCTAAGAAATTCAACAAACACCAAGTGAATTATTCAGTGATAGAAAAGGAATGTTTAGCTTTAATTTGGGCTTTGAGACATTTTGATGTTTATTTGAGTACTGTGCCAATAGTGGTTTATACGGACCACAATCCTTTAACTTTTTTGAATTCTTTGCAGTGCCCTAATCAGAGGCTTATGAGGTGGTCTCTTTTGCTTCAGTCGTACAACCTAGAGGTGCGTCATATTAAAGGACGGGATAACGTGGTGGCTGACGCATTGTCTAGGGCTCCTGTTGATGACGTTTGAATATTTGTCCTCCGCTTAACCATCCTGTTTCTCTCTGCCTCCTTCTTAAATAGCTTTGTTGGATCCAATTGCTGAGGTGGGCGGAAAGTGTTAAGATGGAATGGAGTAGTTGGACTTGCGTACTGTCTGTTGATTATTGCCTGGTAATTCGTGGCTAGGGATCCCATGGGGACCCTATCTTTATGGGGGGGGGTGTTACGACCCTGGTGGTCTTCCAGGGCCTGTGTAGTCTGTTTGCATTAGGTACCTGTTGGGGTGGAGCTTGGAGGAAATTAACCAAACTCAGTCCAGCTGCATTCGGTGATTCCAGGGGTTAAAGGACCAGTCAGCCCTTGGCATCGTGGGACGTTTCGTCGTTCCCCCACGCACCTCTTTTTTTTTTGTGGTTTTGTTATGTTTTTGCAACCAACACGCACTACACCGTACTTTCCCCTCATCCACATCCCACACCACTGACAACGCTGACTTTTCAATCTTATTGGACGGCCGTCTTTTCCTTATGTTTGGAGTTGTTTCTTTTGGATATAAAATAAATTGTTATTGTTGGCCAAACCGATCTGGTGTTTCCTTCTTGTTGCGACCAATTGAGCCGTGGTCGTAACATGGTACTCCTGACGATACTCTTGAACGAGTTCGAAACCCAGTTCCGAAACTTTATTTTTTACGGAGTTATTGCCCTTGAATCTTTGATTCGACTTACTGCAAAAATCCGCCGGGATGCATCAATGGGGACAAATTTTCTCGGAAACTATTACACCTAGATGAATGAAATTTTGTTTGTAGGTACTCCTGACGATACTCTTGAACGAGTTCGAAACCCAGTCCCGAAACTTTCTTTTTCACGGAGTTATTGCCCTTGAATCTTTGATTCGACTTAGTGCGAAAATTGGCTGGGACGCGTCAATGGGAACAAGTTCACTCGGAAATTACTACACCTAGATCAATGACATTTTGCTTGTGGGTACTCCTGACGATACTCTCGAGCGAGTTTGAAACCGAAAGTTCTTAAACTGTATTTTTTTCGGAGTTATTGCCCTTGAATCTTTATTCAACTTTAATGCGAAAATCGACAGGGAGGCATCAATGGAGACAAGTTTGTACACTAAATGGACCTTTTTGGTACTTGATTTGAATATGACTGCATATTACATTTCCATAGAAGCGTTATTTGCTATTGACATTCATTGAGCGACAAATGGGGAGCGGGGGTACGTGAGCTTTGCTCGCTTTTTTCTTGTTAAATTAGTTTTATGATCACACGTTTGGCTAAAATTTGCATGTTTTGTGCAGGAAGTGTTTTCCCTTGTCAGAGGGTTGTAGACGCACACTGAAATATGATGATTGACTGGAAGTGGGAAACAATGACGAGCTTGTTGGTCGAGGACGTCCCAAAGATGCTTTATGGGGGACAAATCCAGGGAATAAGCTGGCCATTCAAGCACACGTTTTCAGCCTGAAGTAACACTGTGCAAACGTGGGTCTGGCATTGTCATGCTGGAATAAGCCATTTTGGCGTACGAACGGTCGTTCAAATGCAGTGGGGTGCAGTGTCCACGGGATATTCCTGTCCAAACCAAACCAGCACACTCGTTTGCCACCCTGCATTCCCCTGTGTGGCAACACACTGCCTTCTTTCCACTCTACAAATGTGATTCATCAGTAAAGAGACCTGCCCTTCATTATGCCATCAGCTAATGAGCATGTCTGTTCACCCAGTTCCAGCCGATTCCCTGGTCGAGCAGGGGTGAGATCCCGTCCACAAAAAGGACGATGCGCGGAGATGGACCGCCAGTAGACAGTTTCTCATGGTTTGGGCAGAAATGTGGCACTTGAGATCAGCTGTCTCATCCGCAGTGACAGTTGCTGGTCTCAGGCAATCACGGAGATGGAGAATGCAGATATGGCGGTCTTAGGAGGGGTCATCGCATATGGTCATCACACGTGGGCAGTTTGCTGTCGTGCCTAATTTTTCAAAACTGTGTCTTATTTTTGAAACATGGATATTAAGAGCCATTTTGACAGCCAAGAGAGAGACTCCCGCATAGAGTATGCCAATAGCCTGCTCCTTGAGGTTTTGAGTCTTTTGTGGCATTTTGAAGAATGGCTGAACTGGGACGTTTGGGGTGGCCTTTTGTTGACCCAGAGGACAGGGTGTGCCTGGGCTGAGCATACCTGATTTTAATAGCTCTGGATCAGGCCCCACCTGTCTGATCGGCCAATTTTGACAAACGACATGAAATTGACAACGATATGGTGAAAGAGTCTGAAATGCACTCAAGCCAGCAGCACACAACCTTAATCATGTAAATAAAATACTCCAAAGTCAACCTCAGAATTAAACTTGCAGAATAGTGAAAGGATTGAACAGTTACATTTATGTTTTTGTTCAGTGTACAAAACATAAACCAGTGAAGTTGGCACGTTGTGTAAATCGTAAATAAAAACAGAATACAATGATTTGCAAATCCTTTTCAACCTATATTCAATTGAATACACTGCAAAGACAAGTTACTTAATGTTCGAACAGGTAAACTTTGTAATTTTTTGCAAATATTAGCTCATTTGGAATTTGATGCCTGCAACATGTTTCAAAAAAAGCTGGCACAAGTGGCAAAAAAAGACTGAGAGAGTTGAGGAATGCTCATCAAACACTTATTTGGAACATCCCACAGGTGAGCGGGCAAATTGGGAACAGGTGGGTGCCATGATTGGGTATAAAAGCAGCTTCCCTGAAATGCTCAGTCATTCACAAACAAGGATGAGGCGAGGGTCACCACTTAGTGAACAAATCGTGAGCTGATTGTCGAACAGTTTAAAAACAACATTCCTCAACGAGCTATTGCAAGAAATTTAGGGATTTCATCATCTACGGTCCGTAATATCGTCAAAAGGTTCAGAGAATCTGGAGAAATCACTGCACGTGGCGACAAGGCGAAAACCAACATTGAATGCCCGTGACCTTCGATCCCTCAGGCGGTACTGCATCAAAAACCGACATCAGTGTGTAAAGGACATCACCACATGGGCTCAGGAACACTTCAGAAAACCACTGTCGGTAACTACAGTTCGTCGCTACATCTGCAAGTGCAAGTCAAAACTCTACAATGCAAAGCGAAAGCCATTTATCAACAGCACCCAGAAATGCCGCCCCGGCCGCTGGGCCCAAAGCTCATCTAAGATGGACTGATGCAAAGTGGAAAAGTGTTCTGTGGTCTGACGAGTCCACATTTCAAATTGTTTTTGGAAACTGTGGACGTCGTGTCCTCCGGACCAAAGAGGAAAAGAACCATCCGGACTGTTATAGGCGCCAAAGTTCAAAAGCCAGCATCTGTGATGGTATGGGGGTGTATTAGTGCCCAAGGCATGGGCAACTTACACATATGTGAAGGCACCATTAATGCTGAAAGGTACATACAGGTTTTGGAGCAACATATGTTGCCATCCAAGCAACGTCTTTTTCATGGGCGCCCTGCTTATTTCAGCAAGACAATGCCAAGCCACATTCTGCGTGTTACAACAGCATGGCTCCGTAGTAAAAGAGTGCGGGTACTAGACTGGCCTGCCTGTAGTCCAGACCTGTCTCCCATTGAAAATGTGTGGCGCATTATGAAGCGTAAAATACGACAACGGAGACCCCGGACTGTTGAACAACTTAAGCTGTACATCAAGCAAGAATGGGAAAAGAGTTCCACCTGAAAAGCTTCAAAAATTGGTCTCCTCAGTTCCCAAACGTTTACTAAGTGTCGTTAAAAGGAAAGGTGATGTAACACAGTGGTAAAAAGGCCCCTGTGCCAACTTTTTTGCAATGTGTTGCTGCCTTTAAATTCTACGTTAATGATTATTTGCAAAAAAAAAAATAAAGTTTCTCAGTTTGAACATTAAACATCTTGTCTTTGCAGTGTATTCAATTGAATATAGGTTGAAAAGGATTTGCAAATCATTGTATTCTGTTTTTATCTACGATTTACATAACGTGCCAACTTCACTGGTTTTTGGTTTTGTACTTCACCAACAAGCAGTGAAGGTTAAACTGTTCATGCCCTTAAATAAAACATTTCACTGTATGCAAAGGCACTGCAAATGGTTATGGGCCAAAGCTAAATTGTGTAAAAGGAAAAAAAAAATTTACATCTTCAGAAATGAATTGGGGCCCTATTTTTATTTTTTTTTTTTTTTTTGGGGGACGTCGGTTGTGGGATGGTTGTGCGTCGGGTAGCACTGTGGTCTCACGCCTAGAAGATTGTGGGTTCAAATCCAGTCTGGGATGTTTCTATGTGGAGTAAGCATGTTCTTCCTGTGTTTTGGTACTCTAGTTTCCTCCCACAGTCCTGAGACCTTAGGTTTAATTGGAGAAAGTGATTGGTATCTACGCCTGACGATGGATTGGTGAGCTGTGCAGTGTGAGTTCCAGCATTTTGCCCATAGCATGCTGGGATATGCTCCATGTCCACTGTAAACTTAAGAGGGAGAGAAGCAGTTACATTGAAGGATATTTTGTCAAACCTTTATCTTGGGAAAATTCCAATGAGAACGTTTCTCTTTTTCCAAGTCGCTCTGGGAGGAGAGATAGAGAGAAATGAGTAAAGGCCTCGGAACAATCTTGGAGTGAAGGGCGTTGCTCGAGGGCCCACCTAGTTCTTCCCAGCTCCATCTCTTCAGAACACCTTTAATTATATCAGCAAAACTATATTTCGGCGACACTATGGGATCACCATGTCTGCCGCAGATTCTTTGCGCTAACACGCTAACTCAAAAACTTCTATAAATCCTTATGAAATTTTACATAAATGGGTGTTTTATGTAAAAATTTTTACATGCCTCTAGATCTTATAAAGTCGGGGAACAGGAGTGATTTTGGGCTTTGTATTATTCATAATAATAAATCAATTAACCAATTAATTTCCTGGAGCTCTGGAGTTCCATCATATTTTCTGATATGTGCACAATGTCACGTTGAAATTTTTCAATTTGATTCGTCCACTCATGATCAATTATTGCCAAATATTGCTGCAAAAATATCAATAGATAAAATAATTAGTTAAATTTACTTGACCACATGAAAAATATTTTTATATTTTGCATTGTAAATGAGTAAAAATAGGCTGTATGACCATATATAATAGAAATTTGGGTTCAATTTGTTAGTATTTTATAAGTTAAATAAGTCAAGCAGTTAGATTTATTTCTGACCTCAGAAAAAAACAGTTAGGTATATTTTTTCATCATTAATGAGTTACGATGGGCAGTTTGTGAATATCTACTGCAAAATAATAATAATTTAGAGCGGTTAATTTTTAAAACAATCTTTTAAAATTTATTTAAGTGTTTTATTCTTCATTTTATGGGTTAATTTGGACAGTTTGAGCCTACCTAAAATGAAAATGGGTTTTTGCTCTTCTCCATGTTGTTCGGTGCAATACTGAGCCTAGGCTTTCTTTTTGGGAGCTTTCGCTTGGGGGCTTTCGTCAGTAAACCCTTTGCTGTCGGGGGCAACAAAGTAGGCCTTGTTTGACCAGTTAAAAATTCATGGCCTTTTGCTGTAAAACACATTGCGTATTATGCTTGACATGTATCCATAGCCATTTATTAACAATGTGGCTAAAGAAGGTAAATAATCATTGTAAGCATGAAAAGGAACTAATTCACGCATTATCAGGCCTTAAAAGGAGTCATAGATGTGAAACCCGAGATAGCATGCACCTGCACTCCGGATCTGCACCGGCTCTGTGCCGACTCCAGCTGATCTGGCAAGAATCTGGCCTGGCGTCGCCTGCTATCTGGAAATGAGAACCAGCATGCACGGGCCATCACTGAGACCAATGCTGAGCCAGAACAAACTCTTTTGTTGTCAGTAAAAGCTGTCCTAGGCAGTTATGTGCAGATACAGCAAACTCTGTGGTCCTGTTTCATGATGGACCTCCTTGCGTTTTTGAGTGATGGCGTCTGTCTATCTCAGCATCTGTGATTTCTTCCTATTTGTGGACAAGGTATTCAGGATGATTTGGATAGAATCCAAAATTGGGCAGAAATGTGGCAAATGAAATTTAATGTAGCGAAATGTAAAGTTGTACATGTAGGTAATAAAAACATTAGACAGGATTACTTCATGGGAGGTTTAAAACTGGAATGTGCTCCACACGAGAAAGATCTGGGAGTGATTGTTGACCAAACCCTCACAGGTTCTAGCCATTGTGCCATAGCAGTTAAAAAAGCCAGTCGGATGCTGGGATACATTGCCAAAAGTATTGAGTACAAATCCAAGGAGGTGATACTTCTCTTGTACAACACATTCATCAGACCACATCTGGAGTATTGTGTACAGTTCTGGGGACCATACTTTAAGAAAGATGGAGGCTCTAGAAAAAGTTCAGAATAGAGCAACTAAGCTGATTCCGGGTATAAAAGATGAAAGCTATGAGAACAGGCTGAAGATCCTTAATCTCTTTAGTCTTAGGAAAAGGAGACTCAGGGGTGATCTGATTGAGGTCTTTAAATATGTTAAAGGGATTAACAAAGTGAATTATCTGGAATTCCTTCAGCCAAGTTCTGTTAGTAGACCTCGGGGTCACAAATGGAAGTTGACCAAGGGTAAATTTAGCACTGATATTAGGAAATGTTTTTTCACCCAAAGAGTAATTTTGATGTGGTACAGCGTGCCTGACCACAGGCCTATTGTTGAGGCAGAAACCTTGGGAATTTTCAAGAGCAGGCTTGACTTAAAGCTAGATACCATTGAGTCATTGAGTATCTGAAGTGATATATTCACAATAGTTAAAAGAAACTGGCGAGCCTAGTTGGGCTGAACGGCCTGTTCTCGCCACTCATGTTATGTTATGTTATGTTATGTATTAACGGCAACTTCCTACACATTGTGAATAAGACTTGATTTCAAATGTGCAAAAATTGAGTCAAAACAGGAGGCAAGAACCATGAACCAGTATGGCACGCCGTTTTAACAGTTAATCAGTAGGGCTTACTAGTTGCAATTTAGTTTCCACTAGTGGAAATGACATTTCGACATAACTTGACATGTCGAAATGTCATTTCCACTAGTGGAAACTAAACTGCAACTAGTAAGCCCTACTGATGAAATGTTAAAACGGCTTGCCATAGAACGTCGTTCAGGTGGGAGGAGTAATAACGCAATAAAGTAGCAACTCAGCCGAGTCGAACAGGGCCATTTTGTGGAAAACGTAATGGGTGCCTCGGAAAATGGGTGAGTATGTACATCATACCAGTTTTTCATTTACGCATACTTCAACCCGCACTGCTGCGACTGAATTCAGACATGAGTACAACCTTAAAAATATAAAGATTGGAGGAACGTATCCATGATTAAATGCGTCTGTCAGCCAAGCGAGATACAACTTTTTGCAATTTAAAGTGCGTCATGAAAATGGTAATTTTACATTTTTTAAGGAAAGACTGATATTTTGGTTGCCAATTTATTTACTTATTGATCGTGCAAATAAAACCTTTCTGTCCTTGAAGAATCGAGGGACCAAAAATATTGTGCTGAAGTTATGAAAGATAGTAGGGTAGCAAACCAAGAGAGCGCACGCACATCAATAATGAAATTCAACTGGTGCGGAATAAAACGATTCAAAAAGAGAAACCATTTTTGGTATCCACACTTTGTTTTAAGGTTGTTGCTACGGGTACGGCAGTTTTCCAATGCATTTCAATGTAGAGGGGTACGGCAGTCCCGATTTCAAACCCTGCCCTAACCTAATCCTAGCCCAAACCCTAACCTTAACCCTGACCCCTAACCTAACCCTTCCCCTAACCATAATCCCTAATCCTTATCCTAATCCCGTCAAATCGACTGCCGTAGCAATAAGAACTGCCGTATCTGTAGGCACTGCGTTGTTTTAAATGCTCGAAAACAACTTTATTATTACTTTAACAATGTTTCGGCCACAGAGGGGATTTTTCGCATTCACCTAGCAGAAGACTTAAGCATCCATCATGATAATTTACTTCAAACAGCTTTGACGCTGCTCTATTTTCCGTGTCAGTAACATTAATCTTAATGGAACGAATAGGCGTACCCTTGGCCGAAAGCTTAGTGGCTCACACTAGTTTCGTATTGTGTCTTTATTTAAACTGTCGCCAGTGATTATTTTACGTTGCAAAGGAACAAATTGCCATGCATAAATCAAATTAACCGAATTGCGCATTCGGTGCAAAAGTTATCCAAAGCCTCTCCAAGGTGATCCGTCGCGATGTTTTTCTGCTGGGCTGAAAACCTAAATACTGAGTTCTGCCTAACAACACCAGGCTTTGGCTTTTGATTGGCGCGTGTGGAGTCTGCACTTACTGCACTGGCAGAGATGGGCTAAATGCGTTAACTATTAAATCTGCGATTACACTATTAGGGATTTTACTTGTTCTGTCGTTGATATCACTGTAGCTGTTATGAACGAAGGTTTGATGTCGGAAGTGGATTCAGTGTTTATCTGCAAATTTACAGTAGTCTTTGGGTGAATTTTTATGACTGAAATATTTTGAAAATCACTGGTTTACTAAAATCCAAAATGCAGTTTTGAAACATTTTTGCGCTGACTTGCGTATTCTACAGTCAACTCCACAAACACTGGCACCCCAATTATTAAAACATTGATAAAACGCGTTATGATTCAAGTTTATGCTTGGGGGTAATTGCTATCTGCTCATTTAATACACTGCCCGGCCAAAAAAAAAAGTCACCGTTTGGAAATTTATGAACAAATTCTGTAATTAGATCATTATTGCGGTTATTAATATGTTTCAGCTGGCAATAATCATTTTTACCCTGACTGATTAAGCGCGTCGCTACTCATTTCTTAAAAAATCATGTCGGAAGACACATCCCTTGATGGTGGAAAAGATGTTACAGTATTTCAGAACAGGCAAGTAATTGGCCTGTAATTAGCAAAGAAAACCATGAATGACAAAAACAAGTACAAAACCCAAAACCAGTGAAGTTGGCACGTTATGTAAATCGTAGATAAAAACAGAATACAATGATTTGCAAATCCTTTTCAACTTATATTCAATTGAATACACTGCAAAGACAAGATGTTTAATGTTCAAACTGAGAAACTTTATTTTTTTTTGCAAATAATCATTAACTTAGAATTTAAAGGCAGCAACACATTGCAAAAAAGTTGGCACAGGGGCCTTTTTACCACTGTGTTACATCACCTTTCCTTTTAACGACACTCAGTAAACGTTTGGGAACTGAGGAGACCAATTTTTGAAGCTTTTCAGGTGGAACTCTTTCCCATTCTTGCTTGATGTACAGCTTAAGTTGTTCAACAGTCCGGGGTCTCCGTTGTCGTATTTTACGCTTCATAATCGCCACACATTTTCAATGGGGAGACAGGTCTGGACTACAGGCAGGCCAGTCTAGTACCGCAGACTCTTTTACTACGGAGCCATGCTGTTGTAACACGTGCAGAATGTGGCTTGGCATTGTCTTGCTGAAATAAGCAGGGGCGTCCATGAAAAAAGGCGTTGCTTGGATGGCAACATATGTTGCTCCAAAACCTGTATGTACCTTTCAGCATTAATGGTGCCTTCACATATGTGTAAGTTGCCCATGCCTTGGGCACTAAATACACCCCATACCATCACAGATGCTGGCTTTTGAACTTTGCGCCTATAACAGTCCGGATGGTTCTTTTCCTCTTTGGTCCGGAGGACATGACGTCCACAGTTTCCAAAAACAATTTGAAATGTGGACTCGTCAGACCACAGAACACTTTTTCCACTTTGCATCAGTCCATCTTAGATGAGCTTGGGCCCAGCGAAGCCGGCGGCATTTCTGGGTGCTGTTGATAAATGGCATTAAGCTTTGCATTGTAGAGTTTTAACTTGCACTTGCAGATGTAGCGACGAACTGTAGTTACTGACAGTGGTTTTCTGAAGTGTTCCTGAGCCCATGTGGTGATGTCCTTTACACACTGATGTTGGTTTTTGATGCAGTACCGCCTGAGGATCGAAGGTCACGGGCATTCAATGTTGGTTTTCGGCCTTGTCGCTTACGTGCAGTGATTTCTCCAGATTCTCTGAACCTTTTGACGATATTACGGACTGTAGATGATGAAATCCCTAAATTTCTTGCAATAGCTCGTTGAGGAATGTTGTTTTTAAACTGTTCGACAATCAGCTCACGCATTTGTTCACTAAGTGGTGACCCTCGCCCCATCCTTGTTTGTGAATGACTGAGCATTTCAGGGAAGCTGCTTTTATACCCAATCATGGCACCCACCTGTTCCCAATTTGCCCGTTCACCTGTGGGATGTTCCAAATAAGTGTTTGATGAGCATTCCTCAACTCTCTCAGTCTTTTTTGCCACTTGTGCCAGCTTTTTTGAAACATGTTGCAGGCATCAAATTCCAAATGAGCTAATATTTGCAAAAATTACAAAGTTTACCTGTTGAACATTAAGTAACTTGTCTTTGCAGTGTATTCAATTGAATATAGGTTGAAAAGGATTTGCAAATCATTGTATTCTGTTTTTATTTACGATTTACACAACGTGCCAACTTCACTGGTTTTGGGTTTTGTATGAGGAATCATTTTCACAAACAAATTTGCAACCACAAAGTCCTGACCTTAAACACATTAAAAGTTATTGGGATGTGCTCAAGAAAGACCACTGAGTGGCTCAACCATTATGTCGAGAAGACAAGATCTCGGCCAAAAATTATGGCATTTCTGATCGAAAATAAATGTTCTGGCATTGCATATAGTTGTCAAAACAATGACGAGACGAATATGCACTGTAATCAAAGCTACAGGGGTTCCAACTAAATATTTGAGTGTGCGACTTTTTTTTTTTTTTTTTTGGCCGGGCAGTGTAGTTTCAGTTCATCAAACGCAGGATTGGCTTCGCATTTGCATCATTGCAACGTTAGTAAATGCTTATATTTACTAATTAAGCATTTACTACTAATGCTCAAGTGCTTTTTGTTGTTGTTTTGGGAATAGTTATGTCAAAAACATACGTGGTGAAATTATTGGAATGCTTGAAGAATACTATAAATTTAACCAAAGGAATTTGTGTCTGCAGGAAAAAATGTTTCTTTATTTCACTTTTAGTGTCTGGGAACTTAATTGTTATCTATAACCATGGGAATTTCATTGTTATCTATGACCATTTCTTGTTTCACTGGGGTATAAAAATATTATATATTAAATATTATTTCCCAGTTAAAACACTGGGAAAATCCTTTTGCCTCCCATCAACATGGGTGAGACTAAAGAACTCTCAGGATAGGAAAAAAAAAAAAAAAAACATTTGAGTTACCTAGATTAGGGACTAGCTACAAAAAAAATTGGTATTCAGTGGAAATTACCACTGAGCACAATCAGGGCTGTGATAAGGAAGTTTCGATAGCTAGGAATTGTTTGAAAAAAAAATTGCATTACTGAATGAAAGATTAATTTTGTTCCAAAAATCTTTTTGAAAATGAAAGCATGATGTGCACCCATTTAGTGAAACCCAAAATATCACTAATTGCATGTGTGGTTCATTTTGTGTATTAATTTTAGCTCATGTCCATAAGAGGTAGTCATATTTCTAGAGTTGACCATGTATTGTTTTGTTTTCCTTATTTTGGTGCCATTTTGTCTGTATAACCCATTTGAATCTTTCAACTATCAATGCATTAGGTTACCCAGGAACTGACACAGAGAGGCCAGGACCTTCCAGCCCACCAGAGGTGAACATTATCTTGCTGGGCAGGACAGGCGCTGGTAAAAGTGCCTGTGGAAACACCATCTTGGGAGATAAGAAGTTTGAGTCAAAATTTGGTGCCAAGTCCAAAACAAAGGAGTGTAAGGAAGCGAATGCACTTGTTTGTGGAAGACGAGTGACAGTGCTCGATACGCCGGGACTGTATGACACCAGACATGGCATGGAAAGATTAGAAGATGAAATGCATAAGATGAAAGAATTTTCTCAGCGTGACAGATGCGTTTTTCTCCTAGTGGTGGAGCTTGGCCGATTCACAGAGGAAGAGGAGAAATCCATTGAGAAAATTTGTGTGTCCTTCCCTGATGAGCCCCTGAGTAAATTCATGATTCTGTTCACCTATGGAGACAGGTTAGAGGGCCAACCAATTGAGGAGTATCTTGAAGATGCTGATGACAACCTGAAAGGGGTATTGAACAAATTTAATGACAGATATCATGTTTTCAACAACAAAACCAGCACTGATGACCTGCAAGTTGTGCATCTCTTGGAGAAAATTGACAGCATGCTGCAAGAACAGCAGCATTCTTTGCAAATGAGTCAAGAACTTTTTCGTGAACTCACAGATTCAGTTTTACCGGATTTCATAAATTCAGAAAGTAAGTGCATTGTTGGGGAGGAACACAGCGCACAGTGCCGTGAAAAATTTGCCCTCTTCTCGATTTCTTTGATTTTTCCGTATTTTTCATGCTTTCAGATCCCCTAGCAAAATTAGAAATCACTCGATGGTGGTGCTGCATTGCAGCCCAGTAATCACCACCACGGCCTGGATTTGAATCCCAGCCATGCCAATGCTGACTGTGGCCAACAGCCTTTAAAGCGGCGCAAAATTGGCTTCACGCCGCTGAGGGAATGGGATGGATACATTTAGTTAGGGTCAGCATTGTTCATTGCTGAAGCGTCACCAGCTGACCAGCCAGGTGCTTGACAGTAAAACTTTAAGCAAGCACATGTTCGGGGTTCCTCTGCCCTCGTTCTGAGCTTGCAAGGTTTCGAGCGATGAGTGTAAAGAAGCAGCGGCTGACGGGTGTGTGTTTCGGAGGAGAACCACAAACTGCCTGCTCTCACCTGAGATGGCAGCATGATTTGCGTGTGAGCATGCTCGTGCATAGTTTGCCAAATGGACATTTCAAATTTGGGTGCAGTTGGAGATGCCAAATTTTGTGACAAAAAATAATTTCATTTATTGAAGGAAAAAAATAATCCAATGCCGACAAGCCTCGTGTGAAGAAGTGATTGCTCCATCAGTCACTCAATCAACCAATTAACAAAATTCAATTGATAATTTGGTTACAATCCACTAGACATACTCAAGGTTTGATAACTGGCAGCCTTGTAGGGAAAACATCTCTGAGATCCCCTCCAACTGAAAACCACTGGTTTATTGGGAGATCAGATTAGGTCGTGGAAGATTTTTTTTTTTTTTGTAAAGCTACATGTAAAAGACCCCACAT
This sequence comes from Gymnothorax javanicus, assembly GCA_029692085.1. Taxonomy (NCBI): domain Eukaryota; kingdom Metazoa; phylum Chordata; class Actinopteri; order Anguilliformes; family Muraenidae; genus Gymnothorax; species Gymnothorax javanicus. Next base: position 142,719,347 of record CM056198.1, on the reverse strand, counting down.
TTTAATGAGATGTGAATGTACAATGAATGATCTCTGATTTTATATCTGGTTAAAGTGTTTTTTTTCAAAAGCACATTTTCTAGGAATTTAGGAAGCGCTAAGAACTCCTCAAAGGCTGGTTTTACAATGAAATATTGTGTTTAACCCACGTTTTCTCTTGCACAGATCTCCAAGGAGATTATGAAACGTCAACACGAGAACCACTGAGGCTTGTTCTGCTCGGGAAGGCAGGAACTGGGAAGAGTGCTACAGGAAACACAATCCTGGGCCGAGATGGCTTTCCGTCAGAGAGTGGGATATGTGCTGTTACAAAAGAGTGTCAGAGACTAGAGACAATGGTGTGTGATAGAAAGGTTGTTGTAGTGGACACACCGGGCTTCTTCGGCATTTCAGATTCCAAAGAGGAAATTTCAGAGGAAGTTGATAAAAGTGTCTGTCTGTCTGCCCCTGGACCTCATGCTTTTCTTCTTGTTGTTTCTTTAAGTGAGCGTCTCACGACTGAAACAAAGGACACCATTATGGAGCTCCACCGGAGATTTGGCGATGATTTTAAGAAATACACCTTTATACTCTTCAGTCATTTGGATGAGTTTGGTCAGAACAAGACAGTTGAGGATGTGATTAGATCTAACCAGGAGCTCAGCGAACTCATCTCTGGTTTTGAGAACAGGATTCACGCTTTTGATAATACTAATCGGAGAAATTGTGACCAGGTCAGAAAACTGCTAGAGAAGGTTGAAAGAACAGTAGAGCAGAATGGTGGTTTTTACACTGATGAGATGTACAGAATGGCTCAGGAGGTCGCCTTACGAGAGGCAGAGAGAATTTTCCAGGAGCATGAGGAGGAGATTCGTAGGCGAGTGGAGAATTTGCACGTAAGTGATCGCCAGAGTAACAGGACAGAACAGGATGAGAGGGCAGCTGAACAGGTTGGACAGCCTACAGGTGGAGTTAGACGGCGTAGAAACCAAGGCAAGCAGGATAAGAATGGAGATGGACTGCAAGGGAATAGTGCTGTACCGGGTAGAGAAAACTCTTGGTGGGAAATAATAAAATCAAGAATCATAAATTGGTTTGCCTCTTGTTGTTTGGTTAGATTTGTAAGATTTATCGTTGCACGGTGCAGAAGCCGTTCACGGGAAAATAACTGTGAAATCTACAGACCTCTACTGGCTATGAACTGAGAATGGAGATGCCAATTCATTCAGTTCTGCTCTTTTTTTCTGCATGAAATTGATGGGCAAGTTTTGTATATTTTGAAAATGTTTAGTTTGTTGTCAGTATTTAAAATAAAAATAAAAAAAACATTGGTAAGAAATGTTTTGCTTACTGTATAATTTTTTCATTGCCTGTACATCCCCTTCCCCTTTACTGTTTATGTAATATTTCTGAAAAGACATATTGTAAGATGTTTCATAAATAAATTGGTAACATTGATTTGAGTCAGCTTGTCTTTTCCAGGTGTGTCTCTTTAATGAGTGCAGTGGAAAATTTCTCCTACTTTTGCATATTTTCACACTTAATTGTTTCATATTGTTGGGATTTTCTGAAACTGTGGAATGAAGCCAAAACTGGTGAAGTAACTTACTGACTACGCAGTAAAAAAAATAAAAAGTTGACTCAACTTAAAAAGGTTATGCAATTAGCCGCAGCAAAGCACTTCTGAGTTGGCTCAATTTTATGTTCCAAGTTCTTTCAAAAATGAGTTTGTGCAAACTCAAAAATGCTTTGCAGCTGGTTGCCTTACTTTTCAAGTTTAAGTTTACCTTTTGTAGTGTACCAACCTTTTAACTGAAAAATACAGTATGATGCGCAACTAGGTACATCACGTGACACACTCTGTGACAGATCCATCCAACTGAGTCTCCACAGAATATCTAGAAGAGTTATGATAAGCTTGGTCAGAAGTGGGGTAAAATTGGGTTTATTGGTGACAATTTTCAAAGGACAATAAAACCATCAGTAACAAAGAACCAATAAACATCCAAGCAATATTCAACTTACAATACAAGACTAAATGAATAATTAATCAAGAAGTTACAAAAATAAAAACCAAAAAAAAAAAAACCCCAATAAATCTTAAGGTTAAAACACACACTTCATAAACAACATAAATCCATAAATTTAGGTTATTACATTCAATAAAAATCTACAACTTCGTGAAAAAAAAAGGAAATTTAATTTCAAAAACACCAAAATTGCAGAATTTAAAATACCCCAAAGGAAGATACACCCTAAAAAAACCAAAAAAATGACACATAAATACAAACACAATAAAGAAAACAAATACCAGGCACAATGGGAAAGTCAGGTGACAAAGTGACGTCTCAGTCCTAAAACTAATATAATCAGGAAGTACATTTTAACTACAGAGGAAAAACTTCATTTCTAAACCTATACACATTACTAAAAGAGAAAATGCCCAACAATAATACAAAATTTATTCAAACAAGACAAACAAGACATAAACAATAAATACATGCAACAATACATGAAATGTATACTAAACACGTGCTTGGGTTTTAAAGTCCACAGGCGCCACTCTACGGGGTGGGCTAGATGATCAAGTCCCTCCAATGCTCCACCCCCCATTTCTCCACAGCCAGGGTCCAACTTTTTAATTAAATCCAGCAAAACGCCGTCCTGCAGGAGCGCTTGTATTCTCCTCTGGAGAGTGGCAGGGTCCACTGTTGTTTTTTGGTAGACTTTAATGTTTCTTGCCTCCCACAAGACCTGTTTGATGGTACTTATGACCCTCCACTGACGCTGACTTTCAATGGTATTGCACCCCTCCGGCGGACCCAGGAGGACTCGCTCAGCCGTCAGGGGGGTCACCGGCAGCAACCTGCTAAGGGAGGCCGAGGAAACAACAAGGCCCCAGACCCGACTGGCCACGGAGCACTCCCAGAACGGATGTCCGTGTGTCAGTGCAGCCATGAGGGCAGAAGGAAAACACCTTGCACAAAAATTTCTGTTCGACACCTGTCTGGCCAGCTGTCGGTGGCACCCTTTTGACCTGTGGTTCCTGTAATTTTCTTGGAGAGATTAAAGGAGGACACCGCCTCGGCAAAGGATGTTTCAGCGGAAAGTAGAATTCTTGAAGTGTCTAAAACACATTTTAATTTGGTAATGATCCAGTGCGACGCATTTTAAAACCGGAAAGTCTTGAAATTGGCGTCAATACCAGGGGTCAGACATTTTTACTTGGGGAATCTAAGGCTGCGTTCGGAATGAACACTTGTACACTCGCTCACTCACTCTCTATACTGTTTTCAATGTAGAACATTCACTACACAGTGCCCTATATAGTGGGTGAGTGTGCATTTCGAACGCATTATCCAATCAAACGCCAGTGCCGCGGTGCTTTATGGCGTCAGTTATTATCTTTCATGACATCAGTTGTTCTCTAACCTTTCATCTGAGCCATGGAAAAGTTCAGGGGGCCTTCAGTAAAATCTCCCTTTACGGCTTGGCTGCCCGTGAGCTGTTTTTAGGTTGCTGGCCGTATTGTCATCACTTTGCGTCCGGCGGCGTCATCGGTGTCGTCCGTTTAAAGCCGTATCTCAAAAACGCTCTGATGGATTTTTTAAAATTTTGGGATGTGATCAAATGGGTCATCAAGTTAATGCCCGAGCAAAAATTTTTTTCTGATTTAATCGTTCATTTAGACTTGGCAGCCATTTTTATGACTAAAATGTTGGCTATCCCTCAAGATATTGTTACGTTCAAGAAATAAGTCCAGCTCATCTTTTATGATAGATTCCAATATTTTGCACACAATGCAAGTTAAACTGACCGGCCTGTAATTTCCTGGCTCAGTACGGTCCCCTTTCTTATATATTGGTATTGTATTGCCCTGTTTCCAATCATTTGGTATTTCTTCAGTTTCTAAAAACCGTCTGAAGATGGCGGATAGCGGGTTAAAGATGATCTCACTAACTTCCCTGAGCACTCTAGGATATAAGCCATCAGGACCCGCCGCCTTTTCTGCCTTTAGTTTATGCAACTTGTCTAATACTTTGTTATCCCTAACCTCAATTTCCGCTAAATAATCTTGAGCATTGGACATGCCCTCTGGCCGAATAAAGACCCGCTCTGAGGTAAAATTCTCAACAAAGTAACCGTTTAAGGTATCCGCAATATCCTTGTTATCATATAGCAGCGATCCATTTTTATTCTTTATGCACTTAACCTGCTCTTTGACTTTTCTTTTTCTGCTACAGTACTGAAAGAAGCGCTTAGGGTTAGTTTTTGCCCCCTCTGCAATTTGTCTTTCATACAGTCTTCTAGCATTCCTCAGCTCTTTTTTGACCAGAGCCCGCATTTTACAGTATTCAGCCTTAGTGTTCTCATTGTTATCCTTTATGTACATCTCATAAAGATTCTTCTTTCCCCTCAAACTCCTACGAATAGATGTGGTCATCCACTGAGGATTCTGCTTTTTCAGCTTACTTTTGGACACCTTTGGAATGAATTTGCATTGTAAATCAAGTAAAAACCCCTTAAATCTTTCCCACATCTCATTTACAGACTCACAGTCCAGGAGTGTCTTCCATTTTATTTCACTTAGATATGAGCGCATCCTGTCAAAGTTTGCTCGCCTAAAATAGAAAATTTTTGCTTTTGAAGACACCTTTTTAACTTCCCATGAAACATCAAAATTAACAGCAGAGTGATCACTTGTCCCAAGTGGCTCCAGTACCTCAACATTGCTAAGTCTACCAGAGTCATTACAGAGCACCAAATCTAAAATTGCCTTCTCTCTTGTAGGTTTATTAACATACTGCACCAAAAAATTATCATTTATAACATCTAGAAATTCTTCCTCCCCCCTACCCTGTCCTTTCACCATTTCCCAATCGATACCAGGATAATTTAAGTGTCCCAAAATAATAGTCACGCATATGCACGCATGTTTTGCTCATGTAAATGGCATCAAACAGTACTTGCGCTCACCCTCAGATGTCTCGGACCCCTCGTTTCATGATCAGTTTGGGTTGTTGTCCAGAATCTGTCACGTACAGGCTGTAACCAGATGTGGCGCTCTTGAGCTGCCATCGTCACTCGTGGCTGCCCAAAGCGGGGTCGGTCAGTGACAGTGCCTGTGTTCCATTCTCGGATAGACAGCCGACTGATTGTTGAATGGTGACAGTGCAAATGACGCACCACTTCTCAGCGGCTGAGATCTGCCCGTAACATGCCAATGGCTCTTTTTCTCTCTCCGGTGCCACAAGCTATTCCATTTTCTTGATCCTGTAGAATTTTTCGGTTTTTTTTTTGAGGCTTTAAGTAGGCTATTGACCACACCCAAAAGAACAAGTCAAGTGTCACTGTACACATCACGAACAGCTCAATGTTTGTTATTACTGGAGTGCGTGGCGCGTGCACGTGGAGCGCGTCAGGATTACAATACCATGTGCTTTTCTTTATTTCCTCTCGTGCCTCACTGGTAAAGCAGTAAAAATCAATCGATTCTTCAATTTGCCCCAAATGCAGTACATACCTCACTGTTGCATTTCCTTTGGAGTTAAGTATATTTTGAAAGAAATAAAACACTTGTGTTCAGGTACTTAAGTTGGAGATTCTAATTTTATCATTCACTAATTTGTTCTGTTAAATAATAACTTAAAACTACAACCCCAATTCCATAATAGTTGGGACAAAGTGTAAATTGTGAAAAAAATCAAAATGCAATGACTTTCAGATCACATCAGCCAATATGTTATTTACAATAGAAAATAGATAACATTTCATATGTTGAAACTGAGACATTTTACATTTTTATCCACAAAATGAGCTAATTTCAAATTTTCTGGCTGCAACAGGTCTCAAAAAAGTTGGGACACAGGCAAAAAAAAGGGCTGAAAAAGCAATTAATATTCAAGAGAATCAGCTGAAAGAACATTTAGCAAGTAATTAAGTTAACTGGCATCAGGTGTGTAACATGATTGGCTATAAAAGGGATGCCTTAGAGAGGCTGCGTCTCTCAGAAGTAAAGATGGCCAGAGGATCTCCAACCTGTGAAGGCTTGCATAAAAAAATTTGGGAATACATTAAACAATGTTCCTTAACGTCAAATTGCAAAGGCTTTGAAGGTCTCATCATCGACAGTGCATAACCTCATCAAAAGATTTAGAAAAACTGGAAAAATCTCTGTGCGTAAGGGACAAGGCCGAAGACCTTTACTGGATGCCCGTGATTTTCGGGCCCTCAGACGCCACTGCATCACTCACCGGCATGATTCTGTCATTGACATTACTAAATGGCCCCAGGAATACTTCAAAAAACCATTGTCTGTAAACACAGTCCGCCGTGCCATCCACAGATGCCACCTAAAACTCTATCATGCAAAAAGGAAGCCATTGTTGAGCATGATCCAGAAGTCGTGCCGTGTTCTGTGGGCCAAGGCTCATTTAAAATGGACTGTAGCAAAGTGGCAAAGTGTCCTGTGGTTAGACGAGTCCAAATTTGACATTCTTGTTGGAAATCATGGGCGTCATGTCCTCCGGGCTAAAGAGGAGAAAGACCACCCCTCCTGTTATCAGCGTTCAGTTCAAAAGCCAGCATCTCTGTGTTATGATTCTGCCATGTCTGTTCTGTTTCTGCCATGCCTGTTCTGTTTTTGCCATGCCCTGTCATGATTCTGCCTTGTCTGTTCTGTTTTTGCCATGCTCTGTTTAGTTTTAGTTCTTTGCCATGTTTTTGTTTTGCCCTGCCAGATCCACATTTCTGTTATAGTCCGGTCCATGTCTTTGCCCATGCCCTTTTTTTTTTTTTTATTTTATTTGCACATGTGAAAGACACATTTCAAGAGACAGATCACTCTAGAAGAGTGAGTTAAAAAGAAAAAAAAAAATGTGCAGGTGAGGTCTGAAGCCCGAAAGGGCTTATAGAGCGGCCTCACCCTGACCTTATAAATGCTTAGTCAAGAAATAATTAATGTACATCCATGGGATCCATTGCACTTTGTCTCCCCTGTCTGGTCTTTTAAGCTACAGCTTCTCCCCAAGTCCTGTGTGTCACATGTTTAGGTGATTTCATGGTTTCTGGGTTTCAAACATTCCTTCTAATCTCATTTGCTTCCTTCGCCTTGCTTTTCTATTTTACTAACCCATACTAACAGTTTGTTATTTTGTTAAAGTTACTAACCAAGACTAACATTGTATATAATACTAACTTACTAACGAGCACCAGGGATTGTATAGCTGCACTTACTAATTGATTAACAAGCTCTCAGCACTCGCCCTGTTCTAGTCTCCGCCTCTTGCCTTCACTTAGTCTTTGCTGCAAATTCAGCGGATCCTCCGCACCTGCTCTACTCTGTCCTGCCTCATTATCTGTGCACGTTAGAACTCCCTAACCGGAGCTGTATGTTTTGTCATAGGCTGTCTCGTGTTCCCTGTCCGCGTTTTGGCTTTTGCCAATTTCATGTGGTTAGGTTCTCCCTCGTGTTTGCTCCCACGTAATTAGTCTGATCCCATTCACCTGTCCCTGATCATAGCATGTGACTTCCCTTGAGTGTACTTAAGCAGTCTTTTCACAGCAGTTCCCCGTCAGAACGTTTCCTTGTGCCACGCTTGTTTTCGCCTTGTACTCTATTATGATTCTCTTCTGACTGGACCATCCCTGATTATTGATTTTTGCCTCTGATTTGGATTTTCTGCCTGCATCTGTGTACCAAGCCCATTTTGCCTGACCACGATTATTGTGTTTGCTGCCCTGGTTACGATTTGGATTTTGCCCTTTGGATTTTGATTTTGGATTGTGGACTTTGTACTGTCGCCTCCTGCTCTGCGGGGGTTCGCTCCCCTTTCCAATAAAATCCCTTTTTTTTTTCTTCACTGCTTGACTCTCGCGTCTGGTTCCAGAACCGTACCTAACACTCTGATGGTATGGGGATGCATTAGTACATATGGTGTGGGACACTTGCATGTTTTAAAAAGCACCATGAATGCTGAAAGGGTATAACGGTTTTAGAGCAATATATGCTCCCCTCCAGACGACATCTATTCCAGGGAAGGCCTTGTGTATTTCAGCAGGACAATGCAAAACCACACACTGCAGCTATTACAACAGCATGGCTCTGTAGTAGAAGAGTCCGTGTGCTGAACTGGCCTGCCTGCAGTCCTGATCTTTCACTGAGAACATTTGGCGCATAATTAAACGAAAAGTCTGTCAAAGGAGACCCAAAACTCTCCAGCAGCTGGAAGCCTGTATTAAACAAGAGTGGGATCAAATTCCAATGGCTAAACTCAAACTTGTCTCCTCAATGCCCAGACGCCTCCACTCTGTGTTAAAAAGAAGAGGGGATGCTACACCATGGTAAACAGGCCCCTGTCCCAACTTTTTTGAGACCTGTAGCAGCCATCAAATTTGAAATGAGCTCATTTTGTGAATAAAATTGTAACATTTCTCAAATTCAACATTTGCTATGTTATCTCTGTTCTATTGGCCCTCATTTATCAAACTTGCATAGGATTTGGTGTAGATTCTGGTGTAAATATTAGCGTTCGCCAGGTGTCACGTCTGATTTACTAAAAGTGTGTACGTCGCAGATTTCGTTGTAGAACTGGCGTGGCGTTGATAAATCTGGCGGCTGAAACCATCGTAATTTACATGACACACCCCTATAAATTCATGCTCCGGGAGGCATAGTCCTGCCCACTTTACGACATGGACTCTCGAAAGACGGCAAAGAAGAAAGAACTTCACTGAGGAGGAAATATCGCCGGCCTGCTGATAAAACCTCGTATCTACAATTTGGTAAGAAACAAAATATCGTGTGTCCACGATAATAACAAACATGGCAAAATACAATATTTTATTGATTGGATACATTCTTGGAAGAAAAATAGTCATCCTACCCGAACACAGCTCACATGCATTCTTACATGCAAAATGAAACTTTTTTTTTTTTTTTTTTTTTTTTGCTCTCCTGTAAAGTTTATCATTTTGAAGATACGAGGTTTTATCAGCAGGCCGACGATACAAATTATCACGTCCGAGATGGAGAAAAACAAAATAATTTTATTTGGAAGCCTTACTGTGGCATAAAGGGAGCCCAGAAGGCTGCAGTTTGGAAAACTATTGCTGCTGCGGTAGACACCGTTGGGGTGGAAAACCGGAGTGCAGCAGAGGTTTGATTTAATTCATTAATAAATAGAAGTGACTATTCGCACTTAAAAGTGCGTCCAAGCACAAAAATTGACCGAAATTCTTGTTAGACGCACTTCTTAGTGTGGCCAAGATGCCCATTCTTCCATTGCCCACACTTATTTTAAGTGTGTCCAAAGCTAAATTTTTTTCTTGGCTGAACTTATTTTAAGCGGTACTTTCTAAGCGGCACTGGAATGGTCATCAACTGGAACACTTATAAACTTCATGTTATATAGCCTACATAATTCCAAATGCTTTACATGCAGGTTAAAAAAAGTGGTCCGATTCTAAGATCGCCACCAAAAAACGGGTTGCTGCGCTCAGGCGCAGCAGCGCACGGACCAGTGGAGGCCAACCAGACTCGAACCTCCAGCTGTCTCCGTTCGAGGAGCCCCCTCTATCGTGGGAATACGAGGCGGCCGGGGCACGGATGAGTCCCCACCGCCTCGATCGGAGCTGCATGAGGGTAATTGTTAAAATACAGTCTGCATTTCGCTTAATCAAATTGATTGTAATTGTCAGCCGTCTGGCCTGACAAGCAGGTTGTCTCAAAATATAAGTTTACTTAATTTCTCAACACAGGTGTCTTATTTATTTATTTATTTATTTATTCATTCATTCATATATTTAGCCTATTTATCTATTTAGCCTATTTATGATTTTACTAATAAGAGTAACAACAGCATGACGTCCGCATCGCTGCATATGGTTTATTACTCATTTTGACAGCTGCACTCGTTCCTGCATGTTGTTCGCTGGTTTCAAATCTGCGTACACCTGGTCAGACCTGGCGTGAGATTTTTGCGTGCCGTTCGCTCACGTTCAGATTGATAAATGCCGATCCTTGCGGGAGTTTTGGCGTACATCCATTTTTTTGGTGTACGCACGTTTGATAAATGAGGGCCATTGCGTTTTGATTTTATTCACAATTTACACTTTGTCCCAACTATTTCGAAATTGGGATTGTATTTGCATGAGAGAAAAATAAACAATATGTTCCAGGTTCTTTTATTTTGCAAGGCTTACAAGGACATTTTTGGTGAAGGGGAAGGTTAAGAGGGTAAATCAACCTAAGAAGACAAATGAATAGTTTGGTGAAAACATAAAATTGCAAATGCGTTTGTGACAAAAACCGTCAAATGTAGGTGGTCCGCAGGACCGAGTGAGGCAAATTCAAGTGAACACGTTGTTTTCAATCAAGGCAGCACAAAGTATTTTAAGTGATGCACATTGATTCAAAAATTACCGGTACAGTTGGCTGACACTTGATGTAACATAGCACAAGTAGTATGGTATAGAAGTTCTTTTTGACAAATTATTGGTTTTAAAACACGGTCATCCATTCAATTTAATTCATGTCACCCATTCCATTGTCTTCATTCGCACACTGCAAAGTGCCTAATTTGATGGCCATTTATTTAGCAATTCCACCCTGGAATCTTTTCATTTTCTTCATTTGTACAAGAATACATGTAGTATGGAAAGGATGTGTTATATTTCACAAACTTTTTGATTTGCAGAAATTACAGGCCCTCAAAAATGGCCTCCATTCAATTGGCTCCATTCGTACATTGCAAGAGTTCCAAGTCTGATGGAACTTTATTTATTTAATAATTCCATCGCAGAATCTCCTCATATTCGGTCAATTTACAATCGAGTGCATGCTGTATGGTCAGCAATTGTTATTTTTCACAAAATCTTTTATTTGCAGAAATTATAAGCCCTCAAACATGCCTCCCCATTCAATCGTCTGCATTCACACATTGCATAGTACCAAGTTTGATGGCTATTTATTTCAAAATTCCAGCACAGAATCTCTTCATATTCAGTTTCTTTGTTCCAGGGTAGATGTAACATAATATGCAAGTGTTATTTTTCACAAACCTTTTGATTTGCCAGAGCTACATGCCGTCAAACATGGACCCCCCCCCATTCAGCTGTCTGCATTAACAAATTGCATAGTACATAGTACCAACTTTGATGGCCATTTATTTCAAAATTCCACAAGGGAATCTCCTCATATTCAGTGACCTTATGCAAAGATACATTAATGATGGTATTCAATTATTACTTTTCACAAACTTTTTGATATGCGGGAATTACAAACCCTAAAACATGATTCAATTGTCAGCATTTGGAGATTTGATAGCCATTTATTTAATATATCCAACACGGAGTGTCTTCCTAATCAGATCTCCTGTACTGGAGTGCATGCATTGTTGTATGCAAGTGCATTTTTCACAATTTTCAATTTTAACCATTACAAGTCCTCATACATGGCCTGTTGTGCCCAATTGCAAAGTACATACTTTGATGGGTGTTTCTTTGATGACTCACCCGGGCATTCTCTCTTTATTCAATACGCTTTTACTAATGCGTATGCAGTATGGTTTGGGACCACTAATTTCCACAGACATTTTGAATTACACAAGTATTATGGTCCCCACATGAATTTTCTCCTTTTTTTGTCCACCTCAAAATACCAATTTTGATGGCAATTCCTACATTAATGCCAGAGTAATAACTACCTGTTATTTTTTTTCTTTTGCTTAAAGTGAAACACTGGTACTGTGACATGCAATTGCTAGTGATCTGGAGTAATAGAACTTCACCAAAATCTAACATTTCAATCTGCACAAAGTGACAACTATTTTGTGAAAAAAGAAATGAATCAAAATAATTTTCAAAACAAATTACAGAAGTTGTTCACGATTTTTTTTCTGAACAAAATACACGCATACTTTCGTTGAATAAGCCCCGTTCTTTTGTTCCACAAGCCGATTTTTGGCAGCAATCGTATCAAGTGACTTTGCTGCTGCGCTATCCCCTGTATTTGAGCATCACTTTTTTTTTTTTTTTTACCGGTGATAGTTTGACCGTCGTTTTCCGAACTGGTGATAGCTTGACCGCAGTGGAAAACACTCAGTTGGTTCGTCTCCGGTTTTTTTTTTTTTTTTTTTCGTTTTTACAGGCCGAGTGATTTTGTGAGTTCGGTTCTGGTGAAAATGTATCGACCTCAAAGTGTTGCAGCGCGAAGTTTTGCGGGAATGTGGAATGTTTTCAATTTTGAGTTACTGGTTTTCTTTGGCAGGCCTAAACAGGGGACGGATGAGAGTACTGGGCTCAGAAAAATGGGAACGCTAGAATACTTTCGTTGAAATTCTGGACTGCAGTTGCGTTTTGAACGAAGACTAGCAGACACTATAAAGCGTCCCGTTCTACCTTTCCATTTATCTGTCAACGTACATAGCCACATAGCTAGCGTAACTTCGTATCTTGAACTTACACGGACCATATTACATAGCTAACTAAGTTACAAGTATGTTTCCATTTACATTTAAGTAAATGTATCGTAGGTTTTTTTCCACGTAAAGTATTGCGAAATCGAATATTTGCTCCTGTCAATTACAGCCTGCAGCGCGCTAACATAGCTATAGCATATGTAGAATTACAAGTGAACACATAGTAGGTCTAGGCCTAGCCGGACAGCCTAAGGGCAGTCAAATGACTGTTGACATATGGGCCGTATTTGAAACCGCGCTCTACGGTCTACATAAACTATTTTCACTACACACTAGTCACACTACACGCTACTCACTACCATAGACTGTATAAAAAGATGGACGCAGCACCCTGGTCTGAAAAATGAAGCCCATGCGGAAGTACCGTAAAATGGCATTCTATTTAATGGCCAGCAGATGGCGACGTCGGTGGTTCCAGAAAGAAGTTCAATGCTATAGAAGTCTTTGAGAAAATGACCCTACTTTCCCACTGATTTTTCATTTAAATAATGATTTTTCACATTATTTTATGGTAGCCATAGCAAGTTTCAAGTCTCCTTTGATATATCATGATGTTCATTTTTGTAAATTATGGTCCCATATAGACTAGAATAAAGGATAAAGCCAGAATATGCTGTAGGGGCGTGGCTATTCTCTAGTCCTTGTCCGATACGGTCAGATCCAGAGCCACTGTCCTCCCAGGATCTTCAATACACGCTCTTGTCCAATAGAAATCACATCCGGTTTCAAAATGACAGCATGGCGCAATTCAAATTGCCAAAATCGAGGCTTCCTTTATGGTATGCTGAGACCAATGGTTGACGTCACGGTAGCTTCGTCCATCTTTTTATACAGTCTATACTCACTACGAACGAACCCTTCCTTCTTCTTTTGAGTTTTATGGTGTTTGACACACCAATTTGTGTATTACCGCCACCCTCTGTGTGATATAAAATAATGATTTACGAACGAACCCGTTTGAAAAATGAATATTTCCGAATCTGTTTTCTACGACAGAAAACCCCCTTAACCTAACAGTACGCAGAGGACCAAAAAGGAAAAATCGCACCGTTGTTTTGAAGGGATTGAAACAGGATGTTAACCTATAGCCTCACTTTAGCCAATCTGAAATAGCAGTTTTCGACCCCCCGACCGGCATTTCGCCGTTCCGTTATGCCTACCTGGTGAAGATGCGGTCAGCAAGGAGATGACGGAGACAATTGGCCTGCCGTCTGCATTTCATCTGTACGCTTATGAATTTTGAATTTTCCTCAAAGGTAAGATACCATTTTAAACAAGTTTCTACTTTCATTCAGCTTACTTACTCCCAGTGGATGATGTGAACAGATGAGAGTGAAATGTTAGCTTGGCTTCAACCAAAGAACAATTGTAAGTATCAGAATACTGAATGACCATGAAGAAAGTTTTCTTTAAATTATCATCTAATGTTAATTCTCATGCATAATGTTTTTATCATCGTATTTCTACTTGAAACATAACTTAAACCCAAAAAGCTACGGGTATGGAGCACTACTCGCCAAATGCTCTACAAATGAAATTGGAGGGAAAAAGTAGCCTATATTCACATTAATCCTTTTGAGCAGGTATATACACCTGCGTCTATGAAAACCAAAATGTAATGGCTAAATTAATTCTGTAATTGAATTTTCGAATGTTTTACTTCAATGGAACAATTTTGGCCAGTATCTGCGATACAAATTCTGAGTGATGAAGCATTAAATAAGCTCTTGCACAACAGGAAAAAACTTTGCTTTATTTGTATTATGCATAAAGGGAAACATTTGAGCTCATAGATATATTTAAATAAAAAATAATAATAATAAGATGGCAAATGTGAATTTAATCTTTAATAACCAGTCATTATGCAATAATTTCATAGAAATATTCCAATGAGAAATTTAATAAAATACTTCAATCACTTTAAAGAAAAGTTTAATAAATAATTAAATTATCATGTAATTCAAGAAAATTATTCTATTAATAATTGCATGAAATAGTTAAATAATTTCATATACATTGTTAACAACAGTTAAAACATTCAATACGTAGTCCAATAAATAATTTAAAATATTGTCCTTTACAGTTGGGTTCGAGAGGGCCATACTGCAGGGTTAATCTCCATGGTCCCCTGTTGCGCCTCTATTTTGAGGGAGGTGACCTGCGGAAGGACTTCCGCCTATCAAGGTCATCGCTGGAGAGCCTTATCCGTCTCCTGGTAGAGAACGACCATGGATGGGGGAAGTCGATAGAGGTGCTGGTGTTTGTGTACTGGCTAGCCTGTGGAACGTCCTAGCGGGTTATGTCAGAGGCCTTTGATGTTCCCCGCACCACATGCCATGACATGATCCACCGGGTCAGTTAGGGCATCCAGGGGGTTTTCAGGAGGCTCATCCGCCTCCCCACCCCTGAAGAGCTGGAGGAGACTGGAGCCGGGTTCCAGCAGCTGTCTGGCTCCCCAGCCTTTGGGCGGGTGGCAGGGAGCACTGATGGCTGCCATGTCCGTATTATTCCACCTGGGCGGTTTGCAGCGGACTATTACAACAGGAAGCTGTTCTACTCGGTCCAGTTCCAGGCCATCTGCGACCACAAGAGTCGCTTTCTGGATGTGGTGGTGGGCTTCCCTGGCTGCGTCGATGATGCCTGGGTCCTGAGGTGCAGCCCCTTCTATGTCCACCGGCTGTACCCACCTCCTCGATGGTGTCTGCTGAGCGATGGCGGATACCCGTGCTTGGCAGAGCCCATCTGCCTAATGACGCCATTCTGGGAGCCTGTCCGGAATCCTGTGGAGGGCAGGTGCAACACCAGGCTGTCCAGGGCACGGTGCGTGGTGGAGAGGGCATTCGGGGTCCTCAAGACCAGGTGGCGCTCCATTTTCCTGAAGGCACTGGAGGTGAAGGTGGAGTTTGTGCCTGAGGTCATATGTGCCTGCCTTTTCCTGCACAACGTCTGCCTCAGGAACGGGGACGTCTTGGAGCCTGAGGTCGAAGACGAGGATGACAGGGATGATGTTGAAGCCCACAAGCCACTCCAGCGGTCTGGGGACACCCTCAGGGGCAGACTTGCAGCATCGGTGTCTGCTCCGGATATTCCCATTGCAGTGCTGCAGGAACATGATTATTGTTAGTTGTTTTTTTTCTTTGGTTTGTGTTTCTCTGCCCAGGGAGTTCTTTGTTCCTGATTTATCTCAAATGTTAAGTGTTATTCAACCCTGGTGTACATAGTTGGATTACTGTTCTTTTATTATTGCCTCTTAAAAATCCAACCCCTCGTCCGAGTCGTAAGAGGTGGAAACAGGTAAAGTACAGGACTGCCAGGCAGGGCGAAGTATAGTGGGTGGTTTAACCACCCGGGCTGATACAGTAACCATGAAGGCCTGTCTGGATCTACCTGGAAACGCGCCGGCTAACGGGGCTCTGGTAAAACTATGTGGACAAATCACCTGCTTAGCGGATAAGTAATGATTACAGAAACATTCCTGGAAAACCTATAGCTAAGTGTGGAAGTCGAAGGTCTCTCCCTCAAACATGGTGCTGGACAATGAAAGCTAAAAAAAAGTTGCCCAATTCATGTATGATCATTGCTACCTGAAAAAGAGGGGTTTTTAGTGAAGTTAGTCAACTGGATGATATTTGACTTGCACATGCTCCCTTGCAATATTTAGTACATTTCTGCAGAGCAAAAACCAGACACAACACCTTCCATTATTGTTTAGGTTCTCTCAGGCAATGCAATTTGTGTGTGTATTCCATGGTACTTGACAGTTTTTTCTCTCACGCTAGGTTGTTATGCATCATCAGACCAAAACAATGTAAAAGTATATGAAAATCCACAATGCAATAAACCAGCTGGTCACAACTCTAATATCACTAGTTGTCTCTTACATTTTCATGATCTCTTGCAAATCAACGACCCTGCCTTTTTTCCCTCAACTTTATTAACATTTTTCAAATTCAGAACAGAATTATACAAAAAGCATTTATTTTTTGTTAACATTTCGATTAAGCTCAGGATCCCCATCATCATCTTGTTTCTTCTGTGTTGACTGTAGTGCATATGATTTTTCAACTCACTTTATATTTCTGTTTCAGGTTCTCCCATTTCTTATTTATCCACCCTGGCTCCACCTTGCCCTCCAGGCCGTGTTCCTTTATGAACATTCTACAGAAACATAACATCAGTGACATTGACATAACTGAATATAAGCATTTACTAACGTTAATACTCCGAGAAAATTATTTACATACTGAAATCCTCTGACCGCCGCATTGCGCCTCCCTGTAAAGCATACATGCCAACTCACTACGGCTTTTGGGCGTTTTTTTCAGAATGAAACGCCCCAGAGGCGGTGTTAGACCCGAAAATTATTAGCTATTATCCCACCCTTTATTGACAACAATTTGTCCTGGCTAATTCTTGATGGTTTTCCTTCATTAACACGTTTTCCAATTCAAGAATAATCAAGTGACAATTGAAGACACGGCTTCTCTCCCCCATGCGATCTAAAAGCGACAAAATAATGGGCTACATTCGGTAAAGAAAAATAATTGAATTATAATTAGGTCTATGCTCCGGCGCTCGGCGACGGCATTTCAGAACTCTTCAGCGAATTAAGGTAATTTCGGCGACAAGTATGTACAGCATGTACATGTACAACATACACCAAGTATGTTTTTGCAGCACGGTCACGCAACTCGCTGTATAAAATAAACAGCTGTCTGATTGAAAAATGTAATCGGACGAAACCACGTACTAGTCACCAAAATAACCTTCATTCGCTGAAGAGTTCTGAAATGCCGTCGCCCAGCGCCGGAGCATAGACCTAATTATAATTCAATTATTTTTCTGTACTGAATGTAGCCCATTATTTTGTCGCTTTTAGATCGCATGGGGGAGAGAAGCCGTGTCTTCAATTGTCACTTGATTATTCTTGAATTGGAAAACGTGTTAATGAAGGGAAACCATCAAGAATTAGCCAGGACAAATTGTTGTCAATAAAGGGTGGGATAATAACCAATAATTTTCGGGTCTAACACCACCTCTGGGGCGTTTCATTCTGACGCCCAAGAGCCGTAGTGAGTTGGCATGTATGGTAAAGAGCGCCTCATTGCTGGCTCTCCAGGAGATGAGGCGCCCTGTATCTTCATCTGTTCCTATAAGAAACGAACAAACGAGCAAGATGTGCGTCGTTAGATCCAACATTTTACACGGATTAATCATCAGAAGTCCTCACTTACACGCCAGTAACAACCGCGATGTTATAAGCCCGTTTTGGCTACATTGGCTAACGGCCCAATTTATGTATGCTGATTCTGACGGTATATAACCGGGCGGAAACGTTCTTTACAACTCTGAATTAATACGTTCAATACATCTACAGCTGAATATTATTTTACCATATATAAATCATATTATAAGATCGGTTAACAACATTTCAATATTTGACTCACATTTGTATTGATGCTGCCGCTGGCTGGTGCCGTGTCGCCTCCCACAGATTCCCACAATTTTGCAGTTAAAGTTGCTTCTTCTTATTATTCCTCAGCGAGTTTTATCTGGCGGTTTACGTCGCGTTGCATCTTGGGCAATTTATGTATGAATAGTGTGCTTACGATGCACCCACAAAATATCTGCCCGATCTAGTATATATCCGAGAACTTTTCGAGGACACAAACTCACTCCCCACGCATAAGTGAACACCCTATCCCAGAGGTGGGCAACGAGGGCCGTATCTGTTTTCACATCAACCTCTGGCCTTTAATTAGTTGATGGTCTAGATTAGCCAAACCATTTATGAAATCTGACATTTCAGGCGCATTTCTTTAAATTATAATGAATGACCACCAAAGACTGTTCTTGTCTCCCTTCATAAAACATTTTTCTCTGATCTAAATTCTTGTCCAGCCATAAACCTAGATATTTGTATGTATCTACAAACTCAATTACATTTCCATCTAGGGTAATAAGAGAAGGGGAAGAAACTACAGACCTATGCGGTGCTAACAGCATAGCTTTAGTTTTACCACCATTCAAACCTCCACACACATCGGCCTTCCAGGACCAGGACTGCCCACCGCTGCTCTGCCTCTTAGGTCTGACGTCATCGGTAATGCGAGCAGCGCCAGTAGTAAGTTAGTGCGCGGTTTCGAACACGGCCATGGTCTCGAGGATGGGCAGATGATAGCATCATTCAAAGGTGAAGACCGTGGTGACGGTCTGAGTGAGGTCGAAAAAGATCTTAAGTCTCCTGTTGACGTTTCTACTCCAGCTGTATGTAAAATTACTATTCACAAAACAAAATCCGCAGGGGGCAGGGGCTATCGGGACTCAGTCCATGCACTGCAGTTGTCAATCACTGCTGTTTATTATGACTACACGCCCCCTTTGCATAATATCAAATAAAAAGTTTACAGCAAACCTATCAGAAAAATTGACGTTAGAATATAGATCAGCATGGTAAGAACTTCTTAAAAAGGAAGAAACAATGGGCCTCATGCAAGAAGCGATATAAGAACACATTTTCTCTTATTTTTGTTCGTATGCCCGATTTTTTCTTATTTTGTTCTTACCCATTGATTTCTGGGATGCACCAATGTTTTCTTATTTTTGCGCTTCTCTTAGGTAAGAGAAAATTTCACTAGTGGTCGAGAGCACTCTTACCGAGATAATAGGAAACAGAAAACTGTTATCTCTGTCCACAAATTGCTTGTCCAGTGCACGGCAACACAAGTTTTAAAACCTAAACATTAAAAATGCATCATGTAATCACATTTTGATTGTTTTATGTTTTTGAGAAATTATAATGATTCTATTATTTAATTCTTTGGCTGAAGAGTTTGGCCAGTTGATCCTAATTAGCACGAAGCTATAAAAACCCTTGGATACTTGCGTGCATTCTGCCTGTGAATGGCTTACCTATTGCAGTTGGACGCTTTGGCCATCCAGGCCTTGCGCAGACAGCGGGTCTCTAGAGATTGCGCAGATCTGTTTGCTGAGACAGATGAATGGCCGCTCGAACCAAATGTGAAAGCAACCGTACTTGAGCACGGAGGATTACTGTTGTGTGTTACGGCTCTCCAGTTCAAACAAATGCACTGGCGAAATCCATTCATACGAAGAAATTCAATGCTTGGTCGAAATGTAGGCGGACGAAAACATACAATCACAACGGGATACTACATGCAAAAATTTGGAGATTCATGAAATAATTCGTAAGTAGTTACATTCGCTTGGTTATCACAGAATAATACATCAGTGCCATGACAAACTAAAGGAAATGCGGCACCGATATTTCAAAGTGCAGGACGCTGTGCGAAAGTCTGGCAGCTCAAATTATGAGACACGCAGCATATGCATTCGCAATATTAATATTCTAAACCCCCTTCTCAATAATAAAACCCCCCAAAATATATTGGAACCTCCTTTTCAAAATCGTTCCCTATATAAAACCACCTAGGTGCATAATGCAACGCGCTGAATCGGAATTTTGAGATCTATGCGAGCAGGTATGTTACGATATTACCGGTCTGAAAGCTGACCAGCGGGGGGGAGAGGGGAGGGGGGGACAATCGTACTGTGGCACTGTACGGAACAATCGTATCAAGTGTGAAAGTGCCCTCGAGCAGCCACGAGCAGTCTGCTCTTTGCACACGGCACGTCACCTACCCTTATATGGTGTTTAGTGGGTGTCATATTATGCTAATTTGAAACAACCGGGCACGCGCCTCCAATTTACGATCAAGTGGGATTCAACATTCTGCACATCTGGGTAAGAGCAGATTTGGACGGTAAGAGCGTTTGGTGCATACGGAGTTTATTTCTCTTATTTTTTCTCTTAGCAAAAAAATAAGAGTAAATATAAGAGAAATTTAAGAGAATGTTGCTGCATGAGGCCCAATCTTCAGAAAAAAATATTTTTTCTGTACGCATTTTTTTCTGTGTGGCATTTCTCCCCTCCACTAACATGGAGGGAGCGGGATTGTAATATGTACTGCAGCCTGCCAGCAGTTGGCGATCAAGACGTTATGGCTTCACTTTTCAGGAGACGTTCGGCTGTCCATATTTTGTACCGTCCTTGGTCGGTGCAAGTTGGGCTTTGGCGAGGGGGCCGGGAGCCTGCCCGGAGGCGGATGCAGGTCTGAGAAGTAGAGGCTCCATCGGTGTGGAGAGATTTTGGACCTGGCGTTCATGAAATCATGTACTTTTAGTCGATTGGCTCAGGGACGAATATTGAATCGCACACATTGTAATTCCGCAACATCCCACGAGACGGATTCGGATCAGTTGGGCCATAGAGCAAGAATCTGATAAAATTGTGGTGGTGGTGGTGGAATTACTAATTTCACACTGTACAACTTCATAGTAGGTAATTCCACAAAAATGCCAACCCCGGTTAAATAAAGGGAATGCTAAGCACTAACAGTGTACCTAGCTACAGCTGTGGGGCTGTAGTAGTAAACGTTGTAGTATACATTAATACAAACTAACTTGTCAGCAAACCAAGAGTTCCTAAACAGATAACAGTAAGCAAACCTAAACAGTTGCTGATTGATTTGAGACACCATTGCTGGTAATGTTGCAAGTGGGAACGGGTCATTTGGACCCTGTATCTGTTCGACCCATACAAGTTGGACCCTGACAAGTTGGTTAAGGGATAGGGTTAGGGTCTGGGGTCCAAACAGCATGGGGTCCAACTGGGTAGGGTCTAGGGTCCAAGTGGTCAGGGGTCCACCTGTTTTGGGTCCAAATGATCTGGGATCCAACGGGTACTAGGTCCATTCAGTTAGGTTCCAATTGGTATAGGGTCCAAACGACCTATACCCATTGTGATTCCCTCCCTCTTTTTGATTTTGATTAGTCCATGAGAGAGAAGTGATATTGACGAGCCTAGCGCTGTTCCAAAAAGCGCCATGAGTGGATTGGAAAAAAAAAGCTGAACGTTGAGGGTGTCTTTGCTTCGAGGATGCTGGGCACTGTCAACACTGAACTTTATGGGACGAGGATAAAAAAATAGATGCTTCCAGCGCAAAAAACGCTTCCTGTGGATGCAGGCCCAAACTGCTATTATAAATAAGAATCTGTTGTTGGCGCTGCAAACAAGATGTTGCTGTGGATTAACAATAGTTCTATTTTGTTTCTCCTGACTGCCAGAGGCGGTGCTTTAAGCACCTGGATGTCCATCACACACGTGTGCAGGTCGAGTGTCTATAACAACAAAGTCACCTGTGACGTGGGTGACATCTGCCTGGTACCCAGTATTTAGGGCAGGCTCACCCAGGAAGTGACCTCTTGCCATCTTCTTGCAGTGGTAAGCAGGTATACATGAGTTTCGTTAAGGCGAAATCGCTTGAAGTCTTGTAAACCGTACCGGCTGGGGCTGTGGGATTATTCTCGCCCTCTTGAGGGTGTTTTCACACTTGGTCCTTTTCAGCCCTCAAAACGAACTCAGATCGATGACTCAGCATTTTTTGTGCATATGTGAACACAACAACCGCACTCAGACCCCTTTAAAATGAACCGTACTGAGACCACCACGGGAGGTCGTCTCAGTACAGTTCGCTAAAAAGCCACAGTACGATTTGCTTAAGCTTCGTATTGTGAACACAAAGCACGCCGGGTTCACTTCGCCTTTTTGCACCCTTCGGTGCCCTATCCGTACGTCCTGCCCGTGTGACCAGTCGGTTCTCAGCATGCGCAATTCTAGTACTGCGCAAGTGTGTAGAATTTCTGCTCGATTTGTACCACACATGTGTAAAGATTTTACTTGACAGAAGCCAGCGACTTTTTTTTTAAACTTTAACGACAAAATAGTATACAAATTCACTACAACACCAAGATATTTTAGAAAGATAATATTTTATTTCATGGTCCTTCATGTATAGATTTTTTTATTTGAATAGGTGTATTGCCACATTTTGCACAAAATCGTTTATGTTCATCACTTCCAGCACAAGTCATGGCAAAATATGGAAACTAGGCTATCGCGTGAAATCTTATGGAAGGGTTTGACAGTATGGGTACCTTGACAGTGAAAGGAACGGGCATAGACTCCAAGTGCAGTTCAGCATCGGCAGGGCGTTTATTGGGATTAACCAAGCTCATGGTCAAGACAGAAATGGATCAATAGCCAGGCAAACGGAGATATGCAGAATGGGCAGAATCGAAGTCAGGGGACAAGAGAAGGACCTACTGCCTTGACACAGAGAAAGATTTGGATGAAGGTGTCCATCTTCTTCTGTTTGCTGCCCGCGAAGCTGTTCAGGAGTCTCTTGGGTTCAGTCCTTTTGAGCTTGTTTTTGGGCATACAGTCCGTGAATCTCTGAACCTTCTGAAGGAAAAGTTTCTGGCCGAAGATGATGTCCCAATGAACTTGCTTCAGTATGTCTCTGACTTCCGTAATCGTTTCTCTAAGGCTTGTGACTTTGCTAAGTCTAATCCCAAAGAGGCTCAGGGCAAAATGAAAACCAGATATGACCTTCATTCCCAAGATAGAAGTTTTAAAACTGGTGACAAAGTTCTTGCACTTTTACCAATCCCTGGAAACCCTCTAAGAGCCCGATATTTCGGCCCTTCCACTGTCCTCAAAAAGGTCAGTGATCTAAATGACGTAATTTTAACCCCTGGGAGGAGTAAACAAAAACAAATGAGTCACATCAACATGCTGAAAGAATACATTGACAGAGACACTCAGCAAAGGCCAGTCAATGTGGTAAATACAATTGAACTGGAAAATTCTGAAGAAGGTTGTGACTGCCCCTTGGATAATGAACCTGGTCCAGCCAAACTTGAAAATTCAGACATTCTTCAAAATATTGACAGCAAGTTGGCCCACCTGGACCCTTTTCAACAACAACAGCTAAAGCAGCTCACATTTTAATATAGTCACATATTCCCTGACGTTCCATCAAGGACTGATATGGTTTACTGTGATGTCATCCTACAAGATGATGCCAAGCCTGTAAAACAGCATCCTTACAGAATGAATCCAGAGAAGCAGAAATACCTTAAACAAGAAGTCAAATACCTGCTTGAAAATGACTTTGTTGAACCAAGTAACAGTGACTGGAGTTCTCCATGCATCCTAGTTCCGAAACCCAATGGAACATATAGAATGGTGACGGACTACAGGAAAGCGAATGCTCTATCAAAAGCGGACTCATATCCTATTCCCAGGATTGATGACTGCATTGACAAAGTTGGACAGTCAAAGTATGTCACCAAATTTGATTTCCTCAAGGGCTTCAGGCAGATCCCTCTAACAGACAGAGCAAAGGAGATCTCTGCCTTCGTCACACCAGATGTATTGTACCAGTACAAAGTGATGCCCTTTGGAATGAAAAATTCTCCAGCCACCTTCCAACATCTGGTAAACAGAGCGATTGCTGGACTACCAGGATGTGAGGCCTATATTGATGACATTATCATCACCAGCGACAGCTTCCAAGAGCACCTCACCAACATCAGAAACTGTTTCAGAGAGTGAGTGATGCCAAGCTGACTATCAACCTTGTTAAAGGTGACTTTTGTAAAGCTACAGTTGTTTACTTAGGTCATATTGTAGGACAGGGTCAAGTCAAACCAATTGATGCAAAAGTAAAGTTATCACTGAATTTCCTGAGCCTACAACTAAAAGACAACTATTGAGATTTCTAGGGATGGCTGGCTACTACAGAAAATTCTGTAAAAATTTCTCTATCATTTCCAAACCTTTGACAAATTTACTGAAGAAAAATGCAAAATTTGTTTGGGATGAAAAATGTCAAAATTCATTTGACCAACTGAAAGTTATCCTCAAAAATGCACCAGTTCTCTTATCTCCTAATTTCAAAAAGGAGTTCAAGTTGGCTGTTGATGCCAGTGATATTGGTGCAGGTGCAGTTTTATTGCAAGAAGACACTGATGGAGTAGATCATCCTGTTTGTTACTTTTCCAAAAAGTTTGATAAACATCAGAAAAACTATTCAACAATTGAAAAAGAATGTTTGGCACTTGTTTTGGCTTTACAACATTTTGAAGTCTATTTGACTTGTTCAGCTACTTCCATCAAGGTCTTCAGTGCTCACAATCCCCTCACATTCTTGCATAAGATCAAAAACAAGAATCAAAGATTACTGAGATGGAGTTTACTTTTGCAAGAGTTTGATTTGGATATTTCTCACATCAGGGGAAAAGATAGTGCATCTGGAATAACACTTTCATGCATGTAAATTTTACTTCTTTATTTGATTGTGAAAAATGTAAATTTCACTTCTCTATTGGATTGTGACAATTGCACTGGTTGTTATGTATATGATTGTTACAATGATCAATGATACTTTTGTGTAAAGTTCAAGTTTATACTGATTATAAAACTGTAAATTTTAACAAAAGGAAGCTTTTAGCAAACCTTTCTTTTCTTAAAGAGGGGAGGTGTTATGTATGAGTATTTTATGTAAAGCACTGTATATCATTTGGAAATGGAGATTTGTTACATGCTGTTTTTGCTGCCTTGCTGGTCAGCTTTTTATTTTGTTCATCAGCACCCTCTGGTGGTGTGTCTGTAGCAAAACATGATCTGTTGTAATATCACTTCTTTGTAATAGACTAGTGCTTTCTAGAAGCTTCTGGCATCTTCTGCCTGAAGGGGGCGGGAATACCCAGGAATCCTGTAGATCTTTCCAGAATGTTGCTAGTATATATAAATGCTGTGATTTTGGTCAGTAGGGGCAGAGTTTTTGTTTTGGCAACAGAGTTACATTGTGGCATTGGAGTGTTATTAGAGGATTGAATAGTGGATTATTTGTAGAGGTTTTTTTTTTATTCATTGAAGAATAAATTTGTTTAAGTTGTCATTGCTGGTTTTCTTTATTGTGATTTTCAAGTCATAACACTCTTCAATCATTTGGATGCTTTAGGCCAGAATACTAAACTTGATCATGTGATTGATGAGATTAATTCTAACCCAGAATTACAAAAACTATTCCCTTTTTTTAAGGACAGGATTCATGCTTTCGATAATCGTAATCGGAGCAATCGATGGCAGGTTAGAGAACTGCTCTCGATGGTTGATAAAATGGTGGTGAGGAATAGGGGAGAGTGTTATACCAATGAGATGTACAAAATAGCAAATGAGTGCATCATTAGAAAGGTGCTCAAATGCCTCAAAGCAAATGAAAAGGTGATTCAAGAAAAAGTACAGGCGCTCCTTAACATCTTAAACCCGAACGCCCCCGGTACTGGGGGCGATCATAACGCATCATAAATACAGCTTGTTTCCTCATGGCAACATTGTCATGCGGAATATCCACTTAATGGGAAGAAACTCGGCAAAAAGCTTGTGTTGACCATTTTTATCTCAACCGAACGCAATTCAAGCATCAAGCAAGAACAACTAGAACTGCCTTAAAAATATACAGTAAGTTCACTAAATGTGAGTTCACTTGAGGATAAGCTTAGTTTCAGCACACAGTTAATCAAGGAAATGGATATCTATAAGCTTAACTTTTGAAAACTAATGAACTTGAGTTCAATACCTAAACCTTTTCATTACTAGTGGAATAAAAGAGAGGTTCAGAAAAATTAAAATCACATAACTTCATGGGGCGACCATATTCAAAAGCACAGATACTGTACATTTCAGATTTTCCTGCATGAAATGTACAATCCCAATTCCAAAATAGTTGGGACAAAGTGTGAATGAAATCAAAATGCAATGACTTTCAGATCACATGAGCCAATATGTTATTCACAATACAACATAGATAACATATCAAATAATAAAACTGAGACATTTTACATTTTTATCTGCAAAATGAGCTTATTTCAAATTTTCTGGCTGCAACAGGTCTCAAAAAAGTTGGGACACAGGCATAAAAGGGCTGAAAAAGCAATTAATATGTAAGAGAATCAGCTGAAAGAACATTTAGCAAGTAATGAAGTTAACTGGCATCAGGTGTGTAACATAACATCATCAAAAGATTCAGAGAAACTGGAAAAATCTCTTTGCGTAAGGGACAAGGCCAAAGACCTTTACCGGATGCCTGTGATCTTTGGGCCCTCAGACACCACTGCATCATTCACCGGCATGATTCTGTCATTGACATTACTAAATGGGCCCTCAAATACTTCAAGAAACCACTGTCTGTAAACACAGTCTGCCGTGCCATCCACAGATCCCACCTAAAACTCTATCATGCAAAAAGGAAGCCATTGTTGAGCATGATCCAGAAGTGCCTCCGTGTTCTGTGGGCCAAGGCTCATTTAAAATGGACTGTGGCAAAGTGGCAAAGTGTCCTGTGGTCAGACGAGTCCAAATTTGACATTCTTGTTGGAAATCATGGGCGTTGTGTCCTCCAGGCAAAAGAGGAGAAAGATCACCCCTCCTGTTATCAGTGTTCAGTTCAAAAGCCAGCATCTCTGATGGTATGGGGATGCATTTGTGCATATGGTGTGGGACACTTGCATGTTTTAAAAAGCACCATGAATGCTGAAAGGTAAATAAAGGTTTTAGAGCAACATATGCTCCCCTCCAGACGACATCTATTCCTGGGAAAGCCTTGTGTATTTCAGCAAGACAATGCAAAACCACATACTGCAGCTATTACAACAGCATGGCTTCGTAGTAGAAGAGTCCGTGTGCTGAACTGGCCTGCCAGCATGCCCGATCTTTCACCGATTGAGAACATTTGGAGCATAATTAAATGAAAAGTCTGTCAAAGGAGACCCAAAACTCTCCAGCAGCTGGAAGCCTGTATTAAACAAGAGTGGGATCAAATTCCAATGGCTAAACTCAAGAAACTTGTCTCCTCGATGCCCAGACGCCTCCACTGTGTTAAAAAGAAGAGGGGATGCTACACCATGGTAAACAGGCCCCTGTCCCAACTTTTTTGAGACCTGTAGCATCCATCACATTTGAAATGAGCTCATTTTGAGGATAAAATTGTAAAATTTTTCAGTTTCAACATTTGCTATGTTATCTCTGTTCTATTGTGAGTAAAATACTGCCTCTTATGATTTGAAAGTCATTGCGTTTTGATTTTATTCACAATTTACACTTTGTCCCAACTATTTCAGAGTTGGGGTTGTAAATATTAGTTAATTTACACTCAAGAAACCTTCCGCCTCCATCTACACTTTAGAGGCATTGCTGAATATGTAATATCTTGGAGCATAGTGCTGACGGATGTGGTATGTACTGTCGACGGATGTATTTACACTTAACCACTTTACCAACACATTGCCCCTCAAGAATCCTGTCTAAAGGTTTGACAAATCTGACTCAAATCAAGACTAAATATGCATTTGAACCCATTCACACATGACCTTTTAGCAATCCGATTGCAATCTGATCGATGCAAGATGCCTTAGGTGGCAAAGTGTAAACGGGCTCAAAATGCAAAAAAGTGCTAATTAGTATAAAAACCATAAAGAAGAAAAGAAACAGAAGTGCTGAGTCTGCCGACCATTTCATCTGTCAGCCACATTCAGTCAGTATTTAGAACAGCAGAATTGTAAAAAGACACGGTAAAGACACCGCTTGCAAGTGTGACAGCCGTACTCACAAAATGAATCTGGCCAGAAATATTGTGCTAGCTGTCTATTTTGCGAGAACAATACTATGAAGATACCATCTATCCTCTGACTATTGAGGAGGGAAAAACTTCTTTCTCCCCTCCATTTTTCAGATAAGTCACTACGTGTGGCTTAATAATAAAACTACAGCACCAGGTACTGTAGTTTCTCATAACGTCTCCCCCCCAGCGTCCCAGTGGTCTTTCACTATGCAAATAGATCGGAGAGTCCGTGGTCAGAAATGGTTTTGTGTAATGTTTTTTTTTTTGGTTTCCCTCGTGTTGTTTCATTTCTGTGTTTGTGTTTGTTTCCCGTGTCCACGGGCATCTGTTCACCCTTCCCCTCTTTATTTCATGTCCACCACTCTGATTTGTTGTATTACTGTGTCATTACCTTACCCCTCCCTCCTTGCATTCCTCCTGCTTTGCTCCAGCCTAATTCCTGTTTGCTTGTTTGTCTGTGAATTTTTCCCCTTCCGCGTCTCTGCCCTGTGGGAGTTCATCACAGAAGCTTTCTGCCTGCGTTGTCACAAGCATACTTCCTCTCTGCTTACCTGCTGTGTTCTGACCCCATTTGTCCCTGATTTCCATTTTTCACATTTGCTCTGCTCTGATCACTGAGCCTGCCTCATCTAGAGCCAGTTTTTGGATTGTTTTAGTTCCACATTCTGCCCACTGATATCTGAACTCTGCCCGTTTCTGACAGCACATCTGGACTGTGATTCGGTGCCGCGTTTCTGCCCTCTGGTGTTTGCCCTTACCTGTTGGACTCTGTTTTTGGCCTGAATAATCTTTGGTTTATTTTTCACTTGCTGTCTGCACCTGAGTCCCTAAGTTTGTCTGACACAGACAGCTCCCCAAATAGTTCAGTGCACAAGCTTACAGGTCTCTTAGCTGCTCTCCTCCTGTGTGGTACTTCGAGTCAAATAATATTAAACATCAAAGCTATACTGTGTATTCTACAATTCCCTCTTGGCAGGAGGCTATGCTTTAAACTTCTAATTTTTTTTTACAAAAAAAACTCCCTCTTTCCTTGAAAAACTGAAGAAAGGGATTCGGCTTCCCCCTTTAGCTTATGCTTATCGACTCACACTTCCCAGAAATATTCTCGATCCAAAGCTCTCTCTCCCGCAGTTGCAGTTAAACCCCACATGCCAAAGAGGCTAATTTTGGCAGACCCACATTATTTTCTAAAATTTTAAGCTGATAAATTTCCACCAATACATTGTCTTAAACTATTATTATAAGCTCTTGATCAATTGCATGCAACAATACGCTCAGAGGAACCAATCGCAACTCAGGGATAATCCAAAAATCATAAGCCTTTATCGCAAAAAGGGTCAGGACCAGAAGACAAGAATTTCCAAGCCAAAAAAAATGTCCAAAAATCGAAGTCAACTAGACAGGCAGGGGTCAAAACCAGTAAGGCAGATGTGCAACGGTACATAGACAGTAAGCCAAAACTCATAGTCGAAATCCAGAAGGGTCGGTCATGCACAGGGCATCCAAAACAGAAATCATGGTCGTACAAAAACAGGTCAAAATCCAAAAAGACAAAACAGGAATAGAAGGGCAATGGCAATCTCAAGGTCGGGCGAAACAGTCGTGAAGAAGCGCTAGACAAAAGGCATACGAGGAACTCTGCACAAATGAATACTGATCAACGTTCTGACAAAGAAAGAACTGCAGTGAAGACTTTAAATAGACAAGAGGGAAGTCACATGCTATGCAGGGAACAGGTGAATTGGATAAGACTAATTACAGAGGTAAGCACACATGGGGAAGTCCTAAACCACAAACAATTGGCAAAAACCAAAAAGCGGACAGGATCCACGCAGACAACCTATGACAGATAAACAGCTCCGGTCAAGGAGTTCTAAGTGCACAGTTAAGACTCCAGGACAGAGAGAGAAAGCGCATCAGAGCACAGGGGAAAGCAAAAAGGGCGGAGTTACAGAACAGAGCAGAGCAGGGCAGAGTTAGTTATATTAGTAAACAGTGATATCTACACGCCTAATCAAAATACGTGAATGTTAGTTGGTTAGTTTATGTACAGGCAAAGGGATTAGTATACAGTAAAATTACCAGTACTAACTAAGCAGCCCAGCAGTTAATTAATAAGGTAATTTCAGAAAAGCGGGAAGGACTTGAAGGAAGTTTGTGAAATACCGGAAAACTTCCGAAATCACCGAGGCATTTGGCACTGGCATGATGACACAAATCACATCAGACATTACAGGGGAGACAATGTGCAATGCAATAATGGAATGGATGAATATACATGAAAAATAATAAATACAAAACCAGACAGATACAGATCATAACATTGCATAGACGTTGTTCAAATACATCCTTGGCTACTTCATTTTCCACTTAAACATGGATGTATCAGAATAACCGTCTTAATAGTGATTAATCTAATACTTACAATGTCTAAATTACAAAACCATCACACCAAACTATACACCTGTCATCCAGGCGTCCATGAGTTGCTCTCTGAAAAGGTACGTTTGGACTTCCCCTGCCATTGTTATGTGGGTGCCAGGACTGACTCTGAAAAGTGAAAAGTAGTGGTGTCGGACAGACACGTGTTTTAGAGAAAGCCGCAAATGACAATGTGATCAACGTACTCAAGAAATCTCAATCCAGTAGGGCACATTTGGGAGTATTGGAATGGGACATTCAAGGGAGGATATTAACTGACAAATCTGCAGCATCAGCTATCAAGTCAACATGGACCAGGATCTGTAAGGAATGTTTAAAGGACCTTCTTGAATCCATGTGTTGGAGGATTCAGGCTGTTTTGGACTAAGGGAGGAGAAGGGTGAGGGGTGGGGGGCGGCACCTAGCATTAAAATGGTGTACCCACATGGCACTGAAGGTATGCTAGACTTCATTTCCTGCACTATAGGGTCATTCCATGTCAATTCATCCAGATTTTGAGAAATTTTCCAGGTCACCTCCTCAAAAATTTTTGAAAAAATTCACGAGTAAATATTCACACAAAATAAAAAATGCCAAATATTAGGCCAGTATCTCAAATAGATTTCAAGTTATAGCCCTTCAAAATTTGAATAATATTTTGTTTTTTGGTGAACCTATTTTTAGCCAGCTTTTGCAACTTATTGCTCCAAACTGATTGCTTATAAAAGGCTGCAATTAAGTATACTAACCATATTCATCCCCTAGAATCTGAAAATGGCTTTAGCTTCTGTGTGTCTTGATCCACTTTTGTATGGTAAAGCCTCAAAATCAGCCAAAAACACAAAACGCCCAAAAACGAGACCACATTTTATGACCTGTAACTCAGGAACCACTTAAGATAAAAGGCTATAATTCATTTTTTTATGATTTCATGATATATCTCTCCATAAAAATGCAGTAATCCAAGTAATATAATTTGTAAAAGTTTTCAATGAAATAATTTCAAAGTAAACTTTTCCAGTTTTGTCCCAAAATGCCCTTTTTGGGGCAAAAAATGACCACGTCACCAGTTATTCATTTCTCTGAAATTTTTACTGCGCAATCTTATAAATGTGAACAGTGTCCAACAAAAAAATCAGAATGATGTTCAGCTTTTTTTGTTTTGTTATAAATTTTTGAAATATGTTCCGAAATTGTGTATTTTTAAATGGGTATAGGCCTGCTGCAAGTGCTGTTATATACTATATGTTCTGACCCCGTTTGTCCTTGATTTCCATTTTTCACATTTGCTCTGCTCTGATCACTGAGCCTGCCTCATCTAGAGTCAGTTTTTGGATTGTTTTTAGTACCACATTCTGCCCACTGATATCTGAACTCTGCCCATTTCTGACAGCACATCTGGACTGTGATTCGGTGCTGTGTTTCTGCCCTCTGGTTTTTGCCCTTACCTGGTGGACTCTGTTTTTGGCCTCAATAAACTATGGTTTCTTTTTCACTTGCTGTCTGCACCTGAGTCCCTAAGTTTGTCTGACACACACAGCTCCCCAAATAGTTCAGTGCACAAGCTTACAGGTCTCTTAGCTGCTCTCCTCCTGTGTGATACTTCGAGTCAAATAATATAAACATCAAAGCTATACTGTGTATTCTACAATTCCCTCTTGGCAGGAGGCTATGCTTTAAACTTCTAATTTTTTACAAAAAAAACTCCCTCTTTTCTTGAAAAACTGAAACAAGAAAGGAAGTCGGCTTCCCCCTTTAGCTTGTGCTTATCGACTCAACACACTTCCCAGAAATATTTTCGATCCACAGCTATCTCTCCTGCAGTTGCAGTTACACCCCACATGCTACAGAGATAAGCTTGCATCTTCAGTGCTCTCATCTAATTTTAGCAGATCCACATTATTTTCTAAAGTTTTAAGCCAATAAATTTCCACCAATAAATTCTCTTAAACTATTATTATGAGCTCTCAATCAATTGCATAGACATTGTTCAAATTGTTGGTTACTTCATTTTCCACTTACACACAGATGTATCAGAATAACCATCTTAATAGTGATTAATCTAATACTTACAATGTCTAAATTACAAAACCATCACACCAAACTATACACCTGTCATCCAGGCGTCCATGAGTTGCTCTCTGAAAAGGTATGTTTGGACTTCCCCTGCCATTGTTATGTGGGTGCCAGGACTGACTCTGAAAAGTGAAAAGTAGTGGTGTTGGACAGGTGCGTGTTTTAGAGAAAGCCGCATATGACAATGTGATCAATGTACTCCAAGAGATCTCAATCCAGTAGGGCACACTTAGGAGTGTTGGAATGGGACATTCAAGGAAGAATATTAACTGACAAATCTGCAACATCTGCTATCAAGTCAACACGGACCAGGATCTATAAGGAATGTTTACAGGACCTTTTTGAATACATGCTGTGGAGGATTCAGACAGTTTTGGGCTAAGGGAGGAGGAGGATGGGGGGTACCTAGCATTAAAATGGTGTGCCCACATAGCACTGAGGGTATTCTAGACTTCATTTCCTGCACCATAGGACCTTTGTGCATCATCATATTGGTCATACAACCCCAATTCTGAAATAGTTGGGACAAAGTATAAATTGTGAATAAAATCAAAACGCAATGACTTTCAAATCACACCAGCCAGTATTTTATTAACAATAGAACAGAGATGACACAGCAAATGTTGAAACTGAGAAATTTTACAATTTTATCCACAAAATGAGCTCATTTCAAATTTGATGGCTGCTACAGGTCTCAAAAAAGTCGGGACTGGGGCCTGTTTACCATGGTGTAGCATCCCCTCTTCTTTTTAACACAGAGTGGAGGCATCTGAGCATTGAGGAGACAAGTTTCTTGAGTTTAGCCATTGCAATTTGATCCCACACTAATTTAATACAGGCTTCCAGCTGGTGGAGAGTTTTGGGTCTCCTTTGATGGACTTTTTTCGTTTAATGATGCGCCAAATGTTCTCAATCGGTGAAAGATCAGAACTGCAGGCAGGCCAGTTCAGCACACAGACTCTTCTACTATGAAGCCATGCGGTTTTAATAGCTGCAGTATGTGGTTTTGCATTGTCCTGCTGAAATACACAAGGCCTTCCTTGGAATAGATGTCGTCTGGAGAGGAGCATATGTTGCTCTAAAACCTTTATATACCTTTCAGCATTCATGGTGCTTTTTAAAACATGCAAGTGTCCCACACCATATGCACTAATGCATCCCCATACCATCAGAGATGCTGGCTTTTGAACTGAACGCTGATAACAGGAGGGGTGGTCCTTCTCCTCTTTAGCCCAGAGGACACGACGCCCATGATTTCCAACAAAAATGTCAAATTTGGACTCGTCTGACCACAGGACACTTTGCCACAGTCCATTTTAAATGAGCCTTCGTCACAGTCCATTTTAAATGAGCCTTCGCCCACAGAACACGGCGGCGCTTCTGGATCATGCTCAACAATGGCTTCCTTTTTGCATGATAGAGGTTTAGGTGGCACCTGTGGATGGCACGGCGGACTGTGTTTACTGACAGTGGTTTCTTGAAGTATTCGAGGGCCCATTTAGTAATGTCAATGACAGAATCATGCCGGTGAATGATGCAGTGGAGTCTGAGGGCCTGAAGATCACGGGCATCTAGTAAGGGTCTTCGGCCTTGTCCCTTGCGAACAGAGATTTTTCCAGTTTCAATGAATCTTTTGATGATGTTATGCGCTGTCGATGATGAGACCTTCAAAGCCTTTGCAATTTGACGTTGGGGAACATTGTTTTTAAAGTATTCCACAATTTTTTACGCAAGCCTTCACAGGTGGGAGAGCCTCTGGCCATCTTTACTTCTGAGAGACTTAGCCTCTCTTTTTATATCCAATCATGTTACACACCTGATGCCAGTTAACTTAATTACTTGCCAAATGTTCCTTCAGCTAATTCTCTTATATATTAATTGCTTTTTTAGTAGTGCTGCACGATTAATCTAATCGCAATTGCAATCGCGATGTCAAGCAGTGCGATTGCACAACCGCAAAAAAGGCGGCGATTTGCGATTCAATCTAAATAAGCCTGTGCTGCCAGTGAACATAACTACGTCTCCTTTAATTGTATGGAGTCTGTTGACGTTATGCCCACAAGCGCTATCCTGGGCTGTGTCCGAGTAGTCAAAAATTACGTCCTATAGAATAATTCCACACCACTTGTCTTTAATCTATGTGGAAAACGTCTGAAGATAAAGGAAGGGTGTAACATGGAATTCCTACCGCTCAGGAATACAACCGCGCTAATAAGAAAATCTGAATGCACTTAAAGCAGGCAACGTGAACATGATGGGGTCCCATAAGTTTCTTTACGCGATTGGTCAGATGAATAGTTGCCCCTTTAAATACTGCTGCTGCGCAGAATTGTGGAATGGCGTTATCTCCTTTCTTTTCGAAAAGGATGCGTCTGTGTACCCTATGCTAAAGGAGGTAAATTAGGAAGCACTGAGACACCGTTCCTTTACATTTAAAGAATTCGAAGGCTCTTGTCATAGTTGCCACGGCACGTAATCATTTCCGGATCGGCTTTCAGGAGTTAGGAACTTTCCCCAGCGAAATAAAAATATTGAGACGCAGCCCTCGTCTGTGCAACAGGTATGGTCACGTGACTACTCGCTACAGTTCTCAGAGACCAGCACTGACACCGAATAAAGTCATGAGCAGGAGTGTGAGCAAGCCCAGGCTGAGAGTGAGTTCGTGGCGGAAAAAAAACCCCGCAACATCGACCATCATATGCAGAGATTAGGCGTGAGTGTCTCGCCTCTTTGTGGCATTCACGTTCCTGTGTCTTAGTCAGCAATTATTCTATGAACGCACACTGAAGAAATTCACTCGCGGAATTTAAGTCATTGTGCATTATGTTAATCAGTTTAACGTGCATTACGGTGGATTTCCCCACTAGTGACACGGAAATCGATTGACTCTCATGCTTGTCTTTACTGAGGGATTGAAAGCAATGGAATTGCATAAAGACGTTTCAAATGTTCTTATTTCATTTAAACAATTCAAACGATCATGTCCCCCTGTATGCAAGTGAAACTGAAACTTCAATGCACAACGATTTTAATTCCGCGTGAGAATCTCATTAATAAGCGTTCATTGAACAATTGCGGACTACGGTGAATAAGCAAAAAAAAAAAAAATGCGCGAGACTTAGGCCGAATGCGTGAGACTTGGCATCTCGGCATATGGCGATACTTTGATTTAAGGTACGGCGACGTTGAACAGAATAAGACGTGTTGTGTAAAACTTGCAGTTAAAATCTCCACATCCCGCGGCAACACTACCAATCTGTATCAACACTTGGGACAGCACAGAGAGAAACATAAGGAATGCATGTGATGAAAGCCAAGCGAAGTAAAGCAAAGAGACAACTGAAAGCCGCTAATGCCCAATGGTGCTACTGCTTTTGAACTTTGCAGAAATGCCTTTATTTTTTTAAGGGTACTGTCCAAACTTTTTGCTTTTTGTACTAAGTAGTACTTAATAGGTTTACAAAAATGCCTGTAGAAAGGCATCTAAGTTTACAATAGTGCCACTGCATTTGCACTTTGCAGAAAATATCCTAATTTTCAAAAAAGGAAAAACCTCTTTTTTTGGAAAATGTTATTTTGAAAACAGTGCTATAAACTTGTTTTGTATTTTTATGCACCTTAATGTTTGCATTTTTTGAGCTGAGAAAAATACCCTACAAAATCATCATTATTCTCTGCACTCCTTGATAACAAAGCAAGTAGGCTCAAGATATCATTAAAAAAAAAATCATATCGTAATCGCAATCGCAAATTGCAATATGGTCCACTATAATCGCAATCGCACATTTTTACCAAATCGTGCAGCACTATTTTTTAGCCCTTTTTTGCCTGTGTCCCAACTTTTTTGAGACCTGTATCAGCCAGAAAATTTGAAATGAGCTCATTTTGTGAATAAAAATGTAAAATGTCTCAGTTTCAACATTTGAAATGTTATCTATGTTCTATTGTAAATGACATATTGGCTCATTTGATCTGAAAGTCATTGCATTTAGATTTTATTCACAATTTACACTTCATCTCAACTATTTCAGAATTGGGGTTGTATATCAGGGCAATAAGTTTGGTTGTGCATATATACACATACATACATGCATACATAGAATGCAAATAAAATGTTCACAAATGGAAACTGTAGCATTGCAGGACTGATCTGATTACACAATGTCAGATTTAGATTTTGCTAAATGCTATATGCTAAAACATATGAATTACTTTAATCGTAATTGAACGAGTGGGGCAGCAGCACATAGCCTAGTGGTATATAGCTTGACTGGTAACTGTAAGACATGCTGGTTCAAGCCTCTGGTGGGGTTTGAGGTTCTAAATTGCTCTAAAGAAATGTCAGGAGGAACTCTGCTTTTGGGCCCTTGAGCAAGGCCCTTAACCTGAAAATTGTTTCCTGTTGCACTCTAGCCCATTTTACTTGCAACTATTTTATCTGGCATGCCTGCCAGAGCATCCTTGAACAAGAGAAATATGTTCTCAGAGGAACTTTCTCATACGCCTTGTGTGAACAACTATGTAATTTTCAAAATCCTAAAAAAATCCAATGAGGAGTATCTCACATTTAATGACCGGCCTCTTAAAAATCACCGTCAATTTCCTTCATACAAACTCTTCACACAACACATATAATCACAAGCCACAGTCGAAGAGGTCTCCACGAAACAAAATCCATTCCTTATGACATGCAAAAACATCACTTGAGTTTGATATTCCTCTAAGTTAAGATTGGATGAGGCAAGCTGCCATTGAGACTCTGACCATTGTGTTCAATGACCATCAAAGGCTGGCGCATGAGGTGTTCACACTTGGCAGTTTCCGACAAATTGGTATGTATTTTGAAAACCAAGTTGTAAGTAATTTAATAATTTTCCATAAGGCTATACCCAGTGGTTCCCAAACCTGTCCTGAAGTACCACTTGTCCTGCATGTGTTAGATCTCTCCCTGCCCCAGCACAGGTGATTCAAAAGTTCCGCTCAATGTCAAGCATCTTTTATAACGACCTGGTGATTTGAATCGACTATGCTGGAGCACAGAGAGATCTAACACATGCAGCACAAGAGATACTCCAGGCGAGGTTTGAGAAGTGCTGCTATACACTACTTAGAAGGAAAGTTCCAATTTTTAGGTTACTAAAAATGACGTGTTTTCGGCTTCACGCCTGCAGTTCTTCATCTGTGATGCGTAATACCGCATTAATTCCCTTAACTTCCTGTTCTTATCCTCTTCAAGCCTTCTCCTCTCCCTCTCTATCTGCAGGTCCCCCTCAGCCATCTGCAGTTGTTTCTCCAGAGACGTGATCTCTGCTTGGTACTTCTCCTTCAGTTCCTGCTCTTTCTCTTTCAGTTTGCGCTCGTACGTCTCCCTGAGCTCCCTCTCCTTCTCTTCGATCCTTCGCTCGATGTCCCAGTACGTCTGGCTGGTGTAGCAGCTCCCCTCATTGGCAGCCACCATGGCGTCAATCTTATCCAGCAGTGAGAGCACTTGATTGCGGTTGCCCGGGTCTTTGTTGTCGAAGAGGTGGTAAGAATTCCCACACTGGCGAACGAGCTCTCTTAGGTCCTCTTCCGCCTCCGCCAAGTACTCCTCCACCGTGCCTTCCAGTTCGTCCCCGTGTGTGAACAATATCATCGTGTACTTATTGGCTTCCTGCCCGAAAATCTCCCTGATCCTCTCCACCGCCACCCTCTCCTCCTGCGTGAATCGCCGGCAGGCGATCACTACCAGGAAAGCGTGCGGACCCGGTGCTGAGAAATTGAGGCATTTGCTGATCTCGCGCTCTAGCAGCGATTTTGGAAGAGAGGTGTCAAACAGTCCCGGGGTGTCCACCAAAACTAGCTGCCTGCCGTCCACCTCCCCCTGTTTCTTCTCACACGCCTTGGTCTTGGAGGAAGGGCTGAACGCCACTTTGAAGGCCTCCTCGCCCAGGATGGTGTTGCCACACGAGCTCTTGCCAGATCCCGTCTTCCCCAGTAAAACAATCCTTTGCGGCATTGGTACTTGAGGAAAAAAAATACCAAAGGAAAAACAGGTTTTACAGAGGGAAAGAAGTGGCTTAGAAAGTTTCCTAAAGTTCAGTTTGTGATCTATAATAACTGACCACTTTATTAGGCACACCTTCTAATTAACCCCTTAAACTCTATTTTTTCACTGACGTTTTCCCTAAGATGGATTCAAAGTTGGAAAAAGCATAATTTGAATGTGACAATATCACATTCATATTCCGGATCTCCTTGTTCCAGCGCTTCTCTAAAGCTACAAAACCCTTAGATTGAGAGAAATATTCAAACTTCAGACACCATGTTTTTATGGCCACAGCATTACATCAAATGGAAAATACACAGATATTGTATATCATTTTATACACATATCCCTGCAATTCAGCAGGACATATTAGGGAGAATTGCAAAACCCTAGGATCTCCACTAGAATTTAGACTTGGCCTGAAGTTCCACAGGTTTGATACAGCAGCTGCTTACAGGGTCAATGAGGACAGCCTGCTCCAAACAACACCGAATAACCGTGATGTTAACTCAATGCTGATCAAACATTCCCACATGGTGAAGAGGTTTCATTTTTTTTTTTTTTGGTTTGGCCAAATTCCAGAACACATAACATTTATGATCTACTTGACTAAGACATTGTATGATATTTGCAGTCAGGAGTAATAGTTCAAGCATCTTTGAAACTGATAATCCTCAGGGATTTTCATGCACTATTAGCTCTGCTGCAGGGATCATGAAATCAGGACCTCAAATCCAAATCTAGCTCTGGTTTTCTTTTCTTCGGGGTAATCAACAAATTTGCTGTTTAATTAGTGCTTCTCATTGGAGATACTGTCTTTACATCAGATTCACAGGTAAAGGGAGGGTGGAAAACCTTGAAGACCGTGATTTGATGATCCCTAGACTTGAGCACAATGGTATGCTAAAGAGAAAACCTCCATTGGGTGGCAGTTTTGCCAGTGAAAAACACCTTATTAAAGGTGCACTATGCAAGTCTTTTTACTTTCACTTCTGTTGACATTCAAATTCATACAAAACAGAGGTAGCTCGCCCCTCCCTCCCATAGTTCCCTCCTTTCCACGCTTCCGTAACTGTCAACTCTTGTCGGTGATTGGCCGGGACGGTTTGTTGTGTTTACTTGCAGTTTGTGACGCCTGTGTGGTCTCCAGAGCTCGGGTTTTTTTTCCACTGAATTTAGGGGCAGGCAGCCAGCAGATCGTGGAGAGATGTCGGCGAATTGAGACAAAAATATAATCGCGCAGAAAGTAAACAAACTTGCATAGTGCACCTTTAAGAAGAAGTTACAGGAGACCACAGGGCACAATTGTTCTACCAAACGTAATGGTAGAGCATGTACACGTTGTAAATGCTCAATGAGCAAATGTTCCATTAATGTTTTGCCAGCAGATGATTACAACCAGGGTGTGCGAAAGGGCATCTTAAAAAGCTAAACTCATCGCACCTTGAAGAAGACGGGCTAGAGCAGCAGTAAACCATGCCAGACGCCAGTCCAGTTCGGTAACAACAGGAAGATGAGAAGCAGTACCCACATATTCGCTAAGATTTGATAGCTGGAGGTTAACAGAAGATTACCCAGTCTACTAAATTTAAATTTTAGATATGCAGATGGCAGGATCAGAGCAGAGTTTATCCTTAAAAACAGTATGACTCTACAGATCCCTGTCATGTTGCAAAAGTGCAGCCTGCTGTTGGTGGTTTCATGGTGTTCGTGCTTCAGCGTACCTTAGCATCGCTGCTGAATGCGTACATGCCATTATGGCCACAGTCTATCTGTACCTCTGGTGGGTATTGTCCCTTGTCACAAAGCACACATCACCTCAACCTGGCTCCACGAACTCTACAGGGGCTTCCATGACCAATGGCCAGCAAAGCCCAAACATCTCAAGCCAATTGAGTCCCTTTAGGATGAGGTGAAATGGGAAATTCACAGCATCCCCATGTCAAATTAGGAGCCATGCTGACAGTGTGATGCTGTCGAGTCAGTAAGAACCAAAATTTTCAATGAATATTTCCCAAAACTTGCTGAACCCAACAACAGAGTCCTACCCAGAACTGAATGAGTGTACCTAATAAAGTGGTCCCTGAGTTCATACGCCCAACTCGTTGATGGATGAAAAGTACGAAACAACAGTGTTCACAGTAAAATTGCATGATAATCTCACGTACAATTTGGAGGAGTGTCCATGCTGTCTCTTCTTTTCATTTTACCATCCGGTTTTTCTGTTGAATGAATCGAATTATAAACATTGAAAGCAGTGCAGTAGGATACATTACTCTTCCATTCCGAAAAAAAGTTCAACGTTTCGCCTCAAAGAATCATTAGCAAATTTGCACAACATACAGGCCTACCAAAGAAAACGGCCAAGCTGTAACAAAAGTTTGTCAGATGTCTACCTTTTTCAAATAACCACTAACACAAAATCTAAAACATGCCACATACCCGCTAAACTTCGCACCACAACACTCTGAAGTCGATACATGTTCACCAAAACCAAACTAAAAAAAAAAAAAAAATAAAAAAAAATCGCACGGCCTGTAACAAACCCGGAGACGAACCAAATGAGTTTTCAATTGTGTGTTGCTGGTTCTTTGAAAAAGGTAGACATCTGACAAACTTTTGTTACAGCTTGGCCGTTTTCTTTAGTAGGCCTGACATAGGCAGCTCTAATTCGGCGTCGGTCCTTGCAAATGCGGCCGAATGACAAGACCCGTCACGCCCAACATGTTCTATTAAGTTTGCGATCTTAAATTAATGCCATTCATTTTCAACAGGAAATACTGTATTCTAAAACCAACCTCTCGGACACTAGACTATTGCACAATATATCAATCTTGAGTTGTCCGATGAGATAGCAAGCAATACTCGGGAACAATGGTAAGTTAACTGGCGCATAATGATAATCTGTGGCTTCTATTCACACCAACGACCGGTAAGGATCCGAACAGCCACAGTCGGCACTATCCTACTGCTGACATTTGTATGGATGGACGTAACTGTCCGGTGATGGGTGCAAGTTGCTAGGAAGCCACTGTCAGTTAAACGCTTTTCCTTTAGGCTCAATAACTGGCCGATATGGATTAATCATTTCTCACAACCACAACATAGCCAAAATCAAGTTTAGAGTCCGGTCGTCCTCGCGATTTTGAGAGGTCTGGTTGTCGGAGGAGGGTCACAATAACTCCGAAAAACTTCTCTGAATCGCGATTGAATTGTCACATCATTTATACGGATCTTGTTAACTCTCGCGGTTACTCTGGAAAGTGTGCCTTCGATAAAGCAGAGCCCTAGATCCTGCAGTAATGGACCCAGAAAAAAATTACATAAAAAGTATGAAAATATGCCCACGTAACTGTTGATTACATCGAATTAGTACTAGAATGCGGAAACCTCAGCAATTAATTTAAATCTCAATAGAGTTTCATGTTATTTAAGAATAGCAAGAAGGTTTTAACGCTTACTTTCACTTAGAGAAGCCATTTCCTCTTAAAACAGCATCAAGCCGTGATTGTGGTGACATGAAATAACCTTGTTTCGCTGACGTAATTCTTGAAAATATGACGCCCTGTACTATCCGAAATATGATTGGTTTGCTCACGAGTATGGGTTGTAGCTTTTTATTCACTGAAAATACAAACTTAATAAGAAAAAAGGCCACCCCTAAAAGGCGCGGTTTGTCCTGTTTTGACTGATCAAACATAAGAAACTGGACAAAAGCTTGTTATGAATTAGGCCCTAATTAAAAAAAAAAAAAAAAACTGAATAGAGTTCAGTTCAAGTGGCCAATATTAGCTACATAAACCAACACATTTGCCAAAGGTTCTGTCTTGCTATACGCAGTATTTATTACTGTGAACCGCAGTTACGTAATAGCCTACGATTCCATTGCGGGTCATAACAAAAACAACAAAAACACAATAATAATAATAATAATGAATGTAGGCTTTATTTATTTTAAATTACTATTACAAAGGCGATCTCCGCTGGCCATTCGGTGGAATTTTTAATTTTCCGTTTGGCTGGCTCCTTGAAAGGCTCTAATAAGCCATTGCAATGGGTGCATCTAGTCTGGGAGCCCAGAAAGATTTGTTTAGCATTTCGAGTACAAAAGGTTTGAGGGCTGGGATGTGTACCTGTGGGGTGTGAGACCTCCAAAAGGGAATTCTTAAGTTCTGCCTCCTGTGCCAATTGTAGGGGGCGCCACTTAAAGGCCCCCAAAATGGGCATTTAATTAGCATGGTCGAGTACATCAGTCAAAACACTCTCAATGTGTTCCTTGTGGTAGTGAGATGCTAGAATAGTATCTCTTAAGTTTCAACTCCTGCACCAAATCTACTTAAGAACGACTCTAATTAGTGCTAATTAGGGGTTTAATTATCATGGTCGAGTACATCGATCAAATTAATGCCAAAATATTCATTAGGATGTCCCGAACACAGATCAGTCACTCTTAAGTTCCAATTCCTGTACCAAAAGCGCTTAAGAATGGGTCAAAGTTCACAGGCAAGCTAATTAGCATATTTACCCTTAATTAGCATGTTCGAGTACACAGACAAAACTAACATCAATATGTTCCTTGGGATGTCCAAAATACTAATCAACCATTCTTAAGCTCCAAATCCTGTACCAAAGTGCCTTAAGAAAGAGTCAAAGTTAGATCGTACACTGGTTCTAAAATACATCCCTTTAACATGATCACGCTTACTGTTGACTGCAAAATAGTCCCAGTGGTTGGTTTACACTTCCACCATTAATGGCATGGGTGATGAGAATTAAAAAGACATACGATTCACTTTAAAAAGGGCCATATGGTACCTTGCTAGTGTTCATATATACACTTTGGATTTCCAATGAACCTAAAAATTTGCAGCTTTTCAGTGTTGCCATCCGGCGCATGTGCTCTTATGTGGCATCTGGCAGGATCTGGAACTTTCATGGAATCCACACAGCTGTATTATAAAAAGATGAAAAATTGAATTAAAACGCAACACAGCATCTTTATTAATAGAAAGTTTCGAATACACTGGAATGGTACAGTACCATTTAGATTCAAATTCAAAGTAATATTGACTGGGTTTGCCTTAAGGATTTCTACATGAAAGTCAAGTACATCTTACTGGAGAAACTTTGGAAGTTTATCAGTGTTATCAACAGGTCAATAAAGCATATCTAATTGAAGTAGGAAGTCAATGGGAAAACTCCAAGTTTTTTATAGGGTTGATGGGTGTAAATTGTCCCCAGACTTCCCCTAATGGAACAGTATCTGTGGTTATTGTGAACTTAGTAGCCACATTTAAACAAAATCAGGTACCACCAGCTAGAAAATGGTGTGCATGTGTGACACTTAAGTCCCATGATTTTGAAATCTGTCCATCCAAAGCATGGATTTGATATCTTTAGTCCAGGTCAATCAACTTCAGTATCGTTCATGAAACATTCTGCACTTTACGTATGGCCTCGATTCTCAACCGATCTTAACACATAGTAAAGACCAGCAGATCAATTGACAGCTCACTGGTCCTCTAACTAGAACAGTTTAACACGATAAACTAAGAAGCTAATCCAGATAACTCCAATTTGTAAATAAAAATGTGCAAATGAAAAAGTCAGTCAAGTTTTGAGTGAAACATTGCATAATGAGCAATTACATAAGTCCAGCATTCAAAATGCAATATATTCATCAAATATGAGATTTACCTACAGCCCAACACATCTGTATGTGTAACCGATGAAATCTGCAAATTTATTTAGAGGTGTTC
Organism: Gymnothorax javanicus; assembly: GCA_029692085.1. Classification (NCBI taxonomy): domain Eukaryota; kingdom Metazoa; phylum Chordata; class Actinopteri; order Anguilliformes; family Muraenidae; genus Gymnothorax; species Gymnothorax javanicus. Next base: position 142,675,057 of record CM056198.1, on the reverse strand, counting down.
CCCTTCCACATTTTCAGAACCACAGAATTTACTGCATGATGTACACAGTATGTAGGTCATGTAGGGCAGTGTAGACGTTCATCTCCCCACCCACCCTACCAAGGGGTGCTGTCTGAACTTCTTTTATGACATATAGGGAAACTTACAACACCAGGTTTTTCATGCATGTTCCAAACTGCAGAAATATGCATGCATTTCTAAGCCTCACACAAACGGGCACGATAATTAGCTAGGGCTGTGCAGGGTACGGGTCACTTTAGAAGTACATGTAGTCACACCATGTGCAGTGTCTAATCTTGTGGGTCACCTACATCGTCAGGGAAATTCAACTCGTCGTCGGATGACAGGCTGAAGCTCTCCTCATCATCATCGTCATCGTCAGACATGTCAGACACTTCATGATCCTGGGGAAGAAGGGAATCTGGTAGCTGTTGTCCCCAGTGCCATATTGGTACGTATTCCCCATTTTCCAAATCCCAGCCATCTGCATCTGTTGGATGTTGAGGAATATTCAGTTGGTCTGCATGTGCCCATATCTGGGCCACAAACGAGGTGCGTTTCAGATGCATGACCAGTTCATTCTCGCATGGGGGGATCATACTGGCATTAATCCCCTTCAATTTGGCCAGGGGATTGCCTGACTTTGGCTTGGGTCCATTGTCTTTCTCAAACTGCTGGAACCTGAAAGCATTCAGACTTTTTTTGGTTGCATTCTTTGCTCCATATATGGTCATTGTGAATTCCTGCAAGTTTCTTTCAATAGCTGGACTAATTTCTTTCACTTCCAGATCTTTGAATGCCCTTTGTGCCTCTGGACTCTTCTGCAATTTCTTGAATGGGAGCACCTTACCCTTACATGTGAAGGAAGATGTATAATCACAGCCTGTAAAGGCATGAAATGCAGGCAAGGCTGCAGATATTGCTGGGCCAAGTGACTTGCAAATTGCTGTCAACTTTATGAAACGCCGGTCATTATTCGCTGCAGTCAACGTTGTGGTGCGTGCCAGAGAAACAGACATCGCGGCCATTCTACTGTATCATTGTGGAGCAATTCAAACAAACGTTTGGATGGATGTCAAGACTGCAGCGAATAATGACTGGCGTTTCATAAACTTGACGGCAATTTGCAAGTCACTTGGCCCAGCAATATCTGCAGCCTTGCCTGCATTTCATGCCTTTACAGGCTGTGATTATACATCTTCCTTCACATGTAAGGGTAAGGTGCTCCCATTCAAGAAATTGCAGAAGAGTCCAGAGGCACAAAGGGCATTCAAAGATCTGGAAGTGAAAGAAAATAGTCCAGCTATTGAAAGAAACTTGCAGGAATTCACAATGACCATATATGGAGCAAAGAATGCAACTAAAAAAAGTCTGAATGCTTTCAGGTTCCAGCAGGTTGAGAAAGGCAATGGACCCAAGCCAAAGTCAGGCAATCCCCTGGCCAAATTGAAGGGGATTCATGCCAGCATGATCCCCCATGCGAGAATGAACTGGTCATGCATCTGAAATGCACCGCCTTTGTGGCCCAGATATGGGCACATGCAGACCAGCTGAATATTCCTCAACATCCAACAGATGCAGATGGCTGGGATTTGGAAAATGGGGAATACGTACCAATATGGCATTGGGGACAACAGCTACCAAATTCCCTTCTTCCCCAGGATCATGAAGTGTCTGACATGTCTGACGATGACGATGATGATGAGGAGAGCTTCAGCCTGTCATCCCATTTCCAGTTGAATTTCCCTGACGATGTAGGTGACCCACAAGATTAGACACTGCACATGGCGTGACTACATGTACTTCTAAAGTGACCCGTGCCCTGCACAGCCCGAGCTAATTACTGTACCCATTCGTGTGAGGCTTAGAAATGCATGCATATCTGCAGTTTGGAACATGCATGAAAAACCTGGTGTTGTAAGTTTCCCTATATGTCATAAAAGAAGTTCAGACAGCACCCCTTGGTAGGGTGGGTGGGGAGATGAACGTCTACACTGCCCTACATGACCTACATACTGTGTACATCATGCAGTAAATTCTGTGGTTCTGAAAATGTGGAAGGGGAACACCTCTAAATAAATTTGCAGATTTCATCGGTTACACATACAGATGTGTTGGGCTGTAGGTAAATCTCATATTTGATGAATATATTGCATTTTGAACACTCGACTTACGTAATTGCTCATTACGCAATGTTTCACCCAAAACTTGACTGACTTTTTCATTTGCACATTTTTATTTACAAATTGGAGTTATCTGGATTAGCTTCTTAGTTTATCATGTTAAACTGTTCTAGTTAGAGGACTAGTAAACTGTCAATTGATCTGCTGGTCTTTACTATGTGTAAAGATTGGTTGAGAATTGAGACCATATGTAAAGTGCAGAACATTTCATGAACGATTCTGAGGTTGATTGAACTGGACTAAAGATATCAAATCCATGCTTTGGATGGTCAGATTTCAAAATCATGGGACTTAAGTGCCGCACATACACACCATTTTCATGCGACGGATGGCAACACTGAAAAGCTACAAATTTTTAGGTCCATTGGAAATCCAAAGTGTATATATGAACACTAGCAAGGTACCATATGGCCCTTGTAAAGTGAATCGTATGTCTTTTTAATTCTCATCACCCACGCCATTAATGGTGGAAGTGTAAACCAACCACTGGGACTATTTTGCAGTCAACAGTAAGCGTGATCATGTTAAAGGGATGTATTTTAGAACCAGTGTACGATCTAACTTTGACCCTTTCTTAAGGCACTTTGGTACAGGATTTGGAACTTAAGAATGGGTGATTAGTATTTTGGACATCCCAAGGCACATAATGATGTTAGTTTTGTCTGTGTACTCGACCATGCTAATTGAGGGTAAATATGCTAATTAGCTTGCATGTGAACTTTGACCCCTTCTTACTTGCATTTGGTACAGGGATTGGAACTTAAGAGTGACTGATCTGTGTTCAGGACATCCTAAGGAATATTTTGGCATTAATTTGAGCGATGTACTCGACCATGCTAATTAAACCCCTAATTAGCACTAATTAGAGTCGTTCTTAAGTAGATTTGGTGCAGGAGTTGAAACTTAAGAGATACTATTCTAGCATCTCACTACCACAAGGAACACATTGAGAGTGTTTTGACTGATGTACTCGACCATGCTAATTAAATGCCCATTTTGGGGGCCTTTAAGAGGCGCCCCCTACAATTGGTACAGGAGGCAGAACTTAAGAATTCCCTTTTGGAGGTCTCACACCCCACAGGTACACATCCCAGCCCTCAAACCTTTTGTACTCGAAATGCTAAACAAATCTTTCTGGGCTCCCAGACTAATTGCAAAGCATAGGCTGCAACCTTTGCAAGATGCATTTTATCCACAAAATGAGCTCATTTCAAATTTGATGGCTGCCACAGGTCTCAAAAAAGTTGGGACAGGGGCCTGTTTGCCATGGTGTAGCATCCCCTCTTCTTTTTAACACAAAGTGGAGGCGTCTGGGCATTGAGGAGACAAACATCTTGAGTTTAGCCATTGGAATTTGATCCCACTCTTGTTTAATACAGGCTTCCAGCTGCTGGAGAGTTTTGGGTCTCCTTTGACAGACTTTTCTTTTAATTATGCACCAAATGTTCTCAATCGGTGAAAGATCAGGACTGCAGGCAGGCCAGTTCAGCACAAGGACTCTTCTACTACGAAGCCGTGCTGTTGTAATAGCTGCAGTATGTGGTTTTGCATTGTCCTGCTGAAATACACAAGGCCTTCCCTGGAATAGATGTCGTCTGGAGGGGAGCATATGTTGCTCTAAAACCTTTATATACCTTTCAGCATTCATGGTGCTTTTTAAAAAATGCAAGTGTCCCACACCATATGCACTAATGCATCCCCATACCATCAGAGATGCTGGCTTTTGAACTGAACACAGATAACAGGAGGGGTGGTCTTTCTCCTCTTCAGCTCGGAGGACACAACACCCATGATTTCCAACTAGAATGCCAAATTTGGACTCGTCTGACCACAGGACACTTTGCCACTTTGCTACAGTCCATTTTAATTGAGCCTCGGACCACAGAACACGTCGGCGCTTCTGGATCATGCTCAACAATGGCTTCCTTTTTGCATGATTGAGTTTTAGGTAGCATCTGTGGATAGCACGGTGGACTGTGTTTACAGACAGTGGTTTCTTTAAGTATTCCTGGGTCCATTTAGTAATGTCAATGTCAGAATCAAGCCGGTGAGTGATGCAGCGGCGTCTGAGGGCCCGAAGATCACGGGCATCCAGTAAAGGTCTTTGGCCTTGTCCCTTACGCACAGAGATTTTTCCAGTTTCTCTGAATCTTTTGATGATGTTATGCACTGTCGATGATGAGACCTTCAAAGCCTTTGCAATTTGACGTTGAGGAACATTGTTTTTAAAGTATTCCACAATTTTTTTTTACGCAAGCCTTCACAGGTTGGAGAGCCTCTGGCCATCTTTACTTCTGAGAGACTCAGCCTCTCTAAGACATCCCTTTTACAGCCAATCATGTGACACACCTGATGCCAGTTAACTTAATTACTTGCTAAATATTCTTTCAGCTGATTCTCTTATATATTAATTGTTTTTTCAGCCCTTTTTTTGCCCGTGTCCCAACTTTTTTGAGACCTGTTGCAGCAAGAAAATTTGAAACGAGCTCATTTTGTGGAAAAAAATGTAAAATGTCTCAGTTTCAACATTTCAAGTTTCACCCTGTGGGTGATGAAAGACCTCTGGAACTGGCGGCCGATCAACCTCCTCTCAGTCGACTACAAGATCATGGTGAAGGTGCTGATGTTCCAAAACCTGATACCATCGGTCATCGGACCGAACCAGACGTGCAGTGTGCACGAGAGGTCCATAGATGACATTCTGCTCCTTGTGAGGGATTTGACAATCCACTCCAGGGAGTGCAGGTCCCCCCTGGGCCTTCTCAGTTCAGATCAGGAGAAGGCCTTTGACCAGTTGAGTCGATCGTACTTGGAGCGCGTGCTGGAGAGATTGAACCTCCCTTGGCCCTGTAGGATTCCCCTCAGCTATACCGAACACCAGAAGTAACTGAGAGGTGAAGCAAAGCGTGTCGTGTCCCTGGCTCGGGTGTGATTTAAAGATAGTTAAAGTGATCTGACTCCACATAAAATTAGAAATGTGCCTTCCTTTGCTCTGCTAATGATGCACAACAAGCTGCATGTGACTGTAGTGTGGTGCTGTAAGGGTGCGATCTATCTGAGTAGATGGGGACATGCCTATGGCTGGTGCAGTCTGCAATAATACAAAAATATGTACTTGCAACGGCACTATGTGTACAGATAAATGACTACAGAGTGCAGATATCCTGTGAGCTGCGAGTATGTCAGAGCTGAAAAATCCTGAACAGCGTTGTGGATATCAGTTAGAGAAGAAGACCTGGTTAAAATTGAATGTGATTTATTTTCCAAGAAAGTACAAAAAAAATTACAGAGTAATAGTGGTGCTAAGTAAAAGGCGATATGTGAGCGCACGCAGAAGTTTGTGTGAGTCCTCCAGAACCATTCCACTTTTCCACTTATATACCCAAGGATCAGTGGAAAAACCCAAGTCATCAAAATAGAGGTTTGATCAGGAAGAACCAGAAGCATCAACAATCATATGTACCTTACATTTACACATTGGTTGTGGGCAATTCCATGGTGACTGACATTACATTCAGAGAGGGAACAGGCCCTTTGGTATGGCCTGGTAGTAAAACATACACTCCTAGGAAGTTAATATTTTGTGACAAGCATATTAGGGACTAGGTCTACTGGGAGGCAGAAGGAAACTTTGTTGGTGTTATGCATAAGTTAGTAGGATGTGAAATTGTTAGTGTGACTGACATTACACAAAAAAGGCCATTAAGAAAATTCACCAACTTTATTGCAAACTTGTCCTCAAACTATAGAGGGATGGCAACATTTTCTTTCCAAGATATATGGTAACAAGCCACTGCAATTCTAGAAATTACTGCCATGTTCCAAATCAAAAGCATTATTAGAATAGTTAAAAAATTGTATGACTGACATTACGCGACTGACGTTACAGTTAGTCACTCAGAGTTCAAAATTAGAGAATGGATTTCTGTTGATAAAACAACATAATTTAAAAAGCAATTGTCTTATTCTACATATTTACTTTAACAGCTTACTAAATGGTAATAATGGCATTTGACTGTTTTCTAGACCATAGCAGGTGCAGTGCTGACAATACTGTTAGCCTTCAAGAGAGCTGTGAATACTCGGTAAAATCACTGGATTTTTAACAAGCTGCCAGTTTGTCTTAGCCAGGTTCACTTATGTTTAGCGCAGTTGTTTATCCTATGAAGACACCTTTGAACGAAAATCCATACATACCATGCAGAGGAAAAAAATCCATATCCATTTTGTGATATATTAGAAACAACTGCCCTTACGAAAAAGAAGTTTATTCAAGTGTGCTATTAGTATACTTCTTCTAAACTAAAAAAAAGAGAGTATACTTTCGGTTTACTTTTGATGTACTTATCAGAGATATACTTAGCAAAGTAATACTTAAGTATACTTAGCTTATACTGAAAAGTACACAGAAAAGTCTAAGTATATTTGGCATAAACTTGTACCTAAACTTTTGATCGAGATATACTCAAGAAAAGTATAATAACGTATTAAAATATTCATGCCTAATGTTCAAGTATACTTGGCTTGCAGTTAGGCAACTATCAAAAGAATAAGCACATTAAAATATTTTTACCATACATATTGGCTTCTTTGAAGCATACTGCAGTATAGTTTTTCTCAGTTTTTACTATCTCATGAACTTACATATTCCACATGTAAGTTTGCAGTAACAAGTCAGCTTTGGGGTAGCATAGCAGAGTAAATAGCACATGGGTGGAGCTGAACTAGATTTTTCAGCAGTGTTACTAACCCACACAGAAACAGATAAACATTTTGTCCGAATTTATTTGAGAATAAATTTGACAATTCTTCCAGTATTGACAGACTTGATACATACCCTTACAAAAAAGGAGTATACTTTAAGTTTAAGCAACGTAAACTTAAAGTACCCATCTAGTTTACATCTAAGTTTTATTTTGTACTGAAAGTACACTACAAGTGAACTTTTAAGTATACTGTGACTTAACTAGTTGTATACCTCTAGCATACTTTTCAATTTATGAAAGTATACATTAAAGTATACTGCTAGTAAACTTAAAGATGAACTATTAGTTCACTAGTTATATACTTCTAGCACAATGTCTAATTTATAAAAGTATACTTTGAAGTATACTGCAAGTAAATCAGATGTACTACAGATGTACTTTACTTGTTATATACTTCAAGCCAACTTTTTAGTTTATGAAAGTACACTTTGAAGTATACTGCAAGTAAACTTATAGGTAGACTACTAGTCCACTAGTTCTATACTTCAAGCCCTCTATAGTTTAAATTTAGTTTTAAACTTTCAGGGAGCTAAAAGTTTTTTGTTTTTAAACTGCAAGTACACTTCACAGTCTTCTTGAAGCTAACTTAACATCATACTCACAGCTTATGATTATTGCACTCTAAAATATATTACTGTTGCTATTCAGATATTATTTAACGTAAGTAGACGAGAGGTTACCTCATGTACTCTACTAGTAGACAATGCTTAAGTGCATTCTGCTTTAATTTACAGGTGAAGGTACTTATAAGAATTCACAATGAAACACTTACTCAGGATTGAGAACAAAATTGATTCCTTTATAAATTAAATTTTCAAACATATTGTGTTGGATGCCGAAGTATAAGAACACAACAATGGCAACTCTTATCGAAATCCCAATTCAAAACAAAAAAATACCTCTTTCTCTCATACGGAACCAGCAATATGCATAAATATGAATTAGCAATGCCTTCAGCCTGACTAGTAGGCTGAAGAACTCAAGCAAAGGCTCATGAATGTTTTTAAGTTAATGGAGTTCTGCATGACAGTCAAAAATAAGACCGACTAAAGAAAAGATGCAGCAGTGCTGTATACTTGAAAGATGGTACATTCTGTTTAGCAAATGATTTAATCATTTTTAAACAAAAGTGTGGACATCAGAGCCCTGCATATTTTACCTGTACCAAACATTGCTGTGTTTTAGTTGAGATATCAGTTCAATCTAGCTGGCCATTATGTGCAGATTCACAGATGAATGTACACAGTATTTTCAAACATGAGGTCAAGAAGACTGGAACTTCGGTGCTATCTGTTCTGATATGGTGACAATGAAATGTGTGTACAAGTTTTATAACTAGCAGCCATACCACTACTTGACCTGCACCAGATGTGTGGCTGAAGTTAAGCAGGTGTGGGTTTGGTTACTGCTTGGATGGGACACCACCTGGGAAAATGAGTTGCTGCTGGAGGTGGTGTTGGTGGGCCAGTAGGTTGGGATCTTCCCTCTGGTGGTATAATACACAATACTCCAGTGCAGTAATGAGGATGCTGTCTTTTGAGACGTGAAACTGAAGCCCTGACTCACTGTGGTCATTAAACATCCAATGACACTCTAAGTTTCCTAGCAGTATACCTCACAGTATACTTTCATGAACTGAAAAGTTTACTAGAAGTATACAACTAATAAACTAGCAGTATATCTGTAAGTTTACTTGCAGTATACTTAAATGTATACTTTCACAAACAGAAAAGTATGCTAGAAGTATACAACTAGTTAACTCACAGTATGCTAAAAAGTTCACTTGTAGTGTACTTGCAGTATAAAATAAAACTTAGATGTAAACTAGATGTGTACTTTATGTTTACTTTCCTTAAACTTGAAGTATACTTAAGTCTACTTTTATAAACTTAAAGTGGGCCAATTTAGTCCCAAGTAGTATTTAATTAGTACACTTAAAAGTATACTACTAGTACATCGGCACTAATACACTAAAAAAAGTATACTTGGAAAATATACTTGATGTTTACTTAAGTTCACTTGAAAATATGAACTTGAAGTATACTTCTTTTTTGTAAGGGTGCATAAAAAGAAGGGGGAAAAAATGGAGCCCATCAAAGTGAACAATCTGTGGGTTCCTAACTAATGAAACTGTGGACACCAATCAACAACGTATTAGGCAAGCAAATGATAGTCAAACCTACTTTGTGTCATCTTAATGTCATTAAGCTCAAGCAGATTACTGAGAAAGAATGCAAAACACCAGTCTCCAGCAACCTAATTTGAACCTGACTGATTTTCTGTGTCCAATTTGATCGTTTAAAATTGTTGTCCCCTGACATTGCATGCAATTTGGTAAAAAATACACAATATGCTCAAGGGTCTCTTATTCTTTATGGCAATCATAAGTTTTTCTGTCAAAATGTGGCTTTAGACAGTAAATAACTGCTTTAAACGTGAAATGCACCTAGTTAGGACAAATTAACAGCTCATTAAAATTCTGCAATGCAATCATGGTTGGAATGAAAACCAGCATACACAAGAGTGCCCCAGGACCGAGATTAGGAACCACTGTATTGCACACCCAAAACATCAAACTATAACATCAAACATATTACGTACTTGATAGGACCATGAGTTTTTGTCCGTTATATGTGAAGCCTGTTATATGCAATGGTTAGTAATTTAAATATATTGGATGGGGATGAAATATTTAGTCCGTTATAAGTGAAGTCTGTTATACAGGGGTATCAAAATAAAGCAGACAATTTTCCAGTGGCCCTCAAATTAAAAATTCGGTATTTGAGAAATTTTCTATACATATGGATAGTTGAGGTTCTTCTAATTTATTTAAAACTAAAATTTTTCTGAATGTGAAAAACACCGCCCAGCACCTGAAAATTTTTCAACATCATTAAAAATGGCTTGCGCACAAAAACAAAGGGGTTAAAACTTGTTCTGAGTTCATAAGAGTCAAATTTATGAGCTATCAAAATTACAATTTGTTTGACTTTAAGTCCCCCAACCTGCTGCTCAAATTTCCACCCTTTTGCCGCATTAGCCTTTCATGTATGATTGATTTATTGCAATTTGCGCATTTGCAGTTCATGCATCATCATGTCGTCAAATTCATTAAAATTGATCCTAATCTCGTAAATTGCCGTAATTTCATTTGTTGGTAAGATTTCAGGTTGTAGGTTCCGTGGACCTGAAATCTTACTGACTGACGAAGTTCAGAAGAAATTTTACATTCTACAGGTGGGCCAAAAAAAGTGTCCCTGAAAGGCCATCAACATGTTCAAAGCCAAAGGGAACCAGGTTATAAAATGCAATTGACTAGCGAATAACAAGGCTGGTATGTCCAATTCACAAAGACGAGTTTCCCTGTGACCACAGGCAATCGATCATAACCACAGCCGTTCGATCCTGATCTTATGGTTATTACCCAACCATTTAATGCAAATGTTGTAAGTGTCCCAGACAATTGTGCAAATTGTGGTTTTTCACCTTCGTTGCTGCCACACTTGATGTGACAGACTTGTACATCATATAACCTGGTCCCCGGCAAAGAGGCAGGGACACTTTTTTGGCCCATCCTGTATAGGCCTCCGTCTGCATGGCTCTTCATTGATTCACAGGAAAGTGTGACAAGACAAATTTAGGCATTTAGATGAAAATGATTTTTATTTCTCATTAAATAAAATAATAATTGGGAGACGCGGTAGCGCAGTGGTCAAGTGGGCTTGACTTGAGATCGTAAGGTCCTGAGTTCAAGCCCCGGCCACGGCCTTCGCGGTGTGTTCTTGGGCAAAACACTTTACTCCCACACTCCACCCAGGTGTATAAATGGGTACCAGCAAATAGGCAGGGAAACTTGTCTAAGAGCCGGGGGAGTACCTGCGATGGACTGGCATCCCATCCAGGGGGAGTAGTAATACTCCTAGTCGCTTCATGCCATGGAAACCGGGGTTAAGCACCGGCCCGATGGGCCACTAGACTCGAACAGGCTTACTTAAATAAAATAATCATGCCTTGTGCTTCATCAAAAGGACTTACAGTGTGAAATAGATGTTGTTTAAGAGGTAGTTTTTCCCAGCCAGGCTAATGACTTGCATGAGATCTTCTGGGTTATGCTCGGTTAAGATTAGTCTGACTGGCATAATGGGAAGAGTGGTTGTAAACCAGCAGCCCTCTGACCCGTTTGCCGTCAGATCCGGCATCAGGCAGGGGTTGCCCCCAGCATCCCTCCTGTACGTCATTTACCTGGAAATGTTCCCACTGGCCATCATGGCCATCAGGGCTACTCCCAGGAGCCCAAGATGGCATGTAAAGGAAACGGCGTACATGGCTGACATTACCATACCATTGTCGCCACAGATAGTCAGTCCATCACCTCTCCCACAAGGGTACTTGATGACTTCTGTGAAGCCACTGGCACCCTGGTCAACAAGGACTAAAGTGATCTTGATCTTGACTAGATCTTAGGGGTGACCATCCAGGCTAACAGAGGAGGAGAGGTGAGCTGGAAGGAAGCCCTCAGTCCAATGTTAGGGGGGGAAACTGACCACACAGTGGAGCCCCAGGATCAGGAGTGAGAAACACAGCTGATGGCACCTTGCAATAGTCATTGTTCAATGTCTTCAAGATGAAACTCCAGAGATGATTACATTTCATCAGAGCGGTGCCTCTGCTTTGTCATCCTGAGAGATCGGGAGTCCTTTTTGCCTGCAAGAGAAAGAAATTGGCAAACTTTACAGAGTATAAGCAAGTGTCCACTAGTGGCGACCGGTCACTGACTCAATGGTTCAGTACTATCAGTATCTCAGCAAATGGGGCTCTAGAATCTTTTCTCATCTTTTTGATTTGTACATTTCAGCATCAGCACTGCTGCGTTCCTTTCATGCCTACTCGCTTTAAATTATTTTAGCAGGATTCATTTAACTGCACACAGTTAAATCACAGTATGGATCAAATAATGAGACAAGATACATGGACCTTTAGTGTAAGAATCTTCCATTTCTCACCTCTTCTTACAACAGTAAACTCCTAAAATGAGGCCACCAACAAGTGGCAGTAACACAAGTAACCAACAGAGTTGTCTCATGTCATAGCCTTGTCCTGGCTCAGGCATGTTCTGTATCACTCCATCTGTAAAGGCAAAATAATTCAGAAACATCATGGTCTTTCAGTGATACTGATACTTCATGCCACACCCTTGGAAAATTGTAAATACATTATTGCCACACTGATGACTTAATCTGATTTTTGAAAAAAAAAAATCAGAAATAAATGGCATGACATTGCATAAGCTTATCTAAACGATGCCACAGCAAATGTGTGCCGTAATCAAAGCTATAGGAGATCAAACAAAATATCAATTTTTTTTTTTTTTTCCCCAACCACCACCCCCCGTCTTGGGAGGTCAACTTTATTTTTAGTTGGAGTCATAATTTAAAAAAAAAAAGGGGGAGGGTATGACAAGAAACAAAAACCCAACTTATGAACACATACAACTCTTGCTGGGGTTATATAAAAAAAAAAAAAATTGAACATACACGCATACATACATACATACATACATATACACATATACATACATACATATATATATACATATACACATACATGCATATATATGTACACATACACACATACATACACATAAACAAATGCATACACATATACATACACATATGTATACACACAGGTTGATATCATTCGCAAGATGGAGGGGACAGACGACAAAAAAAAAAAAAAAAAAAAAGGGGGGGGGAGAAATTTTATACACAAAGAAGGACGTCATCATTGTTAATGTGCTTGGTATGATGTGAAAGGGTGCATTCAGAGGTACTGGGGGGCTTAAATCTGGGAGGTGAAATTTTGGTGTTTAAGTAGAGCTCGCTCATCGGCAGATGTAAGGAAACACTAAGTGGTATCCAGATTTCATTAAATGTTTCTATTTGATTATTTGAAAGTGCTGTCATTTTTTCCATCAAGATATATTCTGTCAACAAGTTTAACCATTGTAATATAGTAATTTTGTTTCTGCTTTTCCAGTTGAGGAGTATTGTTTTTTTGGCGATGGTCAAGGCCATTAGAATGGGTTGTTGATGCTTCGGTGGTGGTTCAGTTGATGACAAATCTCCAAGTAAGCATAGGGATGGAGAGAGTGGAATGCTGTTGTCCAGAAAGGTGGATAATCGAAGTATAATGTTTTTCCAGAATGTCTGGATTGGTGAACAGAGCCAGGTGGCATGAAAGTAGTTATCTGTGGGGTTAAGACTGCAATGTGAACATGTGTCTCTGTCAATAAATCCCATTCTATACATTTTGTGTTGTGTGATATGTGCTCGATGAACCGTCTTATATTGGATGAGCTGGGTTTTTGGGTTGTTAGTCATAGTGAAGATATTGTTGTTGATTTGTTTCCAGAAATCAATATTGGTTGTTATAGACAAATCTTTTTCCCATTCTGAAGTTGGTAGCGAGAGTGTGGTATCCGTGTTGGATATTAATTTTTGTATATAATTTGGAAAAGGGGTTCTTTGACTTGCCAATGAGCACGAGCTGTTCTGTTAATGGTGGAGGTTGAAGACTATTGTTTGATATATTGATCTTTGATTTCAGTGAGTTTTTTAGCTGGAGGTATTGTAAAAAATTGTCACAACCAATATTATATTTCTGAGTTAGTGCTGTGAAAGATATTAGTGAGTCATTTTCAAATATGTGCTCGAGGTGAGTTATGCCTTGTGATTTCCATTTAATTGAAAATGAAAGATTTATTTTGGATTTTGAAATCAGGGTTATACCAAATTGGAGTGAGTTTGTTGGCAGATGGGGTGAAACCAGTGATCGTATTGACTTTCCACCAATCTGTCAGAGTTGTTGCAATTACAGGGTTGTTGAAGCAGTCATGTTTTTTTAGTGACTGAGTGAGGAAAGGTAAATCAGCGAGTGAAATTTCTTTGCATTCTGTTTGTTCTATTTCAAACCATGGGCTTTGTTGTTCATTGGGAAGTTGCCATTTTATGATGTATTGAAGATGGTTTGCTAGGTAATAATGTCTGAAATTTGGGGCTGCTAAGCCCCCAAGATCTTTTGCTTTTTTTTGTAGAGTGGTTAATTTAATCCTAGGTTTTTTATTTTTCCAGTAGAATTTATTAATTTTGGAGTCAAGAGTATTGAACCATTTTGATGTTGGTTGGACTGGGGTCATTGAGAATAGGTAATTTATTTTTGGTAATATATTCATTTTAACTGCTGCTATTCTGCCAATTAAAGAAATGGGTAAGTGATTCCAACGGTTTAGATCATCTTCAATGCTTTTAAGAAGGGGGATGAAATTAAGTTGGAATAACTCTGACAGATTGGTGGAGATGTCAATACCGAGGTACCTAATGTTGCCCAAGGTGCTCTTAAGAGGAAGTTTCTGAGTCACGGCACTCAGGTCTTCCAGTGTAAGTGGTAAAATTGTGGATTTAGTCCAGTTGACTAAGTAGCCTGATATGTCTGAAAATGTGTTTATTACAGTGAAGACTTCCGGTAGAGATGTGGCTGGATTTTGCAGGTATAGGAGAATATCGTCTGCATATAAGTTTATTTTATGGGATGAATATCTGGTCTGTATTCCTTGAATGTTTCTGTTTTGTCGGATGGCAGCAGCAAGAGGCTCGATAAATATGGCAAATAATGCTGGAGAGAGTGGACATCCTTGTCTGGTGCCCCGTGCAATGTGAAGCGCCAGAAGTCAGACCATTAGTGATTATGGATGCTGTGGGTGAGTTATATAGGATTTGAATCCATTGAATGAATGACTCTCCAAAGCCAAATCTCTTCAATGTGGCAAATAAAAAGTTCCAATTGACCCGATCGAATGCTTTTTCAGCGTCCAGTGATGCAATGATTGAATTCAGGTTATTTCTTTTGGATATGCTCATTAAGCTGAATAAACGGCGCATGTTGTTTGAAGAGTGTCTACCTTTGATAAAACCTGTTTGATCTGGGTGAATTAGGCATTTGATTATTGATTCCATTCTGTTGGCTAAAGCTTTACTGATGATTTTTATATCACAATTAATCAAACTTATGGGGCGATAGCTGGAGCAGAGGTTTGGATCTTTATTAGGTTTGAGCATAACAGAGATAAGGGCGGTATTCATAAGTGGTGGGATAGTTTTGGATTTTTTTATTTCAGTGGTCATTCTGATGAATAATGGTGCTATTAATTGCCAGAAATGTTTGTAAAATTCAACGGGGTAGCCATCCAATCCAGGTGATTTATTGTTGGGCATTGAAATTAGAGCGTTTTTAAATTCATCCTTTGTTATGGGTTTATCCAGTGCATTTGCCTGTTCATCCGATAGTTTGGGAAGGTCAATGTTTTCCAGGAATGATTTGATGTCACATGGGTTTGGGTGAGCATCTTGTTGATATAATGTGCTATAAAAACTTCTGAAAGTGTTATTTATGTCTCCAGGGGTTTGTATGACATTTCCCTGGACATCTTTGATTGTGGCAATGAGAGTTTTTTCTCTATTCCTTTTTAATTGGTTTGCAAGAAATTTTCCGGTTTTGTCGTTGTGTTCAAAGTAGTTTTGTCTCGTTCTTTGTGTGAGGAATTGTGTTTTGTGATATATTATTTTGTCAAGCTGAAATTTTATATGCTGTATCTCATTTTGGATTTGTTCTGATGGCGATTTCGAGAGTTGAATGTTTAGCTCTTTTAATTTTTGTTCAAGTTTGTTTTGCATTTCTTGATCTTTCTTTTTCTTGTGAGTTGAATATGAAATAATGCTCCCTCTAAGTACTGCTTTTGCAGTTTCCCAAAGTAAAATAGATGATATGCCAGGAGAGTCATTCAATTCGATAAAGGATGTCCACTATCTAATAAAAAATGAGTTAAATTCCAAATCTTTCAGCAGTGAAGAATTGAATCGCCACCTAGTCGGTGGTTTGTGTTCCGCTTTGGTTAGTAGATTAAAACTAATTGCAGCGTGATCTGATATGATTATTGGGTGGATTTCAGGGTCAGTAGTTTTAGGTATGATGGAGTTATTAACCAAGAAATAATCAATTCTAGAGAATGATCGGTGACGTGTGGAGTAATATGAATATTCCCTATTGTTAGGATTTTTCAATCGCCAGAGATCACCCAACCCAAGGTCAGTCCTGTACTGTTTCACTGTGTCAGATGAGAGCAGGTTCTGTGGCTGCTGGTAGTATTTGAACGGTCGAGGTCTGGATTTATAACTGTGTTGAAGTCACCTCCCAGGATGATGGCAGAAGATTCAGAGAAATTCGTTAATTTAAAAAAAATGGTATTAAAAAATTTGGATTGTCCTCGTTTGGTCCGTAAATATTAGCTATTGTTATTTCATAATTTCCAATCATTCCATTAATAATAATGTATCACCCATCTGGATCTGCGATGGTCATTTTATTTTGATATGAAATATTTTTATTGATCAATATGGAAACTCCCCTTTGTTTTGAGTTGAAGGATGCAAAAAAATGTTGACTAATCCAATTACAATTAAATTTTAAGTTGTCTGAATCAGTTAGATGGGTTTCTTGTAATAAACATACATCTGCCCTCATCCTGTGGAGGTGACTAAGTATTTTGTTTTTTTTGCCAGTGAGCCAGTGCCCCTGATGTTCCAACTAACAAATTTTATGAGAGACATTGAAGTTGTTTGTGAGAGAAGATTGGTTAATTATGGTATATGTTTCCCCTTTCATTTTCTGAGTTTTCAGAAAAATGATCGGCTCCCCATGTTTAGTATAGACATGAAAATACATATAGACACGTACTGTGGAATATTACAAAACATCTTTTGCATTCTTATAATCAGTATTATTATCAAAACATCTTTTGTATTAATATATCTTTCAATGCTTGAAACATTTTTATGTCAATACCCCAAAGCTTATAAACCTATTTACCCAGAATGTGTGTCTGTGTGAGAGGAACTGTACAGAGGACCAAGGTCAAGTGGGGCACAGGAATGCAAAGTTTTTGCCAGAAAAGAAAACACCCAAGGAGCAGTCCGAAGTGGTATCAGGTATCCCGTAACCGCCTTTTTGTGACCTGTCCAGAGTAGACTGGACAATACTATGAAGAAAGGCGGGAGCTGATTAGACTGCGGTTATAGACAGATGTACAGCCAATTGATGTACAGCTAAAGGACTGTGGATTATAAGAACTGATGCCCGGGCAACGCCCGGGCAGAGCGCTCTCCAAACTGTGGCTGAGAATATTCCTCTGTTGTGGTTTGTTATTTGCTCTTTGTCTGTTACAATATACTATATTTCAATCACAATCTGGTTAAGTCTTAATTTCAATTGTCTTCCACCCTTAATGAACACCACCAGGTATTAAGAGGCAATTTCCCGACAGTACAGACAGACATACACATTCAACATAAATAGTAAACATTAAACATAAGTCAATAATCATATCAAAGAAAAGATAGAGAGAAAAGAAAGGTGGTGATGCGTGTGTGTGAAAATGAAGGCAGACTCAAACAAGTGATAAAGAGCAAAGTTTGGCGTTCTGAGTGAGGTGTACAGTTTTTTCTAAATCCTGGCTCATCTGATAAGTTTAGAAGAGCCACGGCGTGATCGCTTTGTCAAAAAAGAGTTGTCCGTCAACATACAGCTTGTCAACCACCAGAGATGCC
Organism: Gymnothorax javanicus; assembly: GCA_029692085.1. Classification (NCBI taxonomy): domain Eukaryota; kingdom Metazoa; phylum Chordata; class Actinopteri; order Anguilliformes; family Muraenidae; genus Gymnothorax; species Gymnothorax javanicus. Next base: position 142,657,450 of record CM056198.1, on the reverse strand, counting down.
CGCTTGCCTTATTCCCTCTGCTGCTTCAATACTGGGTACAGTGTCTCGCGTCGCTCATTTATTTCCTTAGGGAACTGGTCATTAAGGCCAAACTTGGTGCCTTTTAGCTCCTTCCCTTTACTTTTAATCAGTTCTTTATGTTTGTAATGTTCAAACTTCGCAATTATGGAGCGGGGTCCGCGAGATGTATTTCGTGCACCTGACCGGTGCACACGGTGGAAAGTTATTTCGCGTACAGTCTCTTGAGGTAGTTTCAGCGCGGACTGCATAAAATTTTTTAATAATTAATTAATTTAATAATAACAAAATATCAATTTGTGACCATGATACTAACCGTTTGTTGGAATCTCCTTTGCATCAAAAGACAAGACGTCCTTCAGCTGACTCAGACAGATGCTGCTTATGTACTCCGTAGTGTCCAGCATGATGTCCTGATCCCTGTTCCACTTCATTTTAATGGGAACAGCAGACTCCGCTGAAGACTCCCATTCATGGCTGAAGGAGAGGAAATCTTCTCCATTAAGTCCATACTGGGCAAAGGTCCCTGTAACCCTTATATCAGAGTCAGGGCTCCTCTCGATCTCACAGCCGAATCTCCCCTGTAGGACAGCAGCACCTGAAACACACAGATGTAGGAAATGCTATGGTTAAGTCCGTGCACTGTGTGGCTCTTTCATGGAACTTTTAACAGAGGTACTGCTGAGTGAAAAAATTAAATAAAATAACTCTTTAAAGTGAAAGGTCACACATGTAACTGATCACTCAAATGCCCATGCAAATCATTACTGGTGACTGAAAACAATGCGATTCCAGTACACCGAGGATGCCATGAAACCTCATTTTAAATGGGTAAATACAAGAGCTCGAACATACAGGTATTCCCCTACCAGATGTATTAAGCCGTCTATCACTTCTGAGGATGTCAGTTCTGCCTCTGTCCCAATGCTGCTTATTGAGGTCTTTGACATCCATCCACAGGTAACGGCCGATCCCTTCACTCATCCAGTTTTGACGGGGCACACTGACTGAGCCACTGCTACTGTAGGAGTCGACCTCTTCACCATCAAGCCACAGAACAGCAGTGAACTCAGCAGCATTAACAGCAGTGTAGGTACCAATGAGGGAGTGAGTTTCTGACAGACCTATAGACGGGGGAAATAAAACACATTCACTGTATATTCAGCACTGCCTCTCCTTCTGCTTACAGCCTGTAATATTAAACAGTCCTTCTCCTGTTCAGTTCTGCGCAAACAACCAAGCTTTAAATCATGAGATTTCAATTTGTTTCAGTTCTGGTATTATTGATAAAATAAATAAAATAAAAAATCTGAATATAACAAATTACAGGAGTTAAGGGTTAAAAATGGTTTTGAACAAGTGGAAATATTTTGGAGATTAGACTGGGCTCTGCCCTTTTTGCTCTGTAAAGCGTCTTTGTCGCAGTCCGTCAGTGAAAAGCGCTATACAAATAAAACTGAACCTGAAAATCAAAAATAATGTCCGATGCAAATACAGAGCTTCGATGATAATCCAGTCTTTGCCCTACCATTGTTTTCTTTGTTTTTGGGGGAGCCCCCCCCCCCACCAGAACCCCCCCACCCTGAAATTTTATTACCTTCGCCAACGAAGTTGGGGTGGAGGTTATTTTTTCGCCCCTGTTTGTTTGTCTGTCTGTGAACAACATAACTCAAAAAGTACTGCACGGATTTGTCTGAAATTTTGTGGGTGCATTGCTATTACATCAAGGATGGACCCTATTGCTTTTCACCACGATCAGTGAAACAATATGGCCACCATGGCAGCCATTTTGAAATCGTATGACACGCGATAACTCAACTTTGCTCCCACTCATGAAGATTTGGGTTGTGCTGCCTTGGCGGAGGTTTACACTCTACGAGTGCCTCTAGGTTTTTATTTAATTATCATTTTAAAAACTTTGTAAGTACAAAAATGTTGTATAGTATCTGGGCTCGTGATGACGCTGTCCCTACTGTGTAAATACGCATCAAAACAGAGAAATGTGCAAATCTGTCTGCCGCGGGTGCTGACATATGAACAGAATGCAAAGAAAACTAGCACATTTGCATGCGCAATTCCTGGTTTATCATCTGACCACTTCAGAGGCGCACCGTCAGGAGAGACAAAGGAAATGTTTGAGCCTGCTCCCCCCCCCCCAAAACAAGGAGAAAGGGGTCCCTGATGGCCTCCACCCATCCACTGTTTGTGTAAGTGTGACCGCAAGTTCATTTTTAGCCCACTTGGCCTTTGGGGCTTATGCTGCGGTTAGATACCTTCATGGTGGTCAGACGTGCGTCCGTAAACTTTTTGCCTTGTCAGCCCTCTAGTGCCTTCAAGTTTTTGACAGATCCTTTTCATATTTTATATTTGTGTACATGGAATGAAAATCTAGGCTAAGTTCGATTTTGGCCATGTTGCGATAGGCCAAATGGGCGCAGTGGCTTTGCCACCATTTTTAAGAAATGTGATTTTTTTTTTTTTAGGTGGCTATTGCTCAAAATTAAATATCTATGGATCTAGCCCAAAAATGTTTGAACACTGCATCAAATTTTCATAACTTGACCTGCTTTTGTCTTTTTTTTTTGTTTTGTTTTTAAGTTTGAAGATGTTTGTTTTTACCTGCATCGTGTTTACTGCCCACCCATACCCAAATTATCCGTCTCCTACCCCCTCAGTACCCACATGATCTTTCCTGCAGTAGTACCTTATAAGACTGAAAACATAAAGGTGCATGTATAATGCATATTACACTTTTCGAGTACTTACCTGTGACCCCTCTCCCACTTTTACTCCAGGCTTGAGAGTGGGCAAATGTATTGCTTCTAATTATATGGATTATTATTGTGGAGTAAATGTGGCAATTTCCACTTTTTCTATATGATATTACTGGCACCACAGTAACACAATTTAATGGCGCAAAGACTACAAAGAGCACAATCTCAGATATAGGTAAAGCATAGGTTTGGGTTTTATGTGAAAGCAATACAAGGTGGGTTGCGGTCAAGCTTCTACATCTGATGGTGCCAAGTGCATTCACAAAGCCCACAACCAAGCAGGTTCACCAGCCCCCTTGAACAAAAATGAAATGGAAAGAAAGAAATCTTGCATATGGTAAATCAAAAGTTATTTACGAATTTATATATAAAAATTTATCATAATGGCAATAGCAAATGGAACTCACTCAATGAGTCATATCAAAAAGGACTCAGTTTTTTAAACCCCTTTGCATCCCCGGGAGTCCACTTTTTCTATTGCCATGGCAAACCCTGAAATTATGTGAACATCTAAATGTAAGTCTTAACTGTCTGTTCAGGTCCAAATGCTCTGTAATTACAGGAAATAAAGTCCTGGAAATAATGTCCTGTGCTTGCGAGGACACCACCGCCCGCCCCACCCCACCCCACCCCACCCCGCCACGCCAAAGCAAAACACCTGGGGGAAACACTGTAATCTATTTAAAAAAAAAAAAAAACACGAAATGTCTCCGTAATTAACCTCGTGTCTGACAGTCGATATTTTAATCGACTATCTATAGGGTAAGGGTTAGTCGATTAAAATATCTAAATAAAATACGCAGTGTCTACGTGTCCGAAAGTCGGACAGGGTTTTAATATATCTCCATGTCCGACAGTCGGATGGTTTCAATAAAACTCCGTGTCCGACAGTCGATTATTGTTTTTAATTTCTTCAAATCTACTGAATCTTTTCGATATTGAACGTGAATGTTTTGATAAGAGGGCTCAGTTCTTCAAGATGAGTACCGATAATTTCAATCAATGTTTCTGTTTGAGCTCTGCTCAATAAAGTGAGTCGACATTGGCGCTGGACTTTGTGCATTTATGACGAATTTAGCGACTGTCGGACAGAGATCCCTAAAATACTCCGTGTCAGAAAGTCATAAAAGTTCTAATTTTTCGAGTATTCCAGCAATTATTAGACGTACAAACTTGGCCATGTTTGTGTTCGACCTTCACAAAAGGCAAATTGATAGCTATCGACTTTTCTTGGTCTTTTTATTCGTCTGTTTTCTTCCGTTGAAGATTAGTCAGATGGATCGAACAGATTCACGCTTTACTTCCACACCAGAGATAAAATAGCTAGTGCTTGTAGTCAGTGAGCAAATCAATTCCATGACCACTGACGTTGTGAATTAAATATCGCATGCACAATCAAGACTGTCGGACGCGAAATGCAAAATACTCCATGTCCGGCAGCCAGCAAAAAGTATAAGTATTGATATGAGAGCAGATTTATATCGACATAAAGAATAAAAATATATCACCAACATCAATGGGCACTGCAATCAATTTATTTGGGCCATTTTTATAAATACAACGAAGTCCATGAAATGGCTGTCATACATTAAATAAAAAATACTCCGTGTCTGACAGCAAAAAAAAAAAAAAAAAAGGACGATTAGAACAGATTGATAACCAAATAAAGAATAAAAAGAAACATTTTAACAACAAACAGAGCATCCAATGAACACTGCGATTTATTTATTTGCGGGCCATCTTTTTTGGATGTTCTGTTTCTTGGTGATACATTTTTATTCTTTATTTCATGATAAATCTGTTCTCATGTCAATACTTATACTTTTTGCTGGCTGCCGGACATGGAGTATTTTGCATTTCGCGTCGGACAGTCTTGATCGTGCATGCGATATTTAATTCACAATGTCGATGGTAATGGAATTGATTTGCTCACTGACTACAAACACTATTTTATCTCTGGTGCGGTAATAAAGCGTGAATCTGTTCGATCCATCTGACTAATCTTCAACGGAAGAAAACAGACGAATAAAAAGACCAAGAAAAGTCGATAGCTATCAATTTGCATTTTGTGAAGGTCGAACACAAACATGGCCAAGTTTGTACTTCTAATAGTACTCGAAAAATTAGAACTTTTCTGACTTTCGGACACGGAGTATTTTAGGATCTCTGTCCGACAGTCGCTAAATTCGTCATAAATGCACAAAGTCCCGCGCCAATGTCGACTCACTTTATTGAGCAGAGCTTAAACAGAAACATTGATTGAAATTATCGGTACTCGTCTTGAAGAACTGAGCCCTCTTATCAAAACATTCACGTTTAATATCTAAAAGATTCAGTAGATTTGAAGAAATTAAAAACAATAATCGACTGTCGGACACGGAGTTATATTGAAACCATCCGACTGTCGGACATGGAGATATATTAAAACCCTGTCCGACTTTCGGACACGTAGACACTGCGAATAAAATATCTTAAAGATTTGGTGGATTTCAATAAATTTTCAAAAAGTGTATATCACACGCAATTATTTTGTAACCTCGTCCCGACTGTAGGACACGGAGACACGTCAAAAACAAAAGTGTTCTGAAAAAAGCTACATAACTTCACGCAGGCTTAGCCTATAAATTCCATCCCCAGTACCAGTAAAGATAACACAAGTGCGTTGATTGAACACTGCTGCGATTTCCCGACATAATAATTTACATTCTGCTTATTTTACAAGTTCCTTGAACGGTTGTATTTCTCGTATTTAGACAAGCTAGATCAGTGCTTCCCAAATCTCCCCTGGAGGCCCACCTGTCCTGGATGTTTTAGATTTCTCCCTGCCCCAGCACAGGTGATTCAAATGATCAGGTTGTCATCAATCAGTTTAACACGTTGACTGCCAACTACGAGATGACTCGTAATGGCGGGTCCGGGCCAGCGCTAGACTTGAAAATTCGGGGGAAATTATCCATCCCTTTATTGACAACAATTAATCCTGGCTAATTCTAGATGGTTTTCCTTTATAAACAAGTTTTCCAATTCAAGAATAATCAAGTGGCAATTGAAGACACGGCTTTTCTCCCTCATGCGATCTAACAGCAAATAATGGGCTACATTCAGTAGAAAATAATTTAATTATAATTAGGTCTATGCACTGGCACTCAACAGCGCTAATTTTTTTTTTTCAGCGAGGCGGCATTTCAGAACTCATTTGCGAATGAAGGTAATTTAACGAAATCGTACACCTGTTTTTGCAGCATGGTCGCAACTTGCTGTAAAAAAATAGACAGCTGACAGATTGGAAAATGTAAACGGAGGAAACCACGTATACTTGTCACCAGAATTACCTTCATTCGCAAAAGAGTTCTGAAATGCCGCTCTCGCTGGAAAAAAAAAAAATACCGTTGCTGAGTGCCAGTGCATAGACCTAATTATAATTGAATATTTTTTCTGTACTGAATGTAGCCCATTATTTGCTGTTACATCGCATGGGGGAGAGAAGCCGTATCTTCAATTGCCACTTGATTATTATTGAATTGGAAAACGTGTTAATATAGGAAAACCATCTAGAATTAGCCAGGATTAATTGTTGTCAATAAAGGGATGGATAATTTCCCCCGAATTTTCAAGTCTAGCGCTGGCCCGGACCCGCCATTAAGATGTTATCTCGTAGTTGGCAGTCAACGTGTTAAGGGGGTGATTGATGAGCAGATCATTTGAATCACCTGTGCTCAAGCAGGGAGAAATCTAAAACATCCAGGTCAGGTGGGCCTCCAGGAGAGGTCTGGGAAGCACTGATAGCCTTTATAACAAGTTTCGCTGTAGTTAGCAGTGTTACAACTCATAATGTAAAAACGACGCATAATGTGAAAAGAATTTTAGTTAACGCATTATGTAAAAAACTTTTGACGCATAATGTGAAAAATAAACTCATAATGTTAAAAAAGACGCAGAATGTTAAATTTTTCTCTAACGCATAATGTAAAACATTTTAACGCATAATGTAAAAACATTTTCTAACGCATAATGTAAGAACTTATCAACGCATAATGTGAAAGGTATTTACTAGTATTTCACATACATTGTGCTATCCAACAGTATTGTTTCCTTTTCTTTAGGTTTCATTAATGTTTCACAGAAGACGTCCTCTTTAATCATTGTTGGTTATTGCGTTCAAATTTAGATCTATTCCTCATGTGTAAGACAAGTGACCCTTTAAACCTTTGAATCTTTGAAAACTTTATTTTTGAATACGGTTCCTGGCACGTCCTTGACGTCCTATGTCTACTTCTACTAGTCGACATAACTGAATTTGAACTTTGAAAGATGGAGTATTGAATGTGAACTACTTGAACTTTGATCTTATAATGTTGCCAATTAGGGGGAATTGCTGGATCTCGCATTGTCCACGACCCTGCTTAAGGGCTAAAGTTTTGCGGTTTTACCTATTTTTTCCAAGGGTATAAATTCCGGTTCGTCGGGCTTAATAGATCCGGGATCTATTATTAATAGTATTAATTTACAGACCACCACTTTTGAACGAAGATCAAACCAGCTATAAAAAGATGATCCAACTATAAAATGAAGGCACAACTAGCAAAAAAAAAAAAACGATGACCCTGGTAAATTGATAGGCTACAGCACGGTCAGTTAATTAGGAGGTAAACTTAGTTTTTTTTTTCGAACACGAGGTATTTATCGTAGGATAGATACCTGGAAATTTCATTTGAAACCGAGCGCTTGCGCGAAACTTCTATGTATCTAGCCTACGATAAATACCGAGTGCTCGAAAAAAAAGGCAGTTGCTACGGGTACGGCAGTTTTCCAATGCATTTCAATGTAGAGAGGTACGGCAGTCCCAATTTCAAACCCTGCCCTAACCTAACCCCGACCCTAACTCTAACTCTAACCCTAACCCTTAACCTAACCATTATCCCTAATCCTTATCCTAATCCCTTCAAATCTACAGACGTACCCATAAAACTGCCGTATCTCTAGACACAGCGCGAAAAAAACGGTAGGTTTATCTCCATTGTACCATAACTCTTGTCAACACCCCTACGAAAATATTTTTTATAGCAAAGTTGGGATCAACCACTGGGGGGAGTTTGGAGGTCGCCTGACGAAGAAAGAGAAGAGTGGATTGCATAACAGAATGATTTTCACTTTTATTTCTTATTTGCGTACAAAATAGATGCATATCACAGTACAATACAATGTGAAATATTTCCTCTAAAGTTCCGAAGTCTAAGTTTGAAGTGGGAATGTCAGACGCCATAGCGGTCGCCTTTTTTGGACACGGAAATTAGTAGCCTACGTTTTCTATTGAAGCGGCTCGATAATCAAGCGAGAGGTCTTGACCCAGTGCGAGGTAGTTTACCGGTGAATAGATACCTGGTGTTAACCAATCAAAATGCAGCATTCGCTGAAATGAATGGTAAAATAATATACACTGCTCAAAAAAATAAAGGGAACACTAAAATAACACATCCTAGATCTGAATGAATGAAATATTCTTATTAAATACTTTGTTCTTTACATAGTTGAATGTGCTGACAACAAAATCACACAAAAATTATCAATGAAAATCAAATTTATTAACCCATGGAGGTCTGGATTTGGAGTCACACTCAAAATTAAAGTGGAAAAACACACTACAGGCTTATCCAACTTTGATGTAATGTCCTTAAAACAAGTCAAAATGAGGCTCAGTAGTGTGTGTGGCCTCCACGTGCCTGTATGACCTCCCTACAACGCCTGGGCATGCTCCTGATGAGGTGGCGGATGGTCTCCTGAGGGATCTCCTCCCAGACCTGGACTATAGCATCCGCCAACTCCTGGACAGTCTGTGGTGCAATGTGGCGTTGGTGGATGGAGCGAGACATGATGTCCCAGATGTGCTCAATTGGATTCAGGTCTGGGGAATGGGCGGGCCAGTCCATAGCATCAATGCCTTCGTCTTGCAGGAACTGCGGACACACTCCAGCCACATGAGGTCTAGCATTGTCTTGCATTAGGAGGAACCCAGGGCCAACCGCACCAGCATATGGTCTCACAAGGGGTCTGAGGATCTCATCTCAGTACCTAATGGCAGTCAGGCTACCTCTGGCGAGCACATGGAGGGCTGTGCGGCCCCCCAAAGAAATGCCACCCCACACCATTACTGACCCACTGCCAAACCAGTCATGCTGGAGGATGTTGCAGGCAGCAGAACGTTCTCCACGGTGTCTCCAGACTCTGTCACATCTGTCACATGCTCAGTGTGAACCTGCTTTCATCTGTGAAGAGCACAGGGCGCCAGTGGCGAATTTGCCAATCTTGGTGTTCTCTGGCAAATGCCAAACGTCCTGCACGGTGTTGGGCTGTAAGCACAACCCCCACCTGTGGACGTCGGGCCCTCATACCATTCTCATGGAGTCGGTTTCTGACCGTTTGAGCAGACACATGCACATTTGTGGCCTGCTGGAGGTCATTTTGCAGGGCTCTGGCAGTCCTCCTC